>CM070031.1:3780907-4093407 GCA_036247105.1 Cirrhinus mrigala
CAATACTCAGAGTCGAAATACAGGCAGAAGGTCGGGGCAGGCAGCAGACAGAGAACACAGTAGTCATAAACACAGCGAGAGGTCCAAAGGGCAGGCAGCAGGGTTCAAACAACGAAAGGCAGTCCAAGGTAATACACAAATAATCCAACAGAGTAAATAACGCTCAGAAATGTCAGCCGGGGCAAAACAAGACTTCGCGATGTGTCTGAGAAACCCGGAAGTATTTATAGTGGTGGAACAGGAAGTGGAAGTCCATGGGGTCAGAACCAGGTACGGGGTTATGGGTAATGTAGTGAAGGGTGGAATAGGTTAGTATTCGGGTGATGGCGACCTCTGGTGACGATCAGGGGGAACCACAGAGGCCGGGATCGTTACAGAGCCCCCTCCCTGCGAACGGCTCCTGACGTGAGGAGGCTGACGACGCCGGGGTCTACCACGGGAACGAGGAGCGGGTTTGTCCGGATGGTTTGAATGAAAGTCAGTGACCAGTGATGGGTCTAGGATGTCCTTGGAGTTAACCCACGATCTCTCCTCTGGACCGTAGTCCTCCCAATCCACGAGGTATTGGAGTACCCCGCCCCGGCGTCGAGAGTTGAGGATCTCCCTGACCCGGTATGCCTCCTCGCCGTCGATGATCAGCGGAGGGGAACTCTGAGCCCGGTCCTCGTCTAGGTCGTCCGCCCGTCTCGGAGCACCAGCGGCCTTGAGCAGGGACACATGAAAAGTGGGTGAGATACGGTATTGAGCAGGCAGGGCTAGACGATAAGAGACTGGAGTTATCTGTTTTATGACTTTGAAAGGACCCACGTACCTGGGACTGAGTTTGCGGCATGGGAGTCTTAGACGAAGGTCTCTGGTGGATAGCCATACCCATGACCCGGGGGCGAACGCCGGACCGGGGCGACGGTGTAGGTCAGCAAATCTCTTTTGTCTACGGATGGCTTGCTGAAGGTGAGTGTGAGCAGAGTCCCATGTGGCCTCACTTCTTTGAAGCCAGGAGTTGACTGCAGGCAGTTCTGTGGGTTCTCCAGACCACGGGAAGAGAGGAGGCTGAAAACCTAACACGCATTGGAATGGCGTGAGTCCGGTTGAGGGTTTGATAATGGAATTTTGTGCATACTCAGCCCAGAAGAGAAACTTGCTCCAGTCTGTTTGGTTGTGATGGCAGTATGACCTGAGGAACCGGGTGATTTCCTGGTTGAGGCGTTCGGTCTGGCCATTCGACTCTGGATGGTACCCTGAGGAGAGACTCACATTGACGTTTAGACATTTGAAAAAGGCAGACCAGAGACGAGAAGTGAATTGGGGACCCCTATCAGACACTATGTCGTCTGGGAGACCATAGAACCTGAAGACGTTGTTGCAGAGTACCTGAGCCGTATCGAGAGCAGTGGGTAGCTTGGCGAGCGGGATCAGGCGGCATGACTTGGAGAACCGATCCACTACTGTGAGTATGGTGGTGTGACCTTCGGAGGGAGGCAGGTCGGTAATGAAGTCAATGGAGATGTGTGACCAGGGTCTCTGAGGGATCGGCAATGGTTGCAAAAGGCCAGCGGGGAGTTGTTTGGACGGCTTGGAGATGGAACAAACCTCACAGTTGGTTACATACTGGATGGTGTCAGGGCGCATGGACGGCCACCAGAATTTGTTGGCAAGTAGTTCCATTGTAGCAGTGATTCCTGGATGACCAGAGCTGGGGGTGTCATGAACGAGTTGAAGTACCTGTTTCCTCTTGGACTGTGGAACGTAGATCTTGTCTGGAGGACAGTTAGGCGGCGGAGGATTATTGTTCTGCATCTCAGCGAGTTCAGTAATGATGTCCCATTGGACGGGAGCAACTATGAGGACGTTTGGCAAGATGGGATCGGGAGAGGGTGGTTGATATTCAGCCTCAAACAGACGTGATAAGGCATCTGCCTTCGTATTCTTTGATCCGGGGCGGTAAGTAACAGTAAATTTGAAACGGGTGAAGAAGAGGGCCCACCTGGCTTGGCGGTGGTTGAGTCTCTTGGCAGACCGGAGGTATTCGAGGTTGCGGTGATCAGTGAGAACGGTGAATGGAAGTTTGGCCCCCTCAAGCCAATGGCGCCACTCCTCGAGAGCAGCCTTCATAGCGAGCAGCTCCCGATTACCCACATCATAATTCTGTTCAGCCGGTGTAAGTTTGCGTGAGTAAAAGGCACATGGATAAAGCTTGGGAGGATCGCCATGCCTCTGTGACAGTACAGCCCCAACTCCCGTATTGGAGGCGTCAATTTCGACGATAAACTCACGCTCAGGATCGGGATGGTGTAGAATGGGAGCAGTTGAAAAGCGCCTCTTGAGGAGTTCAAAGGCTTCGCTGGCTGCCTGGGACCAGGATAACTTGCAGTTATTCTTTTTGACCATGGAAGTCAAAGGGGCTGCGACTGCGCTGAAATTTCTTATGAACCGCCTATAGAAGTTAGCAAACCCCAGAAACCTTTGTAGTTCCTTCACATTGGCGGGACGGGGCCACTTCAGGACTGCCTGAACCTTGCTGTCATCCATAGCGACTCCGTCGGGACCCACAACGTACCCCAGAAATGTGGTGACTGTCTGATGGAACTCACACTTCTCAGCTTTAGCGTAGAGTTGATGAGAGATTAGGCGCTTTAGAACTTTCCTGACATGGGAGATGTGGGCGTCCATTGTCTCAGAGTAGACCAGAATATCATCCATGTAGATAATAACCCATCTGCCCAGCATGTCTCGGAATACGTCATTAATGAAGGATTGAAATACAGACGGACTGTTGACCAGCCCGAAGGGCATAACCCGGTACTGATAGTGACCAGTCGTGGTAGAGAAGGCAGTTTTCCATTCGTCACCCTCCTTTATGCGGATCAGGTTGTATGCGTTGCGGAGGTCAAGCTTAGTGAAGTACTTGGCTGAGCGGAGTTGTTCAAGTGCTGGAGGGACGAGGGGCAGAGGATAGCGGTACTTGACGGTAATGCTGTTGAGACCTCGGTAGTCAATGCAGGGACGGAGACTACCGTCTTTCTTTTTAACAAAAAAGAACCCAGCTGATGCAGGAGAGGTGGATGGTTCAATGAATCCTTTGGCCAACTCCTCTTCAATGTAGACCCGCATAGCCTCCGTTTCAGGTTGAGAGAGGGGAAAAACTCTGCCTTTCGGGGGAATGGTTCCAGGAAGCAGTTCAATGGCGCAGTCAGAAGTGCGGTGCGGGGGTAGTTGCGAGGCTCGAGCTTTGCTGAAGGCCTCAGCCAGGTCCTGGTATTCGAGAGGGACATCTGCAGCGATCGAGGTGTCTGAGTTGATGACGGACGCCTTGTCAGCTCTGGGTCTGAGTGCGGGGAAGCATTGAGCAAAGCATCTGTCCGACCATTGTGTTACCTGCCCCTCCGTCCAGGAGATCTGCGGCTCGTGTTCCTGGAGCCATGGAAGACCAAGGATGACCGGGTTGTGTGGAGATTGGATGATGAAGAATCGTATTGTCTCTGTGTGAAAAGCGCCTGTTGTGAGTTGGAGATCGTTGGTGGTGAACTGGACCCGTCCCGGACCCAGCGGTCTCCCATCTAGTGCTGCCACTGACAAGGGAGATGTACACGGTATCAGTGAGAGACAATGGGTTTTAGCAAAACCTTCATCCAAAAAATTGCCTGCCGCGCCAGAATCTATCAATGCGGTTGTGTCAATGACCTTATCAGAGGAAGTAATGTGCACTGGAATCTTCACAGTCTGAGAAGAACTTGAAATCTGACTCACCGCCGGACGAGGAGTGGACTTGACTGGACAGAAGGCCTTCATGTGACCGGCTTGACCGCAGTATAAGCAGAGGTTGAGCTGTTGTCGTCGGCCTCTCTCCTCGGCGGTTAGGCGAGTGTGAGCAACCTCCATAGGTTCGTGAGCTGGTGTCGGCGAGGAAGCGTTAAGTTGAGTGGACCTCTCCCGGTTGGGCTTCCTGGAACGCATAAGGTTGTCGATGCGGATGGTAAGATTGATGAGTCCATCGAGCGATTTCTCCTCATCCCGGCAGGCCAGCTCTGCTTGGAGTTCGTGATTAAGCCCTCTGCGGAAGTGAAGCTTTAAAGGGTCATCAGGCCAGCCCGTCTGAGCGGCTAGTGTGCGAAAGGTGAGAGAGAATTCAGCAGCGGATGATTTCCCTTGGCGCAACGTCAGAATGCGCTCACCGGCAGCCTCGCTCTCCTTGGGAGTGTCGAAAACCTCTCTGAAACGGCGGAGAAATGCTTCAAAGGATGGGAAAGTGGGACGGTTAAGATCCCAAACAGCGGTGGCCCAGTCCAATGCTTTGCCTGTGAGTAGTGAGCAGACGAAAGCGATGCGACTCTCCTCTGTGGGGTATAAAGCAGGTTGTTGAGAGACAAACAGAGAGCATTGAAGGAGGAAGCCCTTACATCTGGCGGGGTTACCGTCGAATTTGTCAGGGTAAGCCAAACGAGGGCTAGCCACGGAAGGAGGTGCAAAAGCAGCTTGGGGTGTCGGAGTGGTAGTAGTTTGTGCAGTGGCAACAGCAGTGGATTGTAAGGAATGCAAGGTTTTTACCATCTCCTCTGTGAGCGTTGTGAGACGAGCGAGCTGTTGCTGGTGAGCCGCTAACACGTTAGCTTGAGCAGACACCTCCGTGGTTAGTCTGTAGACCGCTGCTGGATCGATGTTTGGCGAAGTCTTCTGTAATGAAGGGTCAGCAGAGTTGGGATCCATGTGCAGCGTGTTTATTAAAGACGATGTCAGACAGGCAAGGTAACAACCAGCAAACAGGAATGTAATAGGAAAGGCAATACTCAGAGTCGAAATACAGGCAGAAGGTCGGGGCAGGCAGCAGACAGAGAACACAGTAGTCATAAACACAGCGAGAGGTCCAAAGGGCAGGCAGCAGGGTTCAAACAACGAAAGGCAGTCCAAGGTAATACACAAATAATCCAACAGAGTAAATAACGCTCAGAAATGTCAGCCGGGGCAAAACAAGACTTCGCGATGTGTCTGAGAAACCCGGAAGTATTTATAGTGGTGGAACAGGAAGTGGAAGTCCATGGGGTCAGAACCAGGTACGGGGTTATGGGTAATGTAGTGAAGGGTGGAATAGGTTAGTATTCGGGTGATGGCGACCTCTGGTGACGATCAGGGGGAACCACAGAGGCCGGGATCGTTACAGTATGTTTGAGTTAGTGTAAATTATGACACATCCTGTTGCCAACAGGTGGTGCTATGATTATAACTGAATATTGGCCTTTAGGTGTCTTCAGGCCAGGACTCTTACCAAACACGTGAAGTGTGGTGCAGATTGGGCATTGCATGTTTAAGTTAGCGTAAAACAAGTAATTTCCTGTTGCCGGTAGGTGGTGCTATGATTATAACAGAATATTAGCCTAGATGTGTTCAGGCCAGGACTCTTCTCGAATAGGTGAAGTTTGAGGCAGATTGGACATGTATGGTTGAGTTAAACAATTTCCTTTTCCATGGCGACACATTGAACTTTGTCAGGCCACCACAGACATGACCTTCAATGAAAACTCAAGATCTTTGCAATTTAACGTCACAAGGCTTTAGATTACACTGACCAAATTTGATGTTGATCTGTTTAAATCTCTCGGAGGAGTTCGTTTAAATACAATGCTTGAAAATGCCAAAAATTGCACAAAACTTGTAGAGAACATTTGAAATAACAGACTTCCTGTTGGGTTTCCGACTTCGTACCGAGGGAATTTTTGTAGGTGTTGGCGTGTTAAATGTGCCTACCAAATTTCGTAAATGTATGTGAAACATAGCTTGAGGGGCACTTCGTTGAAATTTTACAGGTGGCGGCACACCCACTTCTGAAACCAATATCAAATGTAAATGTTCACCACTTTTGGCGTGCGTCCAAAGTTTCGTGAGTTTTCGAGCATGTTTAGGCCCTCAAAAATGCAATTCATTTCGGAGAAGAAGAAGAAGACTTTGAGCAATCCCAATAGCACCACCGGACTTTCAGCACCACCGGTGCTCAGGCCCAAATGATAATTGAAAGTGTGTGCATATAGGAATGCTTCATGCAAAAATTCAAATTTGCTGAAAATTTACTCACCTTCAGCTCATCCAAGGTATGGATGTGTTCATTTCTTCATCAGACTTGGAGAACTGTAGCATTACATTACTTGCTTACCAATGGATCCTCTGCACTGAATGGGTGCCGTCAGAATGAGAGTCCAAACAGCTGATAAAAACATCACAATAATCCACAAGTAATCCACACGGGTCTATAGTATGGACAAAAAATACAAAGGAAGTTAATGGGACCCAAACAGAATTATTATTAAACAGAAATATATTAAATATGAAATATAATTATGATATATTAAATTTTAATTAGGTAATGTTTAAATGACCATATTGAGACTGTCTCCTGTCCTCTGTCTGGTATTTCATGCATGTGTAAGCACTGGTGAGTTTGGTTCAGTAATCTGACTGAGGTCTGGGTGAGGAATGTTAGATTTGTCCTCTGTTCTTCCAGAAGGTCCTCAATCAGATTCCTGAGTGTCAGATCTCAGATATGTTCACAGCGTGAGAACTGCAGCGCTGATCTGGAGACTGTACTCAGTCAAAGCTGTCACAGCAGGAACAGGCAGTTCAATTACATGAGTTTGTTCTTCTTATTAATGTCACTGTGCTGTAATGAAGTTAGTGTGATCAATCAGATCAGAGTCAGACCTGAGCTGCTCATTGTAGTCTACGACTGAGCCAGGCTTACTTTCCAAACTGTAGTTTAGAAACACCCTGGAAACCAGCTGTCTGACAAGTAAATAAGTGATAAAGTAATTACTTTTACTACTGGAAGCAGAAAAACACTGGCAACAAGTGGAGGGAAACAGGTAAAATCCACTGAATAAGAGAAAAAATGTACTGTTGTGCCTTTGGATGTCAGAATCGGAATGGAAATCATTTTTATTGTCAAAGACGCCATTTGAAGCTAAACGCAGAAGTTGCTATGATTGCTCTTTTAAAGCATAAATTTGTAATTTAATTTTGAAGTGTGCGATATAAACTCATGATTTGGAGCCGAGGGGAAAAGAAAGAATGACAAGTTGATTTTTCATTTCAGAATTGTGAGATATAATCTCGGAAAGTCAGAATTTTGAAATATAAACACAAATTTACCTTTTTTTTATTCTTTTGTTCCATGCCTTCAATAGAGTGTTTTCACAATGCGTAGTCAGTCGGCCATATTGGCGGCACTGAACCGAACGAAAATCGCAAATTTTGCTGATTATTTCTGCTGAAAATAGTAAATTATTGTCATGTTTTGGACTGTATTAATCGGTCGGACCAAGGAAAATATTTGGAGTACTATAGACTGCCAAAAGCAAATCAACGAGAAGAGTGCAAAAAAACTGTCTGAGGACCAAAAGGTGTTTGTGGTTGGCCAAACTGAACCAGGATATCCAGGGCAAGAATCTGGACAACTTTTGTGTTTGTTCTTATCATTTCCTATCAGGTAGGTGAAATATTAGGCTAATAACTTTATTAATACTGCTTGTATGTATCTTTACCACCTATTAACTTTAGTTTGTCAAAATATTGCGCCCTTTCATGCTTGCTAAGTGCTTCTCTATATGATTTAGCAGCTTCCACATGTTTTTTTTTTCCCCCATGGTTTAGACAGCATAAATTAGCAAAACAACGTATTCAGTAGCACATTAACCATGAAATCAATGCTGTAATATGGCCATGCATCTGGGTAACTGACCAAATTATGATGTAAGTGCAAACCCTCTATTCTGACTTTTTATCTCTCAAATGAAAGTTTATATCTCGTATTTCAGACTTTATAACTCGATTTTACTCAACAACAGTGAGTTTGTAAATTCTGAGGGGAAAAAAAGCCAGAAGTGTGGGATATAAACTCGAGGCGAAGGGAAAAGAGAGTTGATTTTCCTTTTAATTATATTTTTTGTTATAATTAGATATATATTTTATTATTAGATAGGACAGCAGTGAGCAGACAGGAAAGTATTGGGTGGAGAGAGTGGGGTGGGATCGGCAAAGGACCTTTAGACGGGAATCGAACGGTCGCCGCGAGCACAGTTGTGTTACATGTCGGCGCACTAACCAAAAGGCTACTGGCACCAACACGAGTTGTTTTTTCTTATCAGAATTGTGAGATATAATCTTGGAAGTGCGAAAATAAAGTCAGAATATTGAAAAATAAACACGAATTTACCCCTTTTTTTTTTATTCTTTTATTCCATGGCTTCCATAGACTTCTACCTGAAATCTGTCATTTTCTGCCACCAGATAGGCTCTGCCCACAAAAACACCATCACTGTTTGCAAACACCAAGTTGTATAATTAATAACATTTAGAACATAATGAACAGCTTGTTGGTCAAGACAAAATAATTTAATTGAGATAGATGGGTATTTTAAACTTTAAAAATTAAAATTAAGTCTATAAACTTTAAAATAAAGTATGTTTATCTATCTATCTATCTATCTATCTATCTATCTATCTATCTATCTATCTCCCCCAAATGTACGTTGCATAACAGATTTATACGCATTAATTATTCTCACCCATCCTCTTAGAAGACTTAGTTTCATAAGCATTAATTACTTTCTCATTAGTTTTGTTTTAATTGTTTGTTTCTTTATGTGAATTGAACCTTACATACCTTAACCCCACTCTCTCTAGCCTACATGACTCTCACCTTCACTAGTCCGCGCTGTTAATTCTGTGTAAACACACGGATGGTGATGAATTGAAGCGGAAGCGCGCCTCACGCGTGCATCGGTTGGCTCCGTGCAGAGCGCGTGCACGCGCTCATATAAGCAAGCGCTCTGTGATTATTTACCTCAGAATCACATTTTGCGAGTCTTCGGATATCTGGGTTATTATCGCTTAGATAAATATCCCGCAGAGTGTTTGCAAATTCCGTTTTGAATCTGTGTAACAGATGCTCAGTTTGAGCGGGAACGTGACTTATTTGAGAGGCGACCTGTGGCCGCGTTTCCCGCCGTCTCCAGGTACGTTTTTCAGCCGTTGAGCTATGAATGTGTCACTATCAGCTGCTGAGACACAAACATGGAGAGGAATATGGTGAGTCGCAGGTCTGTTCTGACTAGAAAACAGAGTTAATAAAGCTCTATGATAAAATAATGAAATTAAAAGGATATTTATGTACAGTTAGTTTCAGAACATGTTTTATCAAGTCTGCGATTGTTTGGAAAAATAGGTAGCCCCGCCCCAAACTCACATGATTGGTTAAGCCAGAAGTTGACAGTTGGGCTGTTAAAATATGAATGTATTCCTTTTAGTTGTCTCAGCACAATAAACTTTTTTAATTCAAAAAAGTGAACTTTACCTTTCAGTATATGGCAGTGAGAAGCATGTTATTTTAGCTATCAGTACAATCGCCTCAAAGGTCACTGAACAAACATATTTGCATATTCCTAATTCCTATGTGGATCATGCAAATGCATATAACAGCAATCAGCAAATCCTTTTGTATGCTAATATTGACTGACTTTCTCTCTGCTGATTGCGTGAAGTTACACAAACCCGCTTATCCAAACTCTAGACACATAAGTAAAATGACAAATAGCGAAATTAATTCCAGAGCCGCAGATAAAATCAAACAGCCTGTTTGTTTCTTGGCGTATTCAATTACTCGGGGTTTAGTTTATTTAGGTTTTCATAATTGAAATCACATTCTTGGACGCTCACGAGCAAAGCAAATTATGCTAATGACTTGACTGCACTGAATGTGGATCATGGCCCAGAATTCATTAGGAAGCCATATTGCGTGTGTGTGTCTGTGTTTGTGAAAGAGAGATCGCACTGATGCTAGATACTGTGGTGTGTGTGTGTGTGTGTCTGAAAGGCACCATCTGCTTGCTGTGACAGTAATGAAGTGAGGGAAATTGCGGGACAATGGCTGAGTCTCTTTGAGTGAAGCGGTGGGCGGCTCAGCCGTATTTCTCCTGCCCTGCTCAGGATGGCTTCACTCTGTCTCTCTGTGCTGGCATTTCTCAAACACAGCCATCTACAGGTAATACAACACACACACATCCTGTATATGGGACGTACCGTAGACTTCTGTTGTTTTATCTAAACTAATTACATTTACTTTTTTAAGTGTTTACTTCTAAAATAAATAATTTTGTTTATTTATAATTTAATTAAAAAAAAGGGATTTAGTATATTAAGTATATATATATATATATATATATATAAAACCAAAACCTTACCCATAAAATAAAGGTTTTGCATTTCTTTCACGAATAATAAAAACTTATAACAATTAAAAATAGGAATAAATAAATAATAAAAATGTCTAAAATATAAAGAATAAACCTAAAAATGATATATGAATTATATAAGAATATATGTTCAATATTAATAAATAATACTAATGATTATTAACTAAATATTAATGATTAAATAAATGAATATACACAAAAGGGAAAGTATATAGTATATATAGTATATATAGTAAAGTAATTTTTTCAGTGATTATTTAACTAATTATTATGTAATAAATAATTAAATTAATTAATTTGTTTTGATTTATGTCCAAAACCCATAAAAGTTTTTGCATTGTGAATAACAAATGTAAAAAAAAAAAAAAAAAAAAACTGTACAAATCCTGCTTGCAAATAAAAAATGAATATAATATAATATAATATAATATAATAACATTTATTATGGTATATAGTCTCTTAATAAAAAAATTAAAAGCTTATGCAATTCTCAATATTTATTAAATAATAACTATTTGGATTAAATAAATTGTTTGTTTATATATTTATATGGTTTTGCATTTTAGTAAAATAAATTGATTTTAATTAAAAAAAAAACTAAAAAAGTGAAAATAAAGAAACAAACAAAATTAATTTACAAATCCTGTTTACAATTAAAAAATTAAAATATCATATAATATTTATTTATTTATGTATTTATTTATTCATTCATTCATTTTCATTTATTAAATATAATATAATATAACATATTTTGCTGTAAGATATATTTTTGTTCTTTTGTTGCTTTATTATTTAGACAGGACAGTGGAGAGATGACAGGAAATTATTAGGTAAAGAGAGGGGAGCGGGATCAGCAAAGAACCATATAATATGTATTTATTTATGATTGAGGTAAATAAAATAGGTAATAAAACTGCTTATGCAAGTCTTAATATTTATTATATAATAAATATTTGGATTAAATAAATTGTTTGTTTATACATTTATGTATAACCAAAACTTTAGCCCTAAACGGTTTAGCATTTTTGTAAAAAAGTATTTACTTTATGAACCATGCTAAAATAAATTAATTTTAATACAAATTTAAATAAAGAAACAAATTAAGCAAATAATTAATTAAAAAAATAATAAAATATGCAGAAACATAACAACCCACAAATAAATAAGCAAACAAATGAATAAATGTAAATATAATTTCTACATCACTAATACTACTAAAATAATACAAATATTTTAAGTACAAATTGTAATAATATAATATAATATAATAGTATAATGTGTATGTAAAAGTGAAAGCATCTTTTAATAAAGGTCATTTAAACTCTGTTCTCTTAAGAAAATGTAAATTGCGCTTGCTTCTGTTCCCTTCTTCAGTATGGGATCTTTTGAAACTTTTCATCTTCCATTAAGTGAAAATCATGAGTCAGATCATTTAGGAAAGTTACAACACATCTCTCCTCAACAAGCCTCATAGTTTGTGTCATAAGTATTCCTTAAAGAAAAATCAGGTCATGTAATGTCAACTGCACATTTGCATTTCTCATTCAAAACAGGCAGGGAGTGAAGCTCGACACCAACTGTCTGTCAAACAGTGGCAAAACGAACGCTCAGGTTATCATTTCTGATGAGAGCTGCTGAGTGACACCTGTGGTGTTACTGTAACAACCTGGCCTGGAGCAAAACAAACACTGACTCCTTAATATAATAACAGCCTATAAAAGTCAAATCAGTGGCTTTCTGTGCCAAATCCACAGTAAAACCCATTTACATAGAGGTCTCTGTAATGCGATTCTGTTAGTTCACAAAAAAGGGGAACAATGACTTTTGGCAGGAGTTAGACAGGATGAGCAGTTTGCATCAGTCAGCAGTTCAGTTAAATGATGAAGACATTTGCAAATATTATTCATAAATATGCAAAGTGCCTTTGAGTCACAGTTATTTTCATATGTGGAGGGCTCTTCATAAGTTGTTGAGGGTTTATTTATTTATTTGTGTATATTACTGTTTAAAAGTTTGTGGTTAATAAGACCTTAACACTTCATCAATTAAGACTCTATTTAAGCAAGAACACAGTGAACTGATCAGAAGTGACAGTAGACATTTATAGTGTTACAAAGTAAAATCTATTTCAAATAAATATTTTTCTATTTGCCAGAGAATCCTAAAAATATGACTTCAATAAAAGAATTATTTCACAAAAATGTTAAGCAAAAATAATAAGTAGATGAATAAAGTTTGTGAACAAGCATGATTTGCATCTAGAATGTTTCAGCACGATTAGCATGTCGCTTGCATGCATTTAGTATGATTAGCATGTTGTTAACATGTTGCTAATCAAGTTTCTAGCATGTCGTTATCATATTGCTAACATGTTGTTAGCATGTTGCTAATCAAGTTTCTAGCATGTTGTTATCATATTGCTAACATGTTGTTAACATGTTGCTAATCAAGTTTCTAGCATGTCGTTATCATATTGCTAACATGTTGTTAGCATGTTGCTAATCAAGTTTTTAGCATGTCATCATATTGTAACATGTTTCTAGCATATTAACATGTTAACATGTTTTTCTTTATCTTGATTAACATGTTGCTAACATGTTTTTAACATGATTGACATGTTGCTAACATTTTTAACATGATTAACATGTTGTTAACATTTTTAGCATGATTAACATGTTGTTAACATGCTGCTACCATGCTTTTAGCATTAACATGTTGCCAGCATGTTTTTCGTATGATTAGCATGTTTTAACATGTTGCTAATCAAGTTTCTAGCATGTTGTTATCATATTGTTAAAATGTTTGTAGCATGTTCTTAGCATGTTGCCAATCAGGTTTCTAGCAACATGCTAGCAGCATGTTAATGATGTTAAAAACATGCTAGCAACATGCTAATCAAGATAAAAAAAAACATGCTAGCAAAATCCTAACATGTTAATATGCTAGAAACATGGTGGAAACATGTTACCAATGATTGGCAGGTTGTAGCATATTAACATGTTAGCATGTTGCTAACTTGTTTTTTTTTTATCTTGATTAGCATGTTGCTAACATTTTTCAAACATAAATAACATGTTGCTAGCATGTTTTAACATGATTAACATGTTAACATGCTGCTGCTATTATGTTTCTAGCATGACTAACATGTTGATAACAGTATTAACATGTTTTAGTATGATTACCATGTTCTTAACATGTTGCTAATTAAGTTTCTAGCATGTCGTTATCATATTGCTAACGTTGTTAGCATGTTGCTAATCAAGTTTCCAGCATGTTATCATATTGTAACATGTTTCTAGCATATAAACATGTTAACATGTTGCTAACATGATTGACATGTTGCTAGCATTTTTTAACATGATTAACATGTTGTTAACATGCTGCTACCATGCTTTTAGCATTAAAAACATGTTGATAGCATTAACATGTTGCTAGCATGTTTTTTTTGTATGATTAGCATGTTTTAACATGTTGCTAATCATGTTTCTAGCATGTTCTTATCATATTGTTAAAATGTTTGTAGCATGTTGTTAGCATGTTGCTAATCAGGTTTCTAGCAACATGCTAGCAACATGTTAGTGATGTTAAAAACATGCTAACAACATGCTAATCAAGATAAAAAAAAACATGTTAACAAAATGCTAACGTGTTAATATGCTAGAAACATGCTGCTAGCATGTTTCTAACATGATTAGCATGTTGCTAGCATTATTAACATTAACGTGTTGCTAGCATGATTAGCATGTTGTTGACATATGTTAACATGATTAGCATGTTGTTAGCATGATTAGCACGTTCCTAACATGTTTTAATATGTTGCTAGCATGATTTAACATTGTTGTTCTTTAAGCTAAGCACTCTGTAAGTCTTACTTTACAAAAGCTTTGACCCCTTTTAATGAAAGTCTATGGAACTTTTCGTAGATTTGATCCACCTTTTAACAAAAATAGTAAGTCTGATCTGTTAGAAAAGATACAGCAACCCGAGTCAGTTTGATGGCTGTAGCTTGAAAACTCTAGGAGGAGATCGTTTAAAATTTACTCTTAAAAAACATATATCTTTCGAACAGTAATCTATATCAGAGGTCTTCAACCCTGCTCCTGAGACCCACTCTCCTGGAAAGTTTATTTCCAACCTGCTTCAGCACACCTGCCTGCAATTTTCAAGCAGTATTTAGGAGCTTGATTGGCCGCTTCAGGTGTGTTTGAGCTAAACTCTTCAGGATAGTGGGTCCTCTGGAACAGGGTTGAAGACCTCTGATCAATAGATACCTTAGCAAAAATAAAAAAATAAAAACCACCTACTGGATCTAATTTACCCATAAGTCTATCTAAATCTGGGATTGGACCCTTTAATGATTGTTTAAGGTTAACTAAAAGTTAACTTGCTCTTAATCTCCACGTCCCTGTACACACAAGCTTGGGTCAGTCGACCTGTAAGAGACTCGCACTGTCAATGCTTAACAATCTCATGCCTCCAGATCGTTCAGCTGCCGTGGCGTTTGTCATTTTCTGGCCGTCATGCCTCTGTCCTCACACCTCAGACAGCCACGCTACCCTCCCGAAGAAAGCTCGTTTGCATTTTCCCTCTGCTTTTAGAGGCGCAGCGCCGCTTATTAGCTCTCCTCGCCTCCAAAGAGGCCTTTTCTCTGGGAGATTTGAGACAGCGTCGCTCTCTTATGAGCTGAAGGATAAGTCTTCTGTCATGCAAATGACGAGTCCTGCTACTAATAGGGTCTTTACACCAAAGATTTTAATTCCCTTTTTCAGTAAATGGGTGCAAGTAGAAGTTTTCTCTTTTTTTCAATGGCCAAACAGGATAAATACATCAGTCTTTTGCGCCGAGGGAGAGGTTTCAAGGTGGCGGGGCTCGCGTACTGTAGAGTGCAAATTTGGACTCTTTTGAGTTTGTTTAGGGGACGTTTAGGGGGGCATCGGCGTTTTGCGACAAAGACACAATGAGCTTATTCATTCAAGGCTGTTTTCAACAAGAGAAACAACACAAATGTCTAATATGATACAAGAAACATCTTGTATAGGATCCTGATCTATTGCGAGCGATATGTGCAGAATATAAAGCGCAAAATGAGGTTTTGAGGGAACCACCTCTTGCAAAAAAATACTGTGGTGCTACCATAGTACAGCAGTTATTTACATGATATATTAGAAATAATATACTTTATAAGAACATACTTAAGTGTGAACTGAATATAATGTTTTCAGATGCTTAACTGCACTTAAATGAAAATGTATTACAGTTTAAATTTATATTAAATGCACGATTTTAGAAGTGCTTCTTTGACTCGATTAAGTAGGACTAAAGTTAATCTTTTTATGTAATTTCATAATGACTTCTATTGTTTTTGAAATATGGTCAAACTGTACTGCTGAATGAGCTGACAAACATTTATTATACACTAAATTATATGTTAATGTCATATCTATTGAAACTTGTGTGTCATAAATACACATGCACAATGTAACGTAGTTGCTAATTTACATAAATTTTAAGGTCACACTTTATTTTAAGGTCAAATTCTTTCCATTAACAGATCATTAACTATGACTTTTGCTTCAATAAACTGCTAATTTGCTGCTGATTAATAGTTAGTAAGGTAGTTGTTAAGTTTAGGTATTGGGTAGGATTAGGATTGTTCAAATGGTGGATTAAGAACCCAGATTAGCTTCCAAACAAATTCAAGATGATCTGCAGACACAGGGTACAACAGTGTCAGCTCACACTATCCGTTGCCATCTGAATGAAAAGGGACGCTATGGTAGGAGACCCAGGAGGACACCACTGCATAAAAAAGCAAGACTGAAAAAACTTATGTGACAAAACCACAATCCTTCTGGGAGAATGTACTGTGGACAGATGATACAGAAAAAGAGCTTTTTGGTAAAGGACATCATGGCAGTGTTTACAGAAAAAGAAATGAGGCCTTCAAAGAAAAGAACACAGTCCCTACAGTCAAACATGGTGGAGGTTCAAAGATGTTTTGGGGTTGCTTTGCTGCTTTTGTCACTGGATGCCTTCACTGGGTGAACGGTATCATGAAATCTGATGATTACCAAAGAATTTTGGGGCGCAACATAGTGGCCAGTGTCAGAAAGCTGAGTCTTCACCATAGGTCATGGGTCTTTCAGCAGGACAATGAAACACACTTCAAAAAGCACTTCTGCAATGACCAGCAATGAGTCCAGATCTGAATCCCATAGAGCACCTGTGGAGAGATCTCAAAACAGCAGTTGAGAGAAGGCATCCTTCAAATCTGAATGACCTGGAGCAGTTTGCAGAAGAAGAGCGGTCCAAAATTCCAGTAGAGAGGTGTAGGAAACTCATTCATGGTTATAGGAAGCAATTGATTTCAGTTATTTTTTCCAAAGGGGGTGCTACCAAATATTAAGTTAAGGGGTGTCAATAATTTTGTCCATTTTTTGGGTTCTGTGTGGAATTGTATCAGATTTGACTTTTCTTCTCTGTTTTTTTTGTGTTGTTCCAATGCAAACAAAAAAATAAATAAACGTGAGTACCAAAACATTTGCAATTGGAACAATTTTCTGAGAGAAGGGAGCCTTTTCTGACAGAATTGCAAGGGTGCCGATATTTTTGGCCATGACTGTACATTACATACATACATATGCACAAATGGTAGTACCATGGTTGCCCAAAAATATTCACTCTTGTGGTATATATCAAAATATTTGATAGTTATGATGTGGGTGACGTAAGTTTAAATCCAGCTTGCTTCTTTTGCAGTATTGTTTTCTTCTCTTTTTCCCATATTTTATTGTTCTCACCATACTGTATCTATTAATAAATGTGTAGGGGAAACCTGAAATTAAAGGTCATGTGTGTCAGAAGTAATGTCCCTGTAGTACTAGAGCCACATACACATGTGCGCTCTATAAATAAATAAAAAAAACAAAAAAAAAACAGCACTTTAATTCTTGTAAACTAAAAGATATAGATTTAAATGTGTGAATATCAGGGGCGTTTGCTCCTTGAGTGCTGCCTTGCGTTTTTATTTTGGAATAAATATAAAATGCTTAAAAACACTAACTTGATGAGATTCATAGATGGCTTTAATAAATATTTGATAAAATATAATATGTATATATAATATTATAAATATTATAAATAAATATGAATATATAAATATTTAAATTGAATATATTTAGCTTTTTTCTGATATTGTAAGTAATGTTTATTTAACAAAGAAAATGTGACTGGGACATGAATTTATATTTGCCTCAATTTCAGAACACCACCACACACCACTGGCGTGTATAGATATAGATATAAATATAGATGTAGATATAGATATATACGGGAATGAAAGATATAGACTGTACTCCATCAGCTCACCTTTGTACATAAACCATGAGAAGCCATAAAATCTTCCGTTTCCCCCTTCATTCAAGTGTTCGGTTCACATATGCACATATCAGCAGCTCATCAGTCTTCGGTCCAAGTCGAACTTGTTGATCTGTGCTGCATGAGCCGTGAACTGTTTCAGACGATTCAGTCTGATTTGGAAAACTGGTTCATTAGGGCCCGAGCACCGATAGTGTGAGGACCCTGTTGGAATTGCTCAGTTTCTTTTCTCCTCTAAAATGAATCACATTTTTGAGGGCCTAAACATGCTCGAAAACTCATGAAACTTTGCACACACGCCAGAGATGGTGAAAATTTACATCTGATATTGGTTTTTAGAAATGGGTGTGGCAAAATGTCTCGATAGCACCAACTATAAAGTTTCAACAAAGTGCCACTCGAGCTATGTTTCACATACATGTACGAAATTCGGTAGACACATGTAACGCACCAATACCTTTAAAAAATTCCCCAAGTACGAAGTATTTTGAATTTTCTTGCTATGTTTTGTGCCGGTTTTGCCATTTTCAGGCATTGTATTTAAACAAACTCCTTCTAGATTTAAACAGATCAACACCAAATTTGGTCAGTGCAATCTAAAGTCCTTTGTGACGTTAAATTGTGAAGATCTTTTCGTTTTTTCATTTTCGTTGAAGGTGACCTGACAAACTTCGATGCTTCGTCGTGAAACAGGAAGTTGTTATAATTCTGGCCTACAATGTCCGATTTGCACCAAAATTCACATGTTTGATAAGAGTCTTGTTCTGAACACAAGCCTATGCCCATATTCAGTTATAGTCATAGCGCCACCTGCTGGAAACAGGATATGTCATGTTTTACACTAACTCAAACATACCATGTTCAATCTGCACCAAACTTCATATGTTTCATCAGAGTCCTAGCATGAAGACATCTACGTGCCAATATTCAGTTATAGTCATAGCACCACCAGCTGGCAGCAGTAAGTTTGGCACATATAAATCTTGCAACCATAGTTGGATAATGATGCTTTAGCGAAACACGGTGTTTGCACTTTCTGTGGAAATCAACCTACTATTATAGGCAAGCATTTAAACATCTAGTGTAGTGAAAATAACTGAGCCAACAAAACATTCGCAGGCTTAAGTAATTAGTGCGCTTCTCCTTGCTGGAGTCGGGCAGGTTGGCTCATGTCTCGTGTGAAGCGTTACGGATAAGGGTTTCTGGGTGGAGAAGGTTCCCGGGGTCCTGCTTTCGTGACTGCAGGTAACTCTGTTTTGCTTAAATTCCTCTGTGTGGTGTCTCGCTGGAGGGAGGAATTTCTGTTGGGAATGATAAATAATTCAGATAAAAGCTTATTATAATATAACTTATTATAATGTAAAGCAATATTATTACATAAAGACCAAGACATAACATGCAAGCGTGTCGATTCTTGGATGATGCTGGTTAGTTGTTTGTGTGCTGGTTTGCCCAGAGCTGTGTTTAAGCGTGACTAATGTAAGGAACAGTTCACTGCTCTTCTAACCAAATGACAGCCTTTCTGAAGTGCGTTCAGTGCCACGGTGCACTGGAGCTGTCCCGTCTTTCCTTTAGGTAGGAATTTGCTCCCGCCGTCCATACTAAGGATTTCTGGATGATGGATTTTGACAGCTTTGTTAAGCAAAAGAAAGCTCTCGGCTAGCCTGAGTAGCAGCCTCACCGGCCAAGGTGACAAAACAGTTAGGAAGGCCTGGCTAACAGAGGGAATGGAGAAAGAGACTCATCCCATATTTTACAATTATATATATATATATATGCTGTCAAACAATTAATTGTGATTAATCGCATACAAAATGAAAGTTTGAGTTTGCCTAATATATGTGTGTGTACTGTGTGTAATTATTATGTATATGTAAATACAAGCACATTCATGTATATATTTATTATATTATATAGTTATTTATGTATAAAATATTTTTATTTGTATATAATATAAATTCTATAAAAATTATAATAAAAACATATACTTGTAAATATTTCTTAAATATATACATGAATGTGCTTGTATTTATATATACATAATAATTACACACAGTACACACACATATATTAGGCAGACTCAAACTTTTATTTTGTATGCAGTTAATCACAATTAATCGTTTGACAGCCCTAATATATATATATATATATATATAATAATATATATATATATATAATATATATATATATATATATATTAAGAAATAATACTAAAACATGATGACAAAGTAATAAAAAAAAATCTTTTGAAGAATTTAACTGTTTTACTGAGGTTTTGTAATGATATCAGGATAGTTGTACTGTACTACCTTGACATTTATTTATTTATTTTTTTTACTTCATGGCACCATAAATAAATAAATTAATAAATATATTCAGAAATTAAACACATAATTATCAGACAGATCACCTATCATTACACATTAAGTGGTCATTAAAAAGTGCTTAATTGATCTGTAAGTGCACTTGTAGTTTTCTTCAAATCTGTATATTTGTAGAGAATGTAATGAAATAAAAGGCCATAAAGAAAGACACGTTCATGACTATGTTTCTTAAAGTTTTTAAAATTCCACTTTGTAATAATGCAAAATTAAAAGTTTTGCTGTGAAGTACATTTTAAATTATTATTTTTTAATAATCTTTAAAAATATTCACTTATGCGTTGACTAACGTACTAAAGTACAAATAAAGTACTTCATAGTATTATAATATTTTTAACAGTAGTGTGTTATTCAGTATTACATTTAAGGTTTATATATTTAAAATTTACTAAATTGCAACTTCATCATTACAAATGTACAATTACAAATGTATTTTAATCCATGACATACAAGTTTCAATAGAAAATGGATTAAATATATTTTAGGTTACCTAACCTGTCAGTACAATCAGCAGTACAGTTTAACCATATTTAAAGACAATAAAAGTCATTATGAAATTAAATGTATTATCATATATTTTCATTTAATTGCACTTAATATACAATTAAATGTCAGAAACATTACATTCAGTTCATTCTTTTAAAGTATAATATTTCCATAATAAGTGGTCTTTTTAAAGAGTGTTAAAGTGTATTTCTCTTTCACAAGGAAATTCAGAAGTGTGTTACAGGCAATCAACGGTTCACTGGCTCTCACGGCTGACAGCATTTATAGCTGCAGCACTCCTACGGTTAGCGGTTTTCAGAGAAGTGAAAGGGCACGATCCATCCTGGAGTCAGGTTTGTTGGAAACAAACCAGCGCTGCAGGCTCAACCTCCTCATCTCCACCGCTTCCAGCCTCCAACCACACTCCACCCCTAAACCTCGGTAAACAGCGCTGTCTGTCACTTCATCACATGGCCATAAGTCAGGCACAATGAAACATCAACATCCTGAAACATTTTGGGAAGGGTTTCTTTGATACTTAATATGCAGTGAATAATTATATGCTAAAATGTGTACTTGCAACAAAGTCAATCAACTGAATATCTGAATCTCCATTCATACCTGTATCTCCTTCTGATTTCATCATGAAGTCAATGCTCATTTTTCAAACATAGCTGAGGGCTGATGGCTGCTTAACACTGACAGCAACTCTGCCATCCTGTATTTATTACCACACACCACAAACTTTGCAGCGCTGCACTGTGTGTGTGAGATTTTGTTGTTGTAGTGTCAGGCCTAGAGCTACAGTTATATATAGACTCAACAGTCTCTTCCAGACCGCATTCTGTTTCTTTCAACAAGCTGACAGCTTTTGTTCACTAGATTACACAAGTACAACATAAATTAAAAACATGTTTTTACGATTAGTCATATCTAGGGCGTTTTGAGTCTCTAAGATATTCTGGTCTCTATGACATGAAGGTTCAAGTTTATTGTGAAAATGTAATTCTGAAGAGTTAGAAATGCACTACTACAGCTCTTTTCAGCAAGCTTACGATCTAAGGTGTCAATCACATGGTGCTGAGTTACAAGTTTAGTACGTTTAATTTTTAGTTTTTTTTTTTTCTTTTTTTTTTTAAACAGAAAAGAATGTACCTATTGACTGCTGACTCTTCTCTCTTCTCTATCTAAAGTGACTGTATTGGATCGTATCTCTACAGTTCATTGCTGTCAAAAGTGACAGGACAGAGAATGAGACGTGACCTGGAGGGCAGGACAGAGGCACAGAAATGTGTTAATAAATACACTGTCAAGGAAAATTGGAAATAAACAAGGCAGGAAAACACCAACAAGTTTAATTTCTTTTCACAGAAATTATGATTATGTGGCAGATTAAACTAATACATTCTCACATTTGCATCACATAACCAGTTTCACCCAGGTTTCAGCCAGTTATGGCTTTTCTGTAGTAGTAAACTTGCTTTTTACGCACCTGGTGCAACAACATTTGTGATGCAAAACACTTGGAGTTTTATTACTGTGAAACACAAGTCATAAAGACTTTTTTAGTGCATGATTTGTAAACGAATACATTTCCATGTTTGCATCATATAACCAGCTATGTACCATATGTACAGCTTTTTTGAAGTAGTAAACTTGCTCGGTAGAGCTCCCGGTACAGCAACACTTGACGCTCAGGTTTCATTGCTGTGAAACACAAGTCACGATAGAAGAGCTGAAAGACTTCTAAACATAAACTAAAATGCCATTGTTCATTCTGCAAATACATTTACACGTTTGCATGACATGATCAGCTCCGTATTTATGGTTTTTCTGAAATAGTAAACTTACTCAGTAGCACACCTGGTACTGCAACACTTGCAATACGAAATGCTTGGGTTTCATTCCTGTGAAACAGAAATCATGATAAAAGAGGTTGAAGATTTTTTTAGTGCATGATTTGTAAACGAATACATTTCCACGCTTGTATCATATAACAGCTCCATATGTACAGCTTTCCTGAAGTAGTAAACTTGCTCGGTAGAGCACCCAGTACAGCAACACTTGTGATGCGAAACACTCAGGTTTCATTGCCGTGAAACACAAGTCACAATAAAAGAGCTGAAAGACTTGTAAACGTAAACTAAAATGACATTGTTCATTCCCCAAATACATTTTCACGTTTGCATGACATAACCTGCTCCATATGTATGGCTTTTCTGTAGTAGTAAACTTGCTCTTTAGTGCACCCGGTACAGCAACGCTTGCGATGCAAAAAGCTTGGGGTTTTATTTCTGTGAAACACAAGTTACGATAAAAGAGCTTAAAGACTTTTTTAGTGTGTGATTTGTAAACTAATACATTTCCACATTTGCATCATATAACCAGCTCTATGTGTACAGCTTTTCTGAAGTAGTAAAACTGCTCTTTAGCGCAACCGGTACAGCAACACTTGCGATGTGAAACACTCGGGTTTTATTGCTGTGAAACACAAGTTACAATAAAAGAGCTGAAAGACTTGTAAACATAAACTAAAATGGCATTGTTCATTCCGCAAATACATTTTCAAGTTTGCATGACATAACCTGCTCCATATGTATGGTTTTTCTTGAAGTTTTTTTGAAGTGAAGTGCACAGGTTTGATTGCTGTGAAACACAAGTCACAATAAAGGAGCTGAAAGACTTGTAAACATTCACCAAATGCATTTTTATCTCTTTTGTTAACATTGTCGGCTATGTTTAGGGTAAAGTTTAGTGTGCATTATTTTCAAACACTGCAGAGAATTAACCTTTTAGTGTCACTCACTGACATTACGTGATATATACTTATAGGAAATATGTACATAATATTATAAGCCTAGGTTGGAAATAATATCATGTTGTTGGAAGATTTTATTAATTTATTTTTAAATGAACAGGTCACCCATAAATGAAAATTCAGTCTCATTTACTCACTAATAGGTTTAATTTTAAACCTGTATGATTTTTTTTTCTTCTGAGGAACTCAAAAAGACATTATTTTGCAGAAAATCCTTTCTGCTCTCTTCCATACAATGAAAGTGAATGGGGACTAAGGATGTCAAGCTCCAAAAATGACCAAAAAGCTACATAAAAGTGTTGTGGAAGTGATCTGTACAAGTCTTCTGAGGCCATAAGCCATTCAGAAACGTTGGAAAAGACACTGTTGTACTAGGTACGACATACATCACATGTCACTGGTTCTCACTTATCTGACATTAATGAGAGCTGAGAGCAATGGTGAATAACAGCAAATTACAATTTAACTGTCAGGTCTGTTTGTCACGCAGTTCTTTAGAAGAATTGGAATACAGCCCAACCAGGCTTATTTGAAAAAAAAATGGACAAACAATAACATTCTCTGCAAAATGCAAATGTGAGATGAAAGAGCATTTGTTGAAACAGCCATGACATTTTTGCTTACTTCTACAGGTCTTTGGGCCTCTTTTAATGAGACTTGTGTTTTTGTGTTTTTTTGAGCGCTCTGCTTTGCAAGTGCTGCTACACTGGGTGCGCAACTGAGCAAGTTTACTACTTCAGAAAAGCCATACATATGGAGCTGGTTCTCTGATGCGAAGGTGTAAATGTGTTAGTTTTCAAATAGTGCACTATTGTAAAAAACAGTTGAGGTTTTAACATAATTGGGCAATAAGGGTGTCGGAAAAAATCATTTCACATATAAATTACAATTCTATCTTCTACCATTTTGAATCGATTCAAGAATAAAAAATGATTTTCTAAATGTTTGTTATTAACATGATGTCAACAGATAAGGACACAGGGCAGGCTTACATTGGGGAAGTGTTATGAATGACGCTTACATTACAACCACTTTTCTGTTGATATGTTAACAAATAAAATATATATTTAAATCATATAGTTACTGTCAAGTATCAAGCTTTTTTTGCGATCTTGCCACCTCCTATGTGTGCACAGGTACTATTTACACTTGAGAAGCACATTCAACATGCGCAACTGGTTGCTGACCTGAT
This sequence comes from Cirrhinus mrigala, assembly GCA_036247105.1. NCBI lineage: Eukaryota > Metazoa > Chordata > Actinopteri > Cypriniformes > Cyprinidae > Cirrhinus > Cirrhinus mrigala. The sequence continues at coordinate 3,805,397 of CM070031.1, forward strand.
GAACAATAGCTACCTGCTTGTAAAAGCAAATAAACATATCCCATATCTGAGGCCAAACCACTAAAGAATGCACATATTATAATTTCTGAACTCCAAACAATCAGCCACCAATTAAAACCAGCTAATAATCACCTCCTTTGATTCAATTTGTCTCTCAACTTGGCACTCACGTCAACTGATCAAATTTTTATGATGTAAAATCCGCACATGGTCACGCCGTACAATTTCAACTACTTTATTACATAACTAACAGTAGCAGCTGGTGAGGGGTTGCCAGATATCACAAAAAAAGCAAAACAAGTCCCTTCGATTTTTAATCAAAATGTGACCCCAAGAATCGAAGTCCAGTCAAGTCACCATTATTTTTTTACAATGCAGATTGTGTCAAAGCAGCTTTACAGTATTAAGAGGGAATTCCTACTGGGCAAGGAACCGTACAATGGTAAATCTTAAAAAAATCTTGACTTTCTGATATAGAATCTTTTTATCTTGTTGTCACTGAGGGAAAAAGATTATAGTTGTTTGGAACAACAGGGGTGAGTAACTTACAGTATTTAATTTTTTTAGAACTATACCTTTCCAACATGTCTTTTTCCATTAAATGATTGGCAAGTGTAATTTTAGACAAGGTTTTGTCAAGGTTTTAGCTGTTTGAAAAGAATCTTGCTAAAATCCACCATCTCAATCTGACACACTGATAACTTATCAGTGAATCTAAATAACTGTAATGGGGCACCCATAGATCTGGGGTCAAACGGTGATCTTTGTTACCCTAGAGATGTGCCAAATTCCTTGTTAGAGTAAAGATCAAATACGCTAGCTTTAGTTATGACTCCCCCAGGCGTCTACTCAACTGTAGTTATCAATCAGTAAGAGCATGTCAAAGAGAAATGACTGTTGACGGATGGCTTTCTCCTCTGCGCATACATTAATACTTCTGTGAGAACTCCGATTCGGTTGATTTATGTTGCTGTCAGGAAGTGCAGGTTTCTCATGCATAAACATACATTGTATATCTGAATAATATTATGTTTATAGTCATTCAGACAGGTAGATAAGATCTGATTCTAATAATTATCATGATCATTATGAAGACAAAATTGTTCAAAGCAGTTTCTACAGGTTGAACCCATGACCCCGTGAAACTTAATCCATTACAAGAAACAGGTTTAGGTTTAGTGTGCTGACAGAAGTTTTCATTACACATCTGAACTCTGAGGAACCGCATTTACTGACAAATATCTCAATCAGTTTTCAGTGTGAAAAACAATGTGCTGAAAAAAAGTGAATAATTTTGACTTTTACAAATCAGTGCTGTCTAACTTACTGTAAATGCAGCTACAACTAAAAATAAACTTTACAAATGTTGATTTCTGCAGAAATAGTTTATTTATTTCAAATTCCTGGCCAGCCTGGCATAGCAACATCTGTTTAACCAATAGTGTGAGTTTTGGGTGTGGTCATTTGTTTGCCAGCCAATGGCAGATGAGGGGAGTGTTCTGGAAACATGTTTGGAAACAGTCATTCTCTTGTTTTGTGACACACTTCACTTTCGATGCTGAAAATGTTTTATTTTCTAAACTAAAGGAGAAGTCCACTTCCAAAACAAAGATTCACATATAATGTACTCACCCCCTTGTCATCCAAGATGTCCATGTCTTTCTTTCTTGTCATAAAGAAATTATGTTTTTTGAGGAAAACATTTCAGCATTTTTTTCTCCATATAATGAACTGATATGGTGCCCCGATTTTGAACTTCCAAAATGCAGTTTAAATGCGGCTTCAAACGATCCCAAATGCGGTTGTAAACGATCCCAGCCGAGGAAGAAGCGTCTTACCTAGCAAAATGATTGGTTATTTTCATTAAAAAAAATACTATTTAAATTTTTTTTAATCTCAAATGTTCGTATTGTCTTCCTCTCCCTGAACTCTGTGTATTCTGGTTCAAGACAGTTAGGGTATGTCAAAAAAAAAAAAACTCCAATCGTATTTTCTCCCTCAACTTCAAAAATCATTTCAAAATCATCCTACCTCGCTGCAGAAGTACCGACCAAATCTTTGCAAGGTGAACATGCAAATAAGATCAAACACCCTTAACAAAAAAGGTAAAATAGCGATATAGGACGATTTTGAAGTTGAGGGAGAACATGAGATGGGAGTTTTTCAACATACCCTAACTGTCATGAACCGGAAAAAAACAGTCCAGGCAGAGTAAGACAAGACGAGCATTTGACATTAAAAAGTACATAAATTGTATTATGTTTATGAAAATAACCGATCGTTTCGCTAGATAAGACCCTTCTTCCTCAGGTGGGATTGTTTACAACCGCATTTGGGATCATTTGAAGCCGCATTTAAACTGCATTTTGGAAGTTCAAAATTGGGGCACCATATCAGTCCATTATATGGAGAAAAGACATGAACATCTTGGATGACAAGGGGGTGAGTACATTATATGTGAATCTTTGTTTTGGAAGTGGACTTCTCCTTTAATTGTGTCCAGGACACACTGGAATATGGTTTAATATGTATGCACAGGGTGAGAATAGAGAACGTGCATGACAACGCTTTCTTGTGAAAGGGTTGTTGGGTTTGGGCTACTTTTGTGCACCACTGCTCATAACATTCAACCCTCTGGCCATCCTCTGGCAGACAGCCAGTTGGGTGGAGACGGAGCTGTAAATGTGTGCGAGTGTGTAAAATTGCACTGTCCATTAAAGAGAATGGTTTTTAATAGGTGTCTATTATAATAAATGAATTACTGGGGGCGAATACCTCAGAAAAAATTTGCATTTTTTTCAGGGATGCACAGGATGACCTTTGTGAAAATCAGCCCAAGGCCAGTATCTGTCATGAGGTGTAATGTATTTTAACCTTTGAATGATTTCTCAGCTTGACTGTGCTGCTTTTAATGACTTTGTCTAGATTGTGTTTGCTGTGAGTTTAGAGTAAATTACAGGATAAATCAATCACACAACAAAAATAGTTGACCTGCAAATTTTCTAAAAAAGGTTGACGCATTTTTCATGAATATTGGATGTTTTGGCATCACAAGATTTTTTAAAGCATTAAAGGTCCACAAATCCTAAGTTTTTCCCTTTTCTGATGTAAAATAACATTGCATTTGCTCACCAGTGGATCTTCTCTAGCGAATGGGTGCCGTCAGAATTAGAGTCCAAACAGCTGATAAAAACATTACAATAAACCACAAGTAATCCACACCACTCCAGTCCATCAATTAATGTCTTAGTGTACAGCTGCGTGTTTGAAAAAAAGACCTTCACAAACTAATTATGGGGTGATTTTTCCTGGTTGTAAAGACCAGCTCATCATATTTTACAGTGCTTTTGTTGAACTTTTGGCACCAATTTTCACATCAAAGACCACTGGCACACAAACGTATGAGAAAAATTAGCTGCATAGTTCACTCATAATTTAAACTACAGTCGGGATACTTTTATGAAAGTAGTTAGCAAACACTACACTCTGCACTTTTTAAATATGTAACTATCCATAGTCATATTTTTCTAGAATAAAAATACGGACTTGTGAATGAATCAACATGAGAAATTTGTTTAGCTAAATATTTTTTCATAACAAGAAGGTGTAAAAAGTTCAATGAATCAATCACATCAAAGAAAGACTTGTTTGAAATAAATTAATTTGCTAGAATGAATGAGATTATTCAGACTGTTTAAAATCATCTGATTCACAAGACTGAATGTGCCTTTTCAGATTGTTTAGGATGAACTGATTCACAAGACTGATCGAGACTTTCCAGACCATTTAGGATGAGCTGATTCACTAGAATCAATGAGGCTTTCTAAATAGATTAGGATGAACCGATTCACTAGAATGAATTAGTCTTTCCAGGCCATTTAGAATAAACTGATTCGTTGGAATGAATGAGACTTTCCAGACTGCTTAGGATGAACTGATTCTCTGGAATGAATTAGACTTAACCCTTTAACGCATACGATTACACAGGTGCGCTCATTCCAAAGACTATAGAATTCCCAAGACTTGTCACTCGTATAGTTTTGAATGGGGAAAGATGCAAAGCTCATTTTGACCACAAAGCCCCGCCATCTTAATGAAAGAGCCAACCGTCGACTAGTAAAATCACTGCAGCTGCCGTTAGAAGTTCCAGTTGCTATAGAAACAGTCAGCATTCTGAGACTGGTTGATCTCGCCTGAAAAATAAGGTCTTTTAACGCTATTGATCCATAAGGAACGATATTTATAAGGCACTTTGTTGTCAGATTTCATTGGTGATTTCAAATATGAAATTTAATCATAAGCTTGCTGAACAGTTTTGGAGAATTTGATGTTTCCCCATTCAAATAGATAGGAACTGCACTTGCCTGCCCAAGAGATGTTTCAAAGATGCCGCCGAGTGAAATGACTTGCCTTAAAGGGACTTTGGATCATTCTTGGCTGGTCCCTGGAGCGTACGATCACACCGGTGTGATTTGAAACTTCAGCGCATCACGTTATCAGTTCACTGGAGACTTACTTTAATGTCTTTCAGGGGGAGAGGATGAATTTGCATGTGGTAAATCCCACAGCTCAGATTCAGCGTGAACTAACATGGTGGCGCCCGTCACCCGGTATAGATCAACTAACACGGTCATTATAAAAGTGTTTGAACTTCCAAATACATTTACTTGCACATATTTCAGAATCGGAATATCACATATTTCATAATATAGTGCGCATGTTTGTGAAAAGCGTTGTGTCACGCGACAAGCATGATGTGTCTCCATGGAAACAATAAGGCAGATACATTCTAAAATAATGGTCGCCTAAAAAAAACTCACCTTGGGGGCTCAGCTAGAATATTTTAAACTCACGTGTGAAAGGGTTAAAATAAACTGATTCGTTAAAATGAATCAGACTTTCCTGACCGTTTAAAATGCACTGATTCACAAGAATGTTTTAAATGAAATTATCTGCTGAAATAAATTAGACTTTCCACACCACTTGAAAAGAACTGATTCACAATACTGAATGAAGCTTTCCAGACCATTTAGCTTAGACCAGACTATTTAACTGATTCACTAGAATGAATTAGACTTTTCAGATTGTTTAAAATTAACTGATTCATTAGAATAAATGAGACCTTTCAGACCATTTAGGATGAACCAATTCACCAGAATGAATCAGACTTTCCAGACCACTTAAAATGAACTGATTCACAATACTAAATGAAACTTTCCAGACTATTTAGTATAAACTGATTTACTGGAATGAATGAGACATTCCTGACTGTTTAAAATGCACTGATTTACAAGAATGAATATGCTTTTCAGAATGTTTAAAATGAAATGATTCACTGCCACTTAAAATGAACTGATTCACAACACTGAATGAAACTTTCCAGGCTGTTTAGTATGAACCGATTCGCTAGGTTGAATCAGACTTTTCAGACCATTTAGGACGAACCGATTTGCTAGAATGAATCAGACTTTCCTGATTGTTTAAAATGCACTGATTCACCAGAATGAATAGGCTTTTCAGAATGTTTAAAATGAAATGATTCACTGCCACTTAAAATGAACCGATTCACAACACTGGATGAAACTTTCCAGGCTGTTCAGTATGAACTGATTCGCTAGAATGAATCAGACCTTCCAGACTGTTTAAAATTAATTGATTCACAAGACTGATTGACACTTTTCAGATGGTTTAGGATGAACTGCTTCACTAGAATGAATCAGACTTTTCTGACCATTTAAAATGCACTGATTCAGAAGGATGAATGGGCCTTTCAGATGAACTGATTCACTATAAAGAGAGTGAGAGGACCAAGCAATGAATCAGCCTGTCCAATGTTATATGAGAGAATTATTTAAGACAAACAGATTCACTAGAATGAATCAGAAATTTCCTGTGCTATACATTCTATTTTTGTCTAATCAGACTTTAAAGAGCATGAGCATTTAAAGTGCCACTTATAATAAACATAAAATTATTGTCCATATTGTGGCATGTGTGTTAAAATAGTTATCTTTGTAGATATCATTCATGGTGTAAACAGACCTTTAGGCTTCTTTGTTTTAGTGCAGTATAAGAGCACATTCATCAAGCACAGAAACTTACCCACAATTCCCAAACTTCTTTAAAATGCACAGAACAATTTGTTTTGCATCATGTCACAGGAGGAACACATTGTGCATGTCAGTGAGTGCTTTGTGGGCGATGGCCGTTTGAGTGCAGTCAAAGCCAGCGAAGGTCAGGCAGTCAGCAGGGGGCGGAGCTGATCGTTGCTCCTCCCCTTGGCTGTGGGTGGATGGATGATGGTCCTGATGTGGAATGTTGGACAGATGGGCTTGGCAGAAAAGACAAGTGACCTCTCTCCACTCCCCCTCTGGCCCTGAGCTGTGCCTGGGAAGAACGGATCTAAAGTTTGCCTCCATTAAATGTCGATTATGGGAGACAGACTGCACGGATGGCAGCTTGTAACAAATGCTCCCTTGACCTCTGAAGGTCAAGCTCAAGAGAGACAAAAAACAATAAAGCCATTGCAAATACTACACAAGATGTAGGGATTGAGAAAAGCAGTGCTGGCACAAAAAATGAATACAACATAAGAAGGGTCGGTTATTACTGGTGAAGCGTAAGATACGAACCAGAACAGTTTACATTAAATAGAGTATTGTAGATACACTACCAGTAAAAAGTGTGGAAAAATGAAGAGTTTTTAATGTATCTGAAGAAGTCTCGTATGCTCATCAAGACTGTTTGTTTGATCTAAGATACAGTAAATACAGTAATATTGTGACATTTTTTTTTTTACATTTGTAAAATGTAATTTTTTCCTGTGATCAAAGCTGGACTTTCAGCATCATATAAGATGATTTGTCGCTCAAGACACATTTCTGATTATTATCAATGCTGAAAACAGTTGTGCTGCTTTGTATTTTTCAATACACTACACTTTTTTGTAAAGAAAATTATACTTTTATTCAGCAAGAGTGCATTAAATTGATCACAAGTGACACAAGTAAACAAGTAAAAATTTATGTGACAAAAGATCTCTATTTTAAATAAATGCTGTTCTTTTTCATTTTATATTCATCAAAGAAACCTAAAATTCATGGAAAAATTTTAAAATTCAACATTGCCATCACAGGAATAAAATCTATTAAAATAGCATTTCAATCAAATAAGTGCATAAGAGACTTCTTTCAAAAACATATTAATTAAATTTATAATTTCAAATTTTTGACCACCAGTAGGGTAGTAATCCAACATATACATTGTTTTCAAAGCAAAAATTATATTTAAACTCATTACATTTAGAAGTGAATCCAATATTATTACTCCATGTGTGAATGGAAAACAGGTCTGATTCTAGAATGTGTGATGGTTGACATGAGAATGATATCCAGTGGAAATATGTTTTGAACAACCCAGGCTCATGAAAATACATGCCTCTGCATACATTTTTGCAGCACCGTAGTTACACACCTTACTGTACTCCAGAAAGTGGCGCTAAAACGATATTGGAAATATCCCCTACACCAAACCAAACCCAACCCTAAACCTACCTAATAGCAGTGTTGGGGAAAGTTACTTTTAAAAGTAATGCATTACAATATTGAGTTACTCCCTAAAAAAGTAACTAACTACGTTACTTAGTTACTTATTATGGAAAATAATATGTTATTTTACTTTTGTGTTACTTTTTAAATCTGGGCAGGACTTGCTTGTTTGTTTTTAATATAAAAATTTATTTAATATATTTTGGCACATGTAAAAGCCTTTTCACACCAAAAGTATAGTAGACCGCGGAAGAAAAAACTTATTAGTACGGTTGAATTGGTTCATCAAAGGTCTGCAGCAAAGACACTGGTTAATACAATGAGATTAAATGCATAAAGGATATTTGTATTATTTAACATATTTAATTATTGCAGGTTTGTGTCATATTCTCAGTTGAATTTCACTGTTTTTATTCATTAATAAATTCAGTAATACTGAATCTGTTTTTTGTGAGTGAGATGAATTAATGCATGTTCACATTTATTCTGGAACTAACATCTTACTTCCGATTTCTCTCAACATGGGGACAGGAGAACTTTTAAAAAGAAAAGGGGGAAACTGGCGTTACTTATTTGAAAAAAGTAACTCAGATATTTTCTTGTCAATTAAAAAGTAATGCGTTACTTGGAAAAAGTAATAATATTACATAACATGCGTTACTTGTAGTGTGTTACCCCCAACACTGCCTAATAGTGTTAACACATGCAAAACAGCTGTGCTATTTTAACTTCCTTATGTTGATTTGAGCTGTTTCGTCAAACTGAAGTTTCACAGGGTTCGTACCAGAGCTCTTCATCACTCAAGTGCAACACTGTACCGGGTGAGCTACTGAGCAAACCTACTGAATTAGAAAACTCACGCATATGAAGCTGTAGATGTGATGAAAACGTTGAAAACTATCAGTTTTCAAATCGCACAGGATGTAAAAATTGTTTTGAAGATAAAACTAAATACTCTGCAAGTAATTGTGTGCAAATTAGGCTTTAAAGGGTTCAAATGATGTTGCTAAAAAGAACATTATTTTGTGTATTTGGTGTAATGCAATGTGTTTACACAGTTTGAGGTTCAAAAAGCACATTATTTTCCACATACTGTACATTATTGTTTTTCCTTTCTGTCCTGCGATTTTTACAAAGAAATCGTTCTGAAAAGTGAGGTGTTCTCTGATTGGCCAGATCTCCGGTGCGCTGTGATTGGGCAAATACCTCAAAATATTACATCCCTTACCATGTTGTGATGCCGTGTCCCAACGCGACGAGACAAGAACAATAAAACCCATTATAAATGAGGAATTTGTTGCATTTGTGCCACACCGCGTAAACATAACATCATGTCTGCATTTTGCAACAAAACACACAGCGTCTCTACAACATGGCAGCGGTTGCAACAATACTACTGCGAGAATAAAAGTTACACCTTTCTTGGCGTATACATTTGGGCGGTGTTATGCAAATCTTCCCACACAGTGGGAATAAAAGAGTTTTACTGCCTCTAGTGTTCATTTCAACTGGAAACTGGTTCATACAGGTATGCTTTTTTTTTTTCGGTTTTGCATAAATGTATATAGAGGCATGTATTTCCAATGAGCCCGTGTTGGTTTTGATAGCTGTTTGATTTTATATACATTTGACTCCTTTGAGATTTTCAGAAGACTTCTGAACTTCTGAGAAGTTAATAGCAATGTGAAACATAACTAAGATCTTCATTACATCTCCTGAGCTTTCAAAGAGCGACATTTTTACAAGTGCCATTAGTGAGCAGAGCTGTATTAATACTGAGAAGTTGTAAGTTAAGCCATTGTTTTGTTCATAGTTGTGATAGTTGAGCGTGTGTGTGTGTGTGTGTGTGTGTGTGTGTGTTTGCATATATAACACAGGCTTGTTTTATTGTGTGTGGAATCACTATGTTGGTTCTGGACTCAACAGATGGTCCAGACACATAAAGGAATCACCTCCTGGTGTGTCTCTACTGACGCTTATGGAATATTAACATTCTCTGAGCCTGTTTCCACACTCATCTGTAGGGAAATGCAACAGGAAAGGCCGATCCCTGATATAGTGTATATATATGTATTTTCTTCAGGTATGCCTTTGTAAAAAAACAAGTGTGCTTAATTGTACTGAATGTGCATTGAAAGTATATGAAAAGTGAACTTTTTAATAAAGTCAAATTAATTTTACTTTAAAGTATATTTAAAGTACTTAAAGTATATAAAGAAGTACACTTATTTTGACGTGTTGACTTGTAAAATACTTCAATATAATTTTACTGTAGTGTGCTATTCAATATTGCATTCTATTACATATGTACTCTTTTTAAAAGTTTTTTTAGAAAATAAACTCAGTTAATTAATTTGTCTACAGTAAAACAATGCTAAACAGTGGCCAGTGTTGCCAAGCCCTCTATTTCCCCCCGGAATTGGGCTATTTTAACACTGTTGCTGTGGGTTGTTTTTCATGTCTGCAGGTTGAAGCGACCCCAAATACCTGACATTTAGCTCCTGGAATGCAAATGTTACTAAAGCATTTGGGATGGGTTTTGTCGTGAAAACCTGGCAACCCTGGCAGGAGACAGCTAATTTTTAGGTAGCATTTTGTGTATCCTACTGTAAGTTTGCACAAAATTAATAATATTTTTAGACCTTTTCCCTAATGTGATAAAATTATTGCTTGTTTGGAAGTTTATATATTGTTTGTCGCCAGGATTTTTACAAAGTGTTAATATTACTCTGTTAGTTGTATGAATATTACCTCCACAGTATGCAGCAAAGGAGACTGTGGTTTAAAGTAGTAATTTATGACATTGTAGTATGTTCCAGTACTGCCATTCATCTCACATGTATCTCCTCTCCAATTCAGACATATCTCAGTAATGGCTAAAACTTTGCTCAGAATTGCCAAGATGCTCAAATTTACCGGCTAAAGTCCAAAATTCTAGTTGTACTAGAAACTTCTAGACCAAACTTATTCATAAATGTATGAACAGAGATGTCCGAAGTCTTGTGAGCTCTGTAAGAACAATCTCCAAGCCACAAAAGCTTCCTCTGGGCTATTGTCATATGGATGTTATAAGCAGCCCTAAGTTTTAAAGTATGTCCCACTCACCCATCTGTTGGCTACATATGGCCTAGAGATGTGTGTGTGTAGGTGCATTATCTAAACTCCAGAAATCAAGTTCAGCATGTAGACACGCATTCAGCCTATCCGCCCATGCCCGATGGCCCCCGTCCCCTGGAAGAGACCTTCACAGGGCATGGCGTCTCATGGTCCTCTGCCAAGAGATTGAGAGAGCGTGCAGTCTAGATGGTATCCAGCCAGGCACGGCCCCCGAGGGCCCTCCCCGTAGAGCCCTTTGGGTTAAATCAATTGTTTGGCCCCATTGATCCCTGACTGGCCATATTGTGGCTCTGTGGGATGTCACACGCACAAAAGCAGCAGGCCGCATTGTCTCACACTCTAAATGAAGAAGTTCACTGGAAAGCAAAAAAATCTGAGCTTGAGGATGTCAGAGGTCGACCTGAGGATGTGTGTGTGTGTGTGTGTGTGTGTGTGTGTGTGTGTGTGTGTGTTTCTGGCCTAACTATACTTTTGAGGGCATAATTGCCACAAAAAAAAAAAAATAAATAAATAAATAAATAAATAAATAAATAAATAACTACATAAAAATGTTTCCAAAAGTATTTAAGTATGTCCTTATGGCAAATATTCATAAAGAAACTAAACAATATATCTGGATTAGCCATATTCAAAGCTGTTAAAAGGTACCTTAAGGTGTTACCTTTTATGAAAGTAAAGCACTGAAGGCCATGTGTTACAATGCTTTTAACTAAGAATTAGGGTTTGCTTTAGGGTTAGTTACCTGTAATTATGCATATTTTACTGTCATTGCCATTTTAAGTACATATAACATGTAACAATGTCAGTTTAAAATAAAGTGTTACCTTTTATAAAAGCCAGATACTCAAGGCCATGTGTTACAGTGATTTTACCTAAGAGTAAGAGTTTAGTTTAGGATTACCCTAGGTACTCAAGGCAATGTGTTATGCTGATTTTAACTAGGAGTTATAGTCTGGTTTAAGATTGTATATGTGTTATTATGCATAATTTGCTTTTTAATAAAGTACCTACATGTAATGTGTAACTATGTCACGTTAAAATAAAGTGTTACCTTTTATAAGACCAATGCACTCAAGGCCCTATGTTTAAATTATTTTATTCAAGAGTTAGGATTTGGTTTAAGGTTAGTTAGCTGTAAGTATGCAATGTGTAACATGTAAATAAAGTGTTACATTTTATAAAGGTACTCAAGGCTATTTGTTGCATTGACTTTACCAAATATTTAGAGTTTAGTTTAGTGTTAGTTACTTGTTATTATGCAAAATTTACTAATTAACTAAATGCAATTATTATTAAAGTAAGTACATGTAACGTGTAACTGCATTACCTTAAAATAAAGTGTAAACTATTAGGAAAGCAATAGACTCAAGGCCATGTGTTACTGTGATTTTACCTAAGGGTTAGAGTTTGGTTTAGAGTTAGCTACTTGTAATTAAAAATATAGTAAGTACATGTAATGTTACAGTGATTTTAATTTAGGGTTAGGTATTTGTAATTATGTACAATATACTGTTATTACTATAGTAAGTATATGTAACACATGTAACTATGTCACTTTAAAATGACGTGTGACCTTTTATGAGACCAAGGCACTTAAGGCCATAGGTTTAAGTGATTTTACCTTTACCCTAGAGTTACGGTTTGGTTTAGGGTTAGTTACCTGTAATTATGCAAAATTCACTGTTATTACTACAGTAAGTCTGTTTAACGTGTGTAACAGTGTCAACTTAAAATAAAGTGTTACCTATCATAAAGTAAAAGTATTCAAGGCCATGTGTTATTTTGATTTTAACTAGGAGTTATAGTTTGATTTAGGGATAGATACTTGTTATTATGCATAAGTACATGTAACATGTGTAACTATGTCACTCTAAAATAGAGTGGTACCTTTTATAAGACCAATGCACTCAAGGCCATATGTTTAAATGATTTTATCCAAGAGTTAGGATTTGGTTTAAGGTTAGTTAGCTGTAATTACGCAAAATTTACTGTTATTACTATAGTAAGTATGTGTAACGTGTAAATAAAGTGTTACATTTTATAAAGGTACTCAAGGCTATTTGTTGCACTGACTTTACCAAATATTTAGAGTTTAGTTTAGTGTTAGTTACTTGTTATTATGCCAAATTTGCTGATTTACTAAATGCATAATTTGTTTCTTACTAAAGTAAGTATATGTAACATGTAACCTTAAAATAAAGTGTAACCTTTTAGAAAAGCAATACACACAAGGCCATGCGTTACAGTTATTTTACTTAGGAGTTAGAGTTTGGTTTACAGTTAGTTACTTGTAATTAAATACAGTTTACTATTATCACTATAGTAAGTACATGTATTGCGTGTAACAGTATAACACTGTCACTTTAAAATAAAGTGTTACCTTTTAGAAAAGAAATGCATTCAATGCCATTTGTTATTGTGATTTTCTTAAAGAGTTAAAGTTTGGTTTAGGGCTAGTTACTTGTAATTATGCATAATTTATTGTTATAACTAAAGTGAGTACATGTAACGTGTAACTGTGTCGCCTCAAAATAAAGTGTTACCTTTTATAAGACTGAGGCACTCCAAGCATGTGTTACACTGATTTTACCAAAGAGTTTGGGTTTTTTCTGAGGTTAGACTAGTCTGTAAAAAGTCAATGGGAAGTGACTGTTTAAGTAGGCTGGTAAACTTGCTTGTGTTTGCGAGGAAGAGTTTGTGTACTCTCCTTCAGTAATACCTCAACAGTCATTTGGTAACCCCGGGCCCTTACTCAGACTATAAGTGAACCTGTAGGAACTTCCTGTTTGCCTGTTTTCTACAATGCACCGTTTAACATAAATCTAAATGACATTTGGCATTGTTTTAGATCATCAGCGAAACTATCTCAATATTTAATTGAGTAATTGTCACTTCTTGAAGTATTTAATGAGTAAATATGAATGCTGTTTTGTTGACATTTCTTTTATTGGAGATTCGCACAATTAGCTTGAATCCACATTGCTAATTCAATAAACTTTGCTTTACAAACAACTTGCCCACATTCTTCTCTGCATAAGGATCTGGGAAATGGGCATTTGCAGTGTACACAGGGCCATATTATGTGTCTTGTACTTCCATCACAAATCCATAATCTTTAAACCAAACTACTCCACAGTGCAAACTGCTATCCAAGCCTTCCCTCACTAAAACAACTGTTTATAAAGCCCTTTAAGACAGAAGTGTCCTTTAGAATGATTTCATGTAGGAATTTCTCTAACTTTCATTTACTTTAGCATTTATTGTGCAGGCTACATCAATATCACACAGATTAAAAATCTCATGAAAGAGTCTTTACAAACAAACAAACATAGGATTCCAAGTTTGATCAAATCCATGAAACAAATCTAAGGTTTGCATGCATAGTTTGACTTCCAAATAGTACTAATTTACATGTTTGATCTCACCGACCCTCACAAAAAAGATAATTCAAGTGTGCTATTAGTATACTTCTTTTAAACGAAAAATAAGTCTACTTTTGATGTAGTTCATGCTATTTCTGTATCAGAAACAACTTTTCTTATACTGAGAAATATACAATATAAAGTCTAGACTTAATCTTTTGATTAAGAGATGCTTAAGAAAAGTAACAATACATATTTTAAGGGGAGACGCTGCAGGCAAAAACACTATGCATCTGTGAAGTTTGAGATTTTGGGCTTTTTGGTTTTTCATAAAGTGTTTTTTTTCAGACTTTTGGAAAGAAAACATCCAAAAGACACTGTTAAGTGTTTCTCTTATAGCATTTTATCTATTTGTGTCAATAGATTTTAATTACAATACATATTTTTAAAAGCAATTTTCTCAAAATGAGCTTTTTCTCCTAAATAAATCTCCACTTCAGTAGCACTTACACACACCATACTTTACAGTTTTATTCCTGTCTATATCCTGAAGGTTTTTACAGAGGGTTTTGTTTATACATAATTTGATTACATACAATATTTTTTACCCCAGAAATTGTAAAAATATATGTTTTCTGTCTGTTCTAAGTATTTTCTGAATTGCGACTAAAAAAATGAGATAACTGCAGTTCCCTCTGTAAAAACTTTTGACTCTAATATGTTAAAAAAAAAAAAAAAAAAAATTAAACAAGAATTTTGAAACTGACTTTATCCAGTGTTTAGATGCTTGTACTAGAAATTAGCACATATTTAATTAAATAATGCCTTATTTGCATATTTAATCCTAATATTTTAGAAAACTTGTGATACAAAAAATGTTTGCAGTTATCAGTGTAATAAATAAACTGGGTAAGGCGATTACTATTAGTTAATTTTTGTTTACCCTATTCACCTGTGTCTCGTCTTTACACTTTTGATAGAGTAGCCTATTTTAAACTAACAGTATACAACAGTATAGTTCACAGTATTGTTGCAATACAAAAGAAAATTTTAGATGTAAACTAGTTATGTACTTTATTGTTTAATGCTATTACATAGTACCTTTAAAAGTATATTTTATAAACTAAAAAGGTGGCCAGTTTAGTCCTAATAAGTAAAACAGTACACGTACCCTACTAATACACTATTGTTACACTGACTTAAGTATACTAAATAAATAAAGCTTGGAAATACTTGAACATTTACTTAATTAAATAAACTTGAACTTTACTTTTTTGGTAAAGGGAATCATATGGATAGTTTTTGCTTCGTTGTGGGTAACACATTACAAGTAATGTGAGTTATGTAATCAGATTACTTTTTCAAGTAACTAGTAAAGTAACACATTACATTTCTAAATAAGTAACGCAAAACCCTTAGTTTTCCCATTTATTCACTGATCTCTCTCCGTGTTGAGAGAAGTTAGAAGTAAGTGCAGAGTCACTTCCTTCAACTTGACGCTTATTAGTTTCACTTTTGGTGTTAAAGAGCCTTTATAGTTGCCAAAAAAAATTTAACTTCTGGGTTTTTGTCATTAAAAAAAAAAAAAAAACAAAGTAATGCAAAAGTAACTTTATAATATGCATTACTTTCCATAAAAAGTAACTAAGTAACACAATTAGTTACTTTGTAATGGAGTATCGCAATATTGTAGTGCATTACTTTTAAAAGTAACTTTCTCCAACGCTGTTACTAAAAAAGGATTGAATTGCTGAATACCTGCTCTTAATACATTTTTAATGGAATAAATAATAAACATACAAGGCTAAATTAGCCTTTACGTAGCATTAAGCTAATAAGAAGCTAAACACTAAGTAAAGGATAATGCACAGCTCATGAAGAATGGAGTCTAAAGGTGAATATTTTCTATAATTAGTTTTTTTTTTTTTTCTTAAAAGCATTGATGTTAATTCAAAATTGTGTTCTATAGTTGACAGGTAACAATGCTATCCTTTCAGTACTTCACAAACATTCCCAAAGGATGCTAATATGGATTAGACGTGAAGAAAGTACGATAAAATAATAAACTCTTCTCGCACACAGCAGCATAACCTACAAACAAAGAGTTAAAACTCATATTTTCTCAACTATCACCCATCCAAGCTACCTTGAGTTCACCTCACACTGGAATTTTCCTCACACAAACACACACACACACACACATACACACACAGCCTTGCAAAACACAGTCTGATTAATCTTTTTGCCCTTAAATATCCAAGCAATGAGTCTTTTATGATTTATGTCATTACTCTTTGAAAAGAAACCGATGAAACTGTAGTTGGCGAATATCCAGGATAATAAAAAAAACCTTAGCTGAAGGGGTTCAGGTGGGATGTATAGAGCTAATGATATATCTTTAGATCAGTGTACATTTCAGAGTCTTTGACTAGCCTAGCCTAGGGTTGAAGTAATTATGTTCATTTTCAAGTACAGTATCATGGATGTAAAGGAAGAAACTCTTCAGTTTGACACATAAATGGCAACTGAAAGCTCATTTGCTCTAAAATGAGGCCGCAAGAACCCTAAGGCTACGTGTTAGCAACATAGCTAATGGGCATATGTTGATATGAAACAAAACATCAACATTTTTGCTTTGACATGCATGTATATTTTACATTCCTGTCTTTTCCTTATCTATTTATTTATGATCAACCTATAATACTGTAGTTGTTTAGTCACAGACAAAACAACCCATATAGCACATGTATGTCTGCAAGATGTCTGTTAAAGATCACTTGATCTGGAAAGCATCTGCTGTGTACAAACATCTGACAGACGTCTGTAAGATGTCAGTTTTACATACATTCTAAATTATAAACATCTTAAAGACATCTAATAGACGTCTATTTGACATCTGATAGGAAACATTCAATAGATGTATTGCAGATGAGGAAACACTCTAAAAAATGTTTTTCAGCTGTAAATACAGATGTCAAATAGATGTTTCTGTGATGTATGTGTGCTATTAGTGATTTTAAAAAATATGTTAAAAAAAATTTTGTTTGTTTGTTTAAGAAAATACTATTTCAGTATTTCTACTTAAGATTTTCATGTTTAATACACATTGTTTGTGAAATTTACTAGCAATTTCTCAGTGAAACTTCTTTTAAAATCATCCTTACACCACTTTTTTTTAGTGTACTTTAAGTGAAACAGCATATTTAAAAAAAAAAAGAGTAATAATAAAATTTAAAAATACTGTTAATATATTGTAACTAACAGATGAAAAATATTCTTAATTATATGTGTGTAGTTTAAATCTTCATGCAACAGTATTATTATAGTTAATATAATATAATATAATATAATAATAGTTATATATTTTATATATTTTGAGTAAATAGGTAAATTATGGTGTTTTTTTTTAACTAGTTTTATCAGTTTTTTTGTAATTTGCAAAAGACATAAAATAATAATAATCATGTTGGAGTTTAGGCACAGTACTGCATGATTGTATTATTTCATATTGTTTGAAGTTTTACATAACAGTATTTTTACAAATTTTACATATATATTTTATATTTTGATTTTAAAATAACACATCCAGGGAAGTAAATAGATAAATTACGTATAGCTAATATGTCTATTTGTTTGTTTGTTTACTAGTTTTATTTTATTTTTATTTTTATTTTTTTTTTTTTTGTATATTGCAAAAGACATAAAAAACATATTAAAATATTTTTGCAATTTGGGTACAGTATGACAGGACTGTATCATTTCATATGCTTTACACAAAAGTACTATTATAACTTAAATAAATAAATTATATATATATATATATATATATATATATATATATATATATATATATATATATATATATATATTATTATTATTATTATTATTATTATTTATTTTTATTTTTTTACTTTATAATATACATTTAGGGACGTAAACAGGTAAATATGTCTAGCCAATATGTGTTTTACTAGTTTTATCAGGGTTTTTTGTTTTTGTTGTTGTTTTTTTTTGTTTGTTTGTTTTTAGTATATTGCAAAAAAAAAAAAAAAAAAAAACAACAGCCAAAAAAATAAATAAAAATAATATTGCAGTTTTTGCAGTTACAGTACCATTAATTAATTTAATTAAAAATAGTATCAAAAATGTTATGCAGCAACCGCAAACTCTGTCATATAAAAAATAGACAAGTAATGACAAATCGTAATGTATACTGTCTTTTACCAAACATTTCCCTATATGCAAAGCCCTTCGTATTTTGTCTTTTAGAAATGACCGATTGTTTCTGTGCTTGTTTATGTGTAAGATCTCAGAGGCCGTGAAAGTCAGACCTTGACCTCTGTGTCTTTGCGCAGACAAGCTGGGCTAATGCCTCACATCACAATACACGGCACAAAAAAGAGAGTGTATCCCAAAAAGAGTAAGACTTGTCAAACAAAGTGCTGCATTATCAGCCTAAACTCTCCAACACATATGCATAATGCCAGGGAGCTGAAAACAGCGCTGAATCGCCGCCCGTCTCTGTAATGCCGAATTCCCTTATCTTGCCCTTTCAGTCGTGCAAAGCAGAAAAGAGGTGCCTGTGCTTTTTGTGTGTCCCATAGCGCCCCAGTGTTATTCCAGCGAGGCTTTTTTTGTGGACCGCTTGACACCCCCTCTTTCACCCCACGCCAATCCTCCAGTTTTCCACCCACCATTGTCCTCTCCATCTTTTATTCCCTAACCAGATTCGTCATGTATGTTTTTATAGGTTTGGGGGAGGATGTTTGGCATTTGAACAGCGTTTGTTGTGTCCGACGGGCCAGCGGTGCCACGCCGTCCACACGAATCGGCTCATTAAAACCACAAACATCCAGGGTGCCATATGGAGCCGCCGCGCAATCGAATTACTCTCCTTGTTGTTGCTTCATTTCCTCCAAACAAGTTTTCAGTGAGCTTGAAGGAATAATGGTGACCTGTAAAGGGGTCTCGGGGTGACCGGATTATGTCATTGCTCTAATTAACTAATGAAATTATGAGCTGCGCTCTTGGCTCATCTATCACCCTGCTGCTCGGCGGCGTCTGAGACCAAAAGGACGATTCCTGCACAAACCTTCAGCTTTTCTTCCTGCTTTCATGTAATCTAATAAATAAAAAGGATGTCTGAGAAGTTCTAAGACCTCCAACCACGCAAAATCACTCAGGCTTGCTCTTAAAAGATCATCACTCAAGTGTTTTGTGTTGGAGGTTTCGAGATGATCAACTAGATTTTTACATTTTGTGATAAAAAAAAAAATTGGTGCCTGCAATTGCAAAACTCAGCACTGCAATGTTAGCGCTTAAGTTTAAAGATGGTTACAGCATGTTCTTATGTGATTTTTAGGATATTTTTGTGTGTTTGCGAGGATTTTAAGAAAAAGAAGTGTGCTTAATTGTACTGAATGTGCACTTTTGTGTACTTTAAATCTTAAAAGTAGATTTAAAAGATGTACTTACGCATAATGTTAATTAAATAAAGGCCACTTAAGTGTTCTTAAAGGGACAGTTCACTCAAAAATGAAAATTCTGTCATCATTTACTCACCCTCCACTTGTTTCAAACCAACAGTTGACGGCAGCCATTGACTTCAATAGTATGGAATAAAATACTGTATTAAATAGAGTATATTTACATGACTGTTTCTTAACACACTTACAGTGTACAGTGCTGCGTAGTAACTGATTACATGTAATCTGGATTATGTAATCGGATTCTAAAAATCAAGTACTCGTAATTAGAGTATATTACATTTTATAATGCTTATAATCAGATTACAGTTACTTCTTTATGGATTACATGATTACATAGTATTCATACAATGGCATTCATAATTCTTCCTATTTTTTTTTTTTCTCTTTAAAATTTGTGTCATAGCATTTAGCTTGGATATATATATTTAAAAAATAGAATGGACAAGATGGAATAAGTACATCCTCTCTCAAACTTAACAAATTCAGCAATTACTCTTTACTTAGAAGACATGTTAGGGTAAGTCTGCTTGATCAGTTACTAAAGAAGAATGTTAAAATTATTCAGTAAAATAAAATTTTCTTATCAAAGTGATAAAATATTGTGTTGCAAAAATGGGTAACACTTTATTTTGATAGTCCACTTTAGACATTCTACTAATAGTAAGTAACTTTGCAACTACATGTCAACTACACTGTAAAAAACAATTTGTTGAGTCAACTTAAAATAATTTGTAACCTGGCTGCCTTAAAATATTATGTTCAGTCAACTCAAAAAAAAGTTTATTCAATTTGAAATGTTAAATTATACTAAGTGACAACTTAGATATTTGAGCTGAATCAACTTAAAATTTTAAGGCAGCTGGGTTACTCACCCATCTGTTAAGTTTAGCAAACACAAATATCTAAGTTGTTACTTAGTACAACTTAACATTTCAAGTTGACTAAACTTATTTTAGTTGACTGAACTTAAAGTTTTAAGGCAGCAGGGTAACAAATTATTTTAAGCTGACTCAACAAATTGTGTTTTTTATATTTTACAGTGTAATTATTAGAGTATTAGCAGACTCTCTTAATATCTTTTAACACTCGTCAAAACTTTGCAAGTATATGTCAACTTATTCTACTAACCCTAAACTTAATCTAAAAGTCTGCTCTGAGTTAGTAGACATGTAGTTGCAAATTAATGAGAATTAGTTGACATGTAGTGGCAAAGTTACTTATAGTTAGTAGAATGTCTAAAGTAGACTATCAAATTAAAGTGTATCCCAAAAAGGAGTACACCCTCCTGAAAGTTACTAAGCAAAACTAAATACATATTTCTGGTGTAACTTTAAGGCAAGTTTTGATCAACAGATAAGTTTGTTGACCCAAAACTGTTAAAGATAAGTCATTTCTTGACAATTAAAAGTGTTATATAGCCCACTGAATCATCCTCAGACTTAATGCTGGAAACAATGAAACCACTTGAGGGAAAACTGTCAGGAGATTTGTTTCTTAGCATAAAAGAAGACAATGGTATAAGAGGAATACCAAAGTTTTAAAGTGTGAAAATATAGCAAAAGTAACAACGACATTTAAAAACAATAGACTTGTGAAAATGCCCCTGAAATAATCAGGTCTTCACTTTAAGTTTTCATTTAGTGATGAGTGAATTTTTGCTAGAAAAAGAGCAGGAGAAACACCAAGAAAGTGTCTGGCAGAAGCTGTGAAAAGAGTGACACTTTTTCTGACAGAGTATGACACAGCCTGCAGAAGTGACATGCATGGTTGTTTGTCCACACCAGAAATACCTACTGTAGCCAAAACACAATGAACTCATTTAACCTTATCCAAGGTCCATATTTACAAAATATAGACTTCTGGGAATCAATACTCTCATCTCAAAAGACCAAGTCAAACATTCTAACAGCATCCAAAATGTTCTGGTGTTGCTAGAGGAGGAGTACAGTGAGAAGTGCCTGGTGCCCACAGTGACGTTCAGTGGTAGTAAAACTCTTATATTGGGATGTATGAGTGCTGAAGGTGTGAGGGAGTTGTGCTTTATCAGTCTGTCATCAGTTCACAAACCACTGTGTGATGTAATACAGAAAACTTGAAATGGAAAATGTTACCCTCTCCTCATTCCCTGCACTGTTGGGCATTTTTTCAACATGAAAATGAAGATATTCATTCTCCCAAAGTGAAAATTCTTCGGTGGACATGTATTTTACTCATTTTTAATACTCTTGAGCAGCTGTGGGAGATTCTGTAGAGATTAGCTGAGCAAAACTCCCCAATAAAGACCAGGGCATTTAAGGAGGTCGTCCTCCAGGAGTTAAACAGGACAGATGTGACAATTTGTCATGAGCTTGTACACGAGAAGGGTCAGAGCAGTGTACTTAGGGTTGTGGAGGACATGTTAAGTACTAGAATATTACACTTTGTTGAATTAAATCTAGGGTGTACTCATTTCTGCAATCCCACATTCAAACTAAATTGGCTAAGTTACTTATTTTACAGATATTAATGGCATATATTTCATCTTTCTATGAATTATATTAGTGATCATTAAGAAAATACATCTTTTATATTTAATCAGAGGAGGTGAACTCACTTATGCTGTGCACTGTGTATAGAAGGTGTACAGTGTCATTCACACAAACACTAAACAACATCATGGTAACACATTAAAATGAAGTAATGCAATAAACATTATTTAACAACATTAGATATAATGTACAACCTTAATAAACTTAACAGATAAGGAAAAAACTAAGAAGAAACAGTTATTTTAACAAACAAAAAAAAAACATCAAATGTGAAATGTAACACAGGAAATTCTGGGAATGTCAATTTATGTTTTTTAATGTAAATTATATGCTCCTTTTCACTTCCAAAAACTGTATTTTACCAAATACTGGCCAATACAGTTTTTCACTGTATATGCTAAGGGAGCTTACCCATAACCAATTAATAGGTTTTCACTGTAGCATTTTTACCTTTTACCATTAAAATCATGATCATTTTTTTACATAACTAACTACAGTGTTCATCATATAATCTGTAATCAGTAACAAACTACAATTTGTAAGTAATCTACCCAGCTCTACACACTTTTATTGAATTGTATTTTGTAATAGTGTAAATGTAAAAGTTGTAATTTAAAAGTACAGCTTGAATACAAAACCAAGTAAATCACTGTGTTCTATTCATCTTTTTTTTTTTTTGCTTTAAAGAAGTACACTTATTTTGATGTGTTGACTAACGTACTAATGCACTTGATATTAATTTTAACTGTACTGTTATTTGACATTGCATTTAAAGTATTTTAAGTGACTAAACTGCAACTTCATTAGAGATGTGTAAATACATGCCATACAATGTATTTTTTAATAAAAGTGACATTAAAGCATATTTTAAAGTATATTTTAGTTTACTATAAATGCTTGTCAGCACATTCAATGGTACATTTTAACCATATTTTAAAGACAATTGAAGAAATGCTGAAATTACATATAGAGATGTTCTACTTAATTGGGTCAAAAAAGCATTTAAATTGCATGTAAACAAACTTTCATACATTTTCATTCAGTTACAATTAACATGCAGTTAAAATATTACATTCAGTTTGCTATTAAGTATGTTCTTTGAAAGTATAGTATTTTCGTAATAAGTACTCTTTTTAAAAGTATACTAAACTGTACTTCTTTTTCATGAAGGGTTCTGGGTGGTTGCTTACTGGTCTATTTTTTTTTTATAGCGTTTAAAATAAACTTAAAAATGTAAGATGCTATTTAAAAGCCAATCAAAAGAATTCTCTCTGGCAGCCTTGTTTTCGTTCTTTGAGTCTTTGGTGGTTCTCCATGGTAACTCTGCTATCTGTTGGTTGGACATGCAGGAGGGAAACTCTTGGCAAAAGGACGACATCCACGTGTGTGGAAAAAAAAAAACAAAAACACCCCAATCAAGAGAAAGCTTGGGTGGCCAATTACTTTAAGAGAAAGAAATATCTCTGTGTCTTTAAGGAGAAACTGGGAGATTATTTTATAGTCTAGTCTTTGTTTCCCAATAATTTTGCTCTAGAACGGTCTGTCAGCAAGTTGTCAACCTATTTATGTTATGTTTTAATCAATGTATTTAATTTTCATTCAACTTGGCAGGACAAGCCAACACATTCTGTGTCATAATTTTATTACAAATGCTTTTATATGCATACCTTCAACATAATAATACATTATAGTTGCCAAAATCTATTGTTGCCAACAGTAGTTGAAATGTTACAAATTCATGATTACTATATGTTTCCTAGTTTCAATAAATGCATGCTTTAACTTCTTTATATAATTTTGCAAACAATATTCTATAACTGCCAACAATAAAATGTGGGATTGGACACAAAATTTCCAATCAGTGCTTAAAAGTGCTGTGACTGAACACTATTACATCAGATGAACTTTCCAGTCCCTTCATTCTCAGCCTGAATTGGTTCAAATGAGGTTAAGGCTACTGTGCAGAAGTTGGTTGTCGTTGAACCTCCTGAGGGCTCAGCATGTCTCTAATTAACAAACCTGTGAGAGCTTGTAGAGTTATTGAGCATCGTAGAGTTGAGAGGAGAAGACTGGATCTGCCCTGACGCCAAACACAGAACATGTCAGAGAGTAAACAAGAGCTATGACAAGTATTAGATGCGTATCTCACTCTCTGAGAGCCTCATAGGGTGTGACATCCAGAGGAGTATCGCTCAGAGGCTTTTGGATAGCTCGCATTCTAGAGATCTTAGTTTTGTTTTATACAATTATCTACTTTGTCTCAGTCATTTCTCTTAAAATTCAAGAAGAAACAACAAAGCAGACCAGTGGGACAGTTGTTCTGGCAAAAAGGTATCTTGAACACCAGTTTGAGCTCAGTTTGAGACATGAGAGATCTTTTAGTAGAAAAAGACGGGATGCAGAAGACTTTAGCAAAAAAGTCTCCATTTGCACTCCATTTAATCTTATTACTTTCTCTGAGAAGCAGCTGAGATGTTCAGAGATTTCCTTTAGGTTGTTTCATTCTTAATGGTTACGATGTGGTATCTCAGAAAGAAAATGCATTCAATTAACTTCTTAGATGTTGATGGTTTTAGATGCTTCTCCAGAATTCCTTGGGATAAAGTAAGAATAAACCAAATTGGATGAATTTAATGAGAAATCTTGGTATTCTTATTGAGAACTTTGTAGGAAGGTTTCTTCATGCATCTTGGAGACATTGCCACAGTTCTTCTGGATTTAGTCTGTCTTGGATGATGATGAGATCAGATCCCTGTGTGGAGCATACTGGTTGTTGTCAGACTCCTTGTCCAAACAAAAATCTCACTGGATTATTACAATTAATGGCAAAAGACATGTTTGGAAATTTAAACTGATATATTCCTACTGACACACAACAGAAAAAGATAGCATGTGCTCACCAGGTTTCATGAAGTTCTGAGTTTCTGTTTAGGCTTTATAGGCTTTTGGGTATATTTGGACAGGCCCCTTGTCTAAATGACCATGTTATAGCTTCCCAAAGGGTAAATTTGTTAATTATTGACCTAGACAGTCCAATTGTACTGCAGTGTTTTTTTTTTTTTTCCAGATTCAGCAAAAAAAAAACAAAAAAAAAAACATAAAAACGATTTAACTAACATCTTGATTGACAGCAGTGGTTCTAGAGGCAAAGTTGCTCAGAATGAGGAGGTCTATCATACAAATATGTGTGAAAAACACAGTGGCCCATTTCTTTCAAATTTCTCACGGACCTTTAAGGCCATGAGTCAAACAGGCCCACCGAATTTCATTCTGATCAACCTTCGTTAACCTCATCTAACAGGTGCTCAAAGTTCATCTGCAAATGGCGGCCATGTTTTTTGAGATACGCAAATTTCCTTATAGATGCTTGTGGCACTTTGGACCAATAGCTTGCGTACCAAGTTTCACATTGATCGGACAAACGATTGCATAGTTATGGCTATTTTTAATTTTTTTTCCTCTTTTAGCACCACCAAGTGGCCAAGGTCAGCAACTTTTTCCATGTGACCTCAGATTCAGCTCCTACATACACGTTGTGAGTTTGGCTTGGTTATCTCATTCCATTCAAAAGTTATAGCCATTTTAGTAAAGGCAGCCCTGCCCCTTTGAAACATTTTGGCGTCCCATTGCGCCGGAGAATGGAAAGTTTAACTTTTTTTATAAGTATTGTTATTCGCTCTCCAGAGAATCGTCCTGCACTGGTTTGGTTCTGACCGGGCGAAAAACCTAGGACTAGTTTCGCAAAAGTAGGTTTTTCAAAAAAATCTGAAATACCCGAAAATTTGCCAGGGCGAAGGATGAATCTAAGGCATGCGTTTTGTCCGTCGTGAGCCAAGGATTCCAACGGCATAAGATACTTGAGCCTGTGATGAACGGGTTTGGAGTTATGAGTGATTTCATACTTTTGATTGCTGTAGCGCCCCCCTCAGGCTGATTGAGATGAGCCTTGGTGTCGCTGTAGACGAGTACTACCTTCCCTCCAAGTTTCAATTCTCTACGACTTACGGTTTGGTTTGCCCGATCAGTTTTATATGGAGATTGCTGATCTTTGTCCACTCTAACAATTGCAATAAGGTTTCAGTGCTACACGCTTGAACCCCTAATATCTGACTTAAAACCATTTATTGTTGGTGAAAATACTAATGGCCTAAGATTCTGCACAGTACTGCACAATAAAAATAGACACGAACTTTGAAATATTACACGAGAAATGTTAGCATCTGAATGGCAAATTATAGTTCTGGGGATATTTTCCTCAGTAGAAAAACCTAAGAAGCAGAAATACCAAACTATCAGTTTGCTTGCATTACAGTCTATGAGAAGCAGATGAGATACTGAAAAGATCTTCTTTGGGATTTTACATAGAGAAATGTTATTTCTCTGGATAATTCATTGATGTCTCAGATATCCCTGTTGAAAAAAAACAGCATATGCTATTCAGGTATCTTTTGAAGCATGGAAGCTGGTTTGAGCTGGTGCTTAGTTGGTCATGAGTTGGTTTAAGATGGTCATCAGCTGGTTATAACTAGGTTTTAAACTGGACCTGAGCAGGAGCTAGTTGCTTAGGACCAGCACATGACCAGCTTAAACCAGCTCATAACCAACTTTTAACCAGCTCAGGACCAAGTAAGGACAAGCTTAAACCAGCTGCCTTGCTTCAAAACATACCTAACCAGCATATGCTGTGTTTTTTTTTTTCAACAGGGATGTTTCAACTTTTACGCACTGTTCTTTTAAAAAATCCTCCATATGTAATAAAAATAAACACTAACGGGGAAACAGTTATAGGAGTACGTATGGATATCTCTGACTTTTGATTGTCTTAAACTAGCAACAGGATTGTTATCAAAGCACAAAGGCAATGTTGAAAGTCTTTTCTCAGGAGACAAACTGGAGAAGCAGAATCAACCCAAAACCAGAATTACTTCTGATTCTTTCCCTCAAGAAGTGTAGTAATTAGTGAGCTTCACAATGCATCATGGGATGCCGTAATACATCAGCGTCCAGATCTGTTTCGTGCGTTGCCATAACAAGCCCTTCAAAATGGGCTCCCATTCGGTTGCATCTCACGCTGGCGGTTGGGCAGCATGTGCAGTCATTTTTAACGAGCGAGGGGCCTCTTCGCTGTGAGTGCTGGATTGTGCCTGACTAATTTGTGTGTGGAGGGACGTGCTCAGCGCTGGGCTGCGTGCGCGAGGGATCTTTGTGTCTGAGGCGGAGGCCGAGGTCGACCTCGCGGGGCTCTGCTAGGGGCTGGAACAAAAGGCACGGCAGGATAATCCACCCTGGGACAAAGTGTGTGATTAACATGAGAAAGCGGCTTGGTTTGGCACCGCTGCCTTGGGCGGAGAGGGAGAGGAGTGGTGGTCTACCAGCGTTTTTGCGGCGAGAGACTGTGGAGGCACAGATTAATGCACCGATGCGCAAACAAAAAGACCTCGGAGGTGGTTCTGTTGATCTAAGATGTTCTCAGATGGTTGTCCGAGAAATCGTCCTTCTTGGTGTCCGAACAGAAAGTGGATGGATGCGGTTTTTCTGTCGCTGAGTGATAGACTCGGATCTATGACAAATCCCCAGTCCTGCTGTGATGACTAAACTGGCCCAGTGAGCAGCCGCTGTCCTAAGCCCCCAGCATGTAGATTTGGGCCTTTTCACAAACTTTCTTGGTCCTGCAAATTAAGAGGATGAGCCGAGCTCCGCTATGTAAACCCCCTCCACCTCCTGGGTCCCTGGTTTAGAGAGTCACAAGTAGCATTTGTTTTGTCTGGGAAGAAATATCCTCTCAGTAAATCTCTTATCCTCTCGGTGTTGTCCGAGAGCGTTTGATGTGTTGAAGCACCATATCAGATGGCCTAGCAGATGCTGCCATTTCAGATTCTTCAGTAGCTCTTTTCTCCCAGTATCTCTGAGACTGCATCCTCATTTACATAGATAGACAAATGATTGGTCAATGCATTTGGAGAAGTTCATCTCAAAATGACAAACTTTTAGCAGAACATATTCCTTTAAAGTATGTTATGTACATTGCTATAATGGAGGCAAATGCTAATACTCAGATGTGTGATAGAGTTTATTTATATAAGCTTATGACATAATATAAAATAAAATTATAAATGTAATACAATGTAATTGCTCATTTTTGCAAATTTTTCTCACAATTGGAATTCCAAGTTAGAATTAGAATCTCACAATTCTGTTAGAATGCTAGGGATAAAAGTTAAGAGTGTGAGATGTAAACTTTGAGTTCTGAGAAAGAAGTCAGAATTACAATATGTACATTTAGAATTATAGATGTAAACTCAGAATTCCAGGGAATAAGTCAGAACTGCAAAATATAAACTTAGAATTCTAAGAAAAGAAATCAGAATTACAAAATGTAAACTCAGAATTCTAAGGAAAAAAATCTAAATTATGAGATGCATTTTCAGAATTCCAGGGAATAAGTCAGAACTGTGAAATGTAAATTCAGAATTCCAAGAAAAATATCAGAATTGCGAAATGTAAACTCAGAATTCCAAGGAAAAAAGTCTGAATTACAAGATGTACATTCAGAATTCTGGGAAATAAGTCTGAATTTCGAAATGTAAACTCAGAATTCCAAGGAAAAAGTCTGAATTGCAAAATGTAAACTCAGAATTCAAGGGAATAAGCCAGAACTGCGAAATGTAAACTCAGAATTCCAAGAAAAAAGTCAGAATTGCAATATATAAACTCATAATTTCAAGAAAGAAGTGAGAATTGTGAGATGTAAACTTTAAAAAGAATTATTTTTTTTCCCCATAACTGCAAAATGTAAACTCAGATTTCCAAAGAAAAAAGTCTGAATTATGAGATGTAAACTCAGATTTCCAGGGAATTAGTCAACACTGCGAAATGTAAATTCAGAATTTCAAGAAAAAAATCAGAAATGTGAAATGCAATCTCAGAATTCCATCAAAAATAAGAACTGCGAAATGTCAGAATTCCTCAGAACTCAGAATTCCAAGGAAAAAAAACTCTGAATTACAAGACGTAAACACAGATTTCTGGGGAACACGTCAGAACTGTGAAATGTAAGCTCAATTCCAAAGAATTCCAAAGAAAAAAGTCTGAATTACGAGATGTAAACTCAGAATTCTGGGGAATAAGTCAGAACTGCAAAATGTAAATTAAAAATTCTAAGAAAAAAGCAAGATCTGTGAAATGTAAACTTAGAATTCTGGGGGGAAAGTCAGAATTGTGAAATATAAACTCAGAATTCCAAGAAAACGTCAGAATTGCAATATATAAACTCATAATTTCAAGAAAGAAGTCAGAATTGTGAGATGTACTTTAAAAAGAGTTGATATTTTAAGATGTAAATTCAGAGTTCAGAGAGGAAAAACAATTTTTAGTTTATTTTTACAGAAATAAACTTGCAAATCCGAGGAAAATGTCAGAATTGTGAGATAAAAAGTTGCAATTACATTTTTTATATTTTCATTCTCTTCAAACCATTTCTAAACCTAACCTAATGCTTACTAACAGAATTTACTAACACAATACACACATTCCATTATGTATTGCAATTTGACACCTTTCAGAACGATTTGCTTTCAC
This sequence comes from Cirrhinus mrigala, assembly GCA_036247105.1. Classification (NCBI taxonomy): domain Eukaryota; kingdom Metazoa; phylum Chordata; class Actinopteri; order Cypriniformes; family Cyprinidae; genus Cirrhinus; species Cirrhinus mrigala. The sequence goes on from CM070031.1 coordinate 3,835,018, forward strand.
CTACTTGTGTTTTGCACTTTAAAAGTATTAATTTAACTGGCAATGAAAAAGTACTTTTTTGAATTCAGTAAGTAAATATATGCAGTGTTTTATACTACCACATAGTGTCTGGAAAGGTTTCTTTTTCACATGCTGCTTGTGTTTGCATTAGCATTTAGCTAGCATTAGCATCTAGTTAAATAACACTAGGTTCATACGTAGAATAACTGTTACTGGCCTTGCATTCCTTGCCAGATTTCTTCAACTTACAATGCTGAAAAAGAACAATCGCAAGCTACTCCTTTTCCATGAATCAATGTTAGCAATATCAGCCAACAAAGTTTGAAAATCCGCCATCGTCCAGGCAATCTGACTCACGTACTTAAATATCAGATGCACTAATACGTGGATAGCACGCAAATCAAGACACAGGGTGAGTCTCAGCGCTCGTAATGCGTCAGTAACATGCAAATAATGACCAAATTGTCTTAAATCACAGACATCTGGGGTTATCCAGAGGGTCAGAAGTTCAGCATGCTGCCGCCTTGACCAGCAATATTTACAGATGCCTTTTTGTCTGGGCTTGCCACTTTGTTTTGGTGCGTGTGTATTACCCTGTGATATTTTACGACTCCTTTGTGTTCGGCCCTGTGTCTGCAGGCACTGTCTCTTCCTCTTTGGGGTAGAAAGCAGGTCAAAGCTTAAGCAAGACATCTCTGTTAAGTGATGCATTGTTTGTCTTTTGTCTGTAGGAAATAGCTGCTGAGATCACTATAGAAACCTCTGCTTGAAGTACAGTTACAGGAAGGCAACCAAATTCAGAGTGACAAAGAACCATCGGGCACAGAAACAAAGCTTTTTTGAACTTTAGATCCCACAAAAGATGTCGGCTGATCAGAGTAACTTAAAAAGAGAAAGCATGTCTGGATGTGACTCATATACTCGCTCATTGTTTGAATGTGGAAACTCAGATATTTAACACAAGCAAAAGAAACTTTAACTGACCTTTTGCCTACAATGTAAAGTCAAAAGACAAGAAAGTGCTGGAAGGGCATGTCGCATGCAGGATTTGAACCTTCGTCCTCTTGAGAACAACAGCAAAAATGTGCAGTACCCACTGTACCACAGATCACATGCTGTAGTACTTTATATATATTTATTCATGTCTGCAATGCTAAACGAGTCTGCTTTCGGTGGTCACAAATCAGAAACAAGGTCTAGGCTAAAAATATCCCCCCGCTTCCCCTTTCTCTTCCCTTTTTTTCATGGGAGTGTATTCATCCCTATACCTGTGGGAAAAAAGACGGCAGAATAGTTGATTTATTAAACGAGAACGAGTATATATCTACTTTTTGGGGGGGGAGTGAACAAAGTTTGGCCTAAAAAAAATGGTATGAATCAGCAATAGATTTGAAATTAAACAGTCAGCAACGAAGTTATACAACTCTAGTGCGAGCCGACTACAGGAGAGCATATAGTTATTTTAAATTGCATGAAATGACAGTGGTATAGTCAAAGTTTTAATGGGACAAAGTCTGATATTGTGATAAATATGGCCAGCTGTTTATGCTTTTAAGGAATACTGAAATGTGTAGGAATTAGTCCTCAGGAATGAATGAAAAGTTGCTGGTTTGCCTGTCCGGTCTTTATAATTACGCTTTAATTATTTAATAAATAACCACTAGTAATAATAAACAATATTAATAATACATTTGTCACAGTTATGAACTCTTTTCTTGTTTGTTTTACATATTGGTTTAGTCCTTTTGTGTTGGTTCCTTCCAGTTCCTATTTGTCCTTATTTGGTTATGTTCCTGTTCTCATTAGTTCATTATTAGTTAACTCCCATCAGGTGGTTCCCCTCATTAAGCTTCACTATTTAAAGTCTCCTTTCTAGTCAGTTTGCTGTTGGTTATTATTTAGAGTCACATGTGTTCGTTACCTTGAATTCTTATTCCTTATGTATCATGTGATTTATAATTAAAGCCTTTTGTGGATTACCTTCCTTGGACTACACGTGACAACATTATTATACACATTTTAAATATAATAAATACTTAACTATTTAAAACATAATTATCCAACAAAATTATTATTATTATTAGTATTATTGTTATTATAGCATAAATCAAGTCAATACTAATAATAACAATCAATTATTATTATTATTATTATTATTATTATTAATGTTATTATTATTATTATTATTATTATTATTATTATTATATGATTTATGCTATAATAAAAATACATTTTATTTATTATCATTATTATTACTATAATAGATTACTCAAATCAATAATTGTCATTCATAACAAATATTATAATGTTTGTTTTAAAAATAAAATAATTATTTTATTATAATATAATTATTAAAATTACTTATTGACTTTATTATTATCCCTTGTTGTTTTTCTTGTTATAATCATCATCATAATCATTATAATACTACAGTTGTGGTCAATAAATTATTGATAATAAATAATTTTATAATAATAATAATAATAATACATTTTATTATTGTTAATATCATTATTATTACCATAATTGATAGATTAATCAATTCAATAAATTCTTGTTATTCATAATAAATTTTATAGTGCTCCTTTTAAAAAGAATATGTAATTTAATAATAATATTTTATTAGTAGTAAAATTATTTATTGACTTCATTAATAATAATAATTATTATCATTATTATTAGCCTTTATTGTTGTTGTTATTCTTGTTATCATTGTCATCATAATCATTATAACAATATAGTCAGTAAGTAATTATTATTTATAATATTTGAATTTCATAATAATAATAATAATAATAATAGTGTATTGCATTGACAACAACACAACAACAGCAGCAACAACAACGATAATAATAATAATAATAATAATAATTGTTATTATAAAACTACAATTATTTGTTATGAATAACAATATTTATTGACTTACATTATTGTTATTGTTATATGGTTTAATAAAATACAAAAAAAAAAATATTTGATTAGTTATTCACTAGTTCACATATTCAGTCAACATCTACTTAACATTTACTATATGTATATGTCATACGCACTTTTTCATTTTTGTAATTATCAATTACCGTGTTGCATACTGACTCAAGTTATTTAAACTCAAAATTGCTCACATCAAGTTAATCTGTGTTGTATATTATAATTTAATGTGTATACAGTATGCATTATTGTAACTATATCTGTTGTTGCATGTTTTCCAGATGTGACTGAACTAATGTACATGCTATGCTATATACCTCTTCAAAGATGCACAGATACGCACACACACACACACACACACACACACACACAGAGGAGGGCCGAGAGCCCCAGATGGCTCAGGGTTCATGTGGTGATGGAGAGGGTCATTAATAACCATAGAAGAAGAGAAGGCCGTAGCACATCCTATTCTGTGAGCTACATTCAGCCCAACAGCTCTTCATATGAACGCACACTGTAACTCTGACACAATACATCTGCACAAGAATCTTTTTTACATAGAAAAATCCACCCACAGGAATGATATGAATATTCATCCACCAGGAAAAGTAGTCCCACTGCTTATATGACTATTTACACAACTTTACAATCAAACACACCTTTTTATTTATGTATGTATTTATTTATTTATTTTTGTATGTAAGAATTTACCCTGTAAAGACTGACTTATGAAATAATAGTCAGAAAAACAAAAATCTTGCATGATATAGTGAGAATATGAAGTTCATACTCAGGAAATATAAAGGAATGTGTGTTTCTGATGAAGTTTTTGTAAAAAGTGTCCCCAAGGTATGTAACAATGTAAGTACATTTTTCCTGCACAACAATAATTAAATATATAAAGACTCAATGAGAGCAATTCATTTTTATTCCTCAAGGTGGCTACGTTTAATATACACAATGATGACGTGATGTTTCACGCTGCATTACACAAATAGGCATATCATCAGCAAAAACTGAACTGGCTTGAGTAGCTTTACTGCAGAGTAATTACTGTACACAATGAAATATAAGTGTCACTGTTATTTGATGGTGGATGTGGTGAATAAAGCTACCAGAGATCAAATTATTGATTTTGGAGACGCTGAAAACAATAGTTTTGAGAATATGGTTGATAAGTTTCAAAGGGTAAAAAAATATGCTTAATTTAATTCTTTTGTAATTGTTATTAAAATACCAGGAGAGCTTTATGCTATTGCAGTAATTAGAGATCCATATCCGTTTAGATATATAGGTCCGGGTCGCTGAAGACCCGAACTGATTGAAAACTCATGCATTTAAGGGTTAACATGATTTTTTATTTATTTTTTTCTAACAAATGATGAATGGATAGTAAAGTAACTGTAAAGGGATAGTAAGCGCATGATTTACTCACCCTCAAGCCATCCTAGATATACAGTTGAGGTAAAAAAGTTTGCATACACCTTGTAGAATCTACAAAATGTTAATTATTTTACCAAAATAAGAGGCATCACACAAAACGCATGTTATTTTTTATTTGGTACTGACCTGAATAAGATATTTAACATAAAAGATGTTTACATATAGTCCACATGAGAAAAAAATAGCTGACTTTATAAAAATAACCCTGTCCAAAAGTTTACATACACTTGAATGATCTGAATGATTACCTGAAAGATCCACAGCCGGGGGGTGAAAACTTTTGAACAGAATGAAGATGTGTACATTTTGCTTATTTTGCCTAAATATCATATTTTTTTCATTTAGTACTGCCCTTCTGATCTTCAAATTTCAAAAGTTTTACCCCTGGCTCTTAATGCATGGTTTTTCCTTCTAAAGCATCAGTGAGCGTTTGAAATTCCTGTAATAGTTGCATATGAGTCACACAGTTGTCCTCAGTGTGAAAAGGTGGATCTCAAAATCATACAGTCATTTTTGGAAAGGGTTCAAATACACAAAAATGCTGAAAAATCTAATCATTTGTGGGACCTGAAAGATTTTTCTGAAGAACAGCTGTTCAGGACCAACAAGGGACTCATGAACAACTATCACTAAACAAAAAAACACAGCTATGGATCATTCAGGTAACAACACAGTATTAAAAGAACTCTCCACTTTTTTTTGAAAATAATCACATTTATGTCCCGCAATGGCCTTATTGCCAGGTGGTCACCCTAGCTGCAGCTCTGCATCTACACAAACTTAGTGCCGGTCACTTTCAGGCTCTGCGTAAAATCATTGCGCCTGCTGCACTCTTGGTACGGCAGCAGAATTCCTTGATTATTACGCTGGAATGAGAGTATAGTTCCTAGCCATATCGGCCTATAAAATCGTGACTTTTCATTTTCCGCCAGTCTTAGTACACGATGCAACTACAGAAGAGTCAAGTTTTAAATAGGAAAAATATCGAAACTCTTTAGTCATTTTATAGTGAGATGCTAATTGGTCTAATCGAATTCAATGATTTATGCTAAGCTATGCTAAAAGTGCTACCGCCAGACCCGGCGATCGGCTGAATGGATTCAAAAACGGTAAAACACATCTGTATAACTCTAGGGGAGCTGGAAAATAAGCCTCTTTCAAAAAAAAGTGGAGTGTTCCTTTAAGAAAGTGTATGCAAACTTTTGAACAGGGTCATTTTTATAAATTCAGCTATTATTTTCTCTAGTGGACTGTATGTAAACATCTTTTATGTGAAATCTTATTCAGGTCAGTACTAATTAAACATAACATGCATTTTATATGATTCCTCTTATTTTGGTAAAATAATTAACATTTTGCAGATTTGCAAGGTGTATGTAAACTTTTGACTTCAAGTGTATATGACTTTGTTCTTTCAGACAAACACAATTGAAGTTATATAAAAAAAACTGTCCTGGCTCTCCCAAGCTTTATAATGGCAGTGAATGGCTGTTGAGATTTTGAAGTCCAATAAAGTGCATCCATCCATCATAAAAAAAAGTGCTCCACACAACTCTAGGGGGGTTAATAAAGGCCTTCTGAAGTGAATCAATGTATTTGTGTAAGACAAATATCCTTATTTAAAACTTTATAAACTGTAATCTCAAGCTCATGCTAAATGTCGTTCATGAGAACCAAGTTTTGTTTACAGCAAAGGAAAACCAGTCTCCTCTTGGCTTATATCAAAATCCTCTGACATTTTTATTTACAAATCCTCATTTTGTACTCCTAATTCGTGACTGCATTAATCACTTCTCACCAGAGCTTACCCTACGCCTACATCCTACACTTACATCCGCGGATGACAGTTAGTAGAATCTAGAGATTAAATTTAACCCCCCAGAGCCGTGTGGAGCACTTTTTATGATGGATGGATGCACTTTTTTGGACTTCAAAATCTCAACACCCATTCACTGCCATTATAAAGCGCGAAAGAGCCAGGACATTTTTTAATATAACTCCGACTTCGTCTGAAAGAAGAAAGTCAAATACACCTAGGATTGCTTGAGGGCGAGTAAATCATAGGATAATTTTTATTTTTGGGTGAACTATCCCTTTAACTTGCTTCAGTCCAGTGAATTGTCATTATATAAAACTATAAATATTAAAAATAACTTTAAAAATCAGTAAAGAGACACATGAACCATGAGCTGAAGATGAAGTTTATACCAGATGCCAAAGCAGCCCTTTTCAAGCCTATTTTCTGTACACAGCTTTGTCGGTTATAATAGGAGTCCTCTAGTCGTGTCACGTCACGTCACGTCAGTCACTTGCGGGGGCAGACAGTGATGTTTGAGTTCAGGGGTGGATCCCTCCGGCCCCTTTGACAGCCACAAACACAGAGAGGAGCTGGTGACCGTCCTGGGCCGAGGGGTGTTTTCGAAGCACCACTCCCTCCGCTGAATAGGCCTCCATTCCTCGCCGTTGTCCCGCTGAAGGGGAGGGTGTAGAGCCGGGAACAAAAGCTGAACTCAAAACTGCATCGGCCCTCTCAAGCGCTACACTTTCTGCCTTTTCTTCTCTGTGTTCTTTTGTGGCTGTGCGCTTCTGACCCAGCTACGCTCCGGCCGGCCGCAGGAATATTCATAAGCGAACAGACATGCCGAAAGCAGTGTGCTGATGAAGCGCTGTTTTTGATAAATGCGTCTGCATGGGCTCGAGCACATACACAAGAGTATTCATCGAATGCACACACAGCACATTACATTTATTACCAATACAGAAACTCATATATCACTGCGAGACAAGCACAGGGCCTTGATAAAGTGTAACGCTGGTCATTTGAGACCACACACACGTCGTGATTTTACTGCCAACAGCCGCGCTGCATTACGTCGGCTCCTGTAATGCGCTTTACAATAAGCCTCGTTGACCCTTACGCTGCCCTCTATTGTGTAAGCGCCCGTTACAGCATCATTTTTGTCTTTTTCAGCCCGTTTCCACCTTGCAACCTGGAATGTACAGGACAAAAGTGACATTCCCTAGTCCTTTGTGTGTTCGTAAATTGACATGCGCTGGACAGAAACACATACCGGCTGCAGGACACCAAGGAGATGCAACCGAGATGTAGATGAGTTTGTTTCTTCATCACATTTGAAGAAATGTGGCATTACATCACTTGCTCACTAATGGATCCTCTGCAGTGAATGGGTGCCATCAGAATGTTTGTAAGAAACAAATTTATCATTATGATTTTTAAAATTTAAATCTTCTGTCCATAATAACACTTCCTCTGGTGATAAGTTTCCATTCATGTTGTTTTCTTACTTAAAAATCAACATTACTGTGGATTATGGACTCATATTTTAGCCTGAAGCAACAGTTTGAAGTTAAAAAGATTTTAATGATGGATTTGATTTTTACAAATACAGTGTTTCTCTTTGCAAGATGTTAAATGATGGACTGGAGTGGATTATTGTGATGTTTTTTATCAGCTGTTTGGACTCATTCTGATGGCACCCATTCACCTCCATTGGTGAGCAAGTGATGGAATGCTACATTTCTCCAAATCTGATTAAGAAACAAACTCATCTGCATCTTAAATCACCTGAGGGTGAGCAAATTTTAAATGTTTTGGTGAACAATTTTCTTTTCGAACCATTTTTTTTTAGTAAAATCACTTCAACGTGGAAAAATAATATTCATTCTAACTTAAAGGTTTGTGAGTCATTTTAACATATACAGTACATACAAGTGAACCGGTATGTTTCTGATTAGGTATCAGTTGTTTTTTGTTTAATGTGAAATAATATATTTTAACATCTGAACTCTACATACATCTGTGGCCAGAAACACAGACTTTCTGGCCTATCTATCTATCTATCTATCTATCTATTGTGCATCCATCCATCCATCCATCGTCCATTCCTCCTTCCGTCCATCCATCCATCCATCACCTGTCTGTCCGTCCGTGTGTGCATCTGTCCATCCATCCATCTGTCCATCCATTCATCTTTCGTTCATCCATCCATCCATCCATCCATCATCCGTCTGTCCGTCCGTGCGTGCATCTGTCCATCCATTCATCTTTCGTTCATCCATCCATCCATCCATCCATCCATCATCCGTCTGTCCGTCCGTGCGTGCATCTGTCCATCCGTCCATCTGTCCATCCATCCATCTATCTATCATTCGTCCATCCATCCATTATTATCTGTCCGTCCATCCACTCATCTTTCGTCCGTCCGTCCATCCATCCATCCATCCATCCATCCATCCATCTATTATCTAACTAACTATCTATCTATCTATCTATCTATTGTGCATCCATCCATCATCTGTCTGTCCATCCATCCATCTTTCGGCCACCCGTCCATCCATCCATCTATCTATCATCCGTCCATCCATCCATCTATTGTCTGTCCATCTGTCTGTCCATCCATTCATCTTTCGTCCGTCCATCCATCCATCTGTCTATCTATTGTGCATCCATCCATCCATCCATCCATCTGTCTGTGCGTGTGTCCGTCCATCCATCCATCTATTGTCCATCCATTCCTCTGTCCATCCATCCATCCATCCGTCTATCCATCTGTGCATGTCCGTCCGTCTGTCTGTCCATCCATTCATCTTTCCATCCGTCTATCTATCTGTCTATCTATCTATCTTTCTGTCTATCTATCTATTGTGCATCCATCCATCCATCCATCCATCCATCGTCCATTCCTCCGTCCATCCATCCATCCATCCATCTATCATTTGTCTGTCCGTCCATGCGTGCATCCGTCCATCGATCTTTCGGCCGTCTGTCCGTCCGTCCATCTGTCCATCCATTCATCTTTCGTCCGTCCGTCCATCCATCCATCTATCTATCTAACTATCTATCTATTGTGCATCCATCCATCCATCTATCTATCATCCGTCCATCCATCCATCTATTGTCTGTCCGTCTGTCCATCCATTCATCTGTCCGTCCATCTATCCATCTGTCTATCTATCTACTGTGGATCCATCCATCCATCGTCCATTCCTCCATCCATCCATCCATCCATCTGTCTGTGTGTGTGTCCGTCCATCCATCCATCTATTGTCCATCCATTACTCTGTCCATCCGTCCATCCATCCGTCTATCCGTCTGTGCATGTCCGTCCGTCTGTCTGTCCATCCATTCATCTTTCCATCCGTCTATCTATCTATCTATCTATCATGTCCATCCATCCATCCATCATCCATTCCTCCGTCCGTCCGTCCGTCCATCTGTGTGTTTATTTATTTACTTGTTATTCCCAACATACACATCTCTTATGTTTATATTTGATCAGTATTTCAAATCAGAGATTTGAAAGTATGAGTAAGTTTGTTAAAAAAAAAGAAAAAAGTAAAAAAAAAGAACAAGAACAAGAAATAAAGACATTGTATATCATTAATTGAAAAGAAATAATACAAAAAAAAAAAGCAAGGGTAAGAGGTTTGATTGTGATTTTAAAATGACCTCTGGTTGGTAAATAAATATCCACAAAAAACCCTGATATATGAACTGGCATCTTTAACCTTCTACATTTAAGTTTGAAAGGTTAAAATCAGAAACCAGAACGACGTGGGTCACCAAAACATTAACTATGCAAACATTATGCAAAAGTGAGATAACAAGAGCAAAGTGAGCAAAGACTTCTTATTCAGCTGCTCTGAATGTTTCTTTGACTGTGTACTTGTTGTCTGTGTGTGTGCAGCACAAGCTGGCCGCTCTCTGATAATGCCACAATGGGGATTTCTCTGTTTGTAGATGTCTTAGTGCGCGAGTTCCCACCCTGCTCAGAGTGTCTGCTCTCTCTCTGTGTTCAGGAGCCGCACGTGGGACGCCGCCAGCTGTTCTATTCTCTGAGCGACCTGAGCCTGCCACCGTCCCGGACCCTGAGCGCTCTCGTCCTCCCCGGCAGGGCCTGCACACCATCAGATAACAGCGCAGAAGCCCTCGGAGCCACTCTGTGCTAACAATACGGCCGTCATTTACATGTGAAAACACTGGGCCTTATCTTGAGTTCACTGGAGCTTAAGGACAAGAGGACTCCACTGGCAACTGGATGCAGATCTCTAACAGGTAGGTCTCTAATAGTAAATGACGGCTGCAGTGAAACAGAAAAATCGCAGGAATGATACAAAGATGCAAAGAAACAAAATGACACTACCATTCACTGATGAAATATCAAATACTACAACACAAAACTACAGGCCGAAACCCAATCCTGAAGTATTCCCCAAACTTCCCATTCTGTAGCCGAAGATTTCCTCAAAAGGCAGCTCTCAAAACTTGAGGAATAATGGAGATCGCTTTCACCTAGTTGTCTGGATTCTTGCTGCCATCTACTGGACAACACATGAAAGGACTATAGCTACACTCTCAGAAAAATAGGTACAAAAGCTGTCGCTGGGATGGTACCCTTTCAAAAGGTACACATTTGTACCTTATTTACATCTAAAGGGTGTACAATTGTACTCCAGAGGTGCATATTTGTACTTAAAGTGTTCATATTAGTACCAAAATTGTACATATTAGTACCTTTTGAAAAGGTTTTGCCCCATTTGTACCTTTTCTTCTGAGAGTGTGTGGCTCTGTTTGAAATAGAATGGTGTTCTGCATTCTTTGCAGTACATACTGTATACTGTTTTTTAAAATAGCATGCTTTACAGTGACGTTTTGTGACATTAAGCATTTCAAACAGTAGTCGGGTGAGATGAGGTAAGATGACCCACAAACCTTCATTTTTGTTCTCTTGATCATAGATGGCACAAAATCTCATCTCAGCATTTCTGAAGAATGGCTATGCTATTTTATATATATATATATATATATGTTTGTTATTTCCTCTGAATATCAACATTTGAAAGATTTTGAAACTGATTAAAGGTTGACTGATCTTTATGTCTCTGGAAAATAGTGATGTATGGCATTGTATTTTGTTGAATATCAAAGATTTTTGTGTCCATTTGTTAATGAGGGATATGTGGAGTATATACAGTTGAAGTCAAAAGTTTACATACACCTTGCAGAATCTGCAAAATGTTAATTATTTTACCAAAATAAGTGGGATAATACAAAACATTTTTTTTATTTAGTACTGACTTAAATAAGATTTTTCACATAAAAGACATTTAAATATATTCCACAAGAAAAAATAATAGATATGAGTATATATAATATGAGTTCATAGTCCCTTGTTTGTCCTGAACAGTTAAACTGACCGCTGTTCTTCAGAAAAATCCTTCAGGTCCCACAAATTCCTTGTTCATTCATCATTTTTGTGTATTTGAACCCTTTCCAACAATGACTGTATGATTTTGAGATCCATCTTTTCACACTGAGGACAACTGAGGGCCTCATATGCAACTATTACAGAAGGTTGAAACGCTCACTGATGCTCCAGAAGCAAACACGATGCATCAGTGAGCGTTTGAACATTCTGTAATAGTGCATATGAGTCCATCAGTTGTTCTCAGTGTGAAAAGATGGATCTCAAAATCATAGAGTCATTTTTTGAAAAGGTTCAAATACACAAAAATGCTGAAAAACCATAGAATTTGTGGGACTTGAAGGATTTTTCTGAAGAGCAAGCAGTTTGACTGTTCAACAACTATCACTACAAAAAAACAAAAAAACAGCTGTGGATCATTCAGGTAACAACAGAGTATTAAGAATCAAGCATATGTAAACTTTTGAATGGGGTAATTTTTATAAATTCAACTATTATTTTCTCTTGTGGACTATATGTAAACGTCTTTTATGTGAAATACCTTATTCAGGTTGGTACTAAATAAAAAAAATAACATGCATTTTTTATGATCCCTCTTATTTTGGTTCATCTCTGATTCTGCAACGTGTATGTACATTTTTGACTTTTTTTTTTAAAGATAAAATTAGACCTTTAGGGTAAGATGGACCACCCAGAATTGGCAGAGAAGGCCCAGCATGGCATGTTGTTACCAGCTATTATTAATGAAAACTAAGATGTTTTACAGTAAGTATTATATTTAAAAATAATAAAATTCTTCTAAGATGTTTTACTGTACTTTCTTTGATTTATCACATGTAAGTAATCAGTAAATCTATTTAGTCATGGAAAAGCATCCATTTTATGGCGCATGGATACTGTTTTATTAATATAATAAATAGATATTACTTTTCTGGCATTTAAAAAAAAAAAAAAAAAATCCCCCACTTTTAAAACCACATATATATCATCATCATCAATTATTTCTCAGTTGTTTTATTTAATACCAACATAGCCCTCATCTTAAATCCCCCAAAATAAAAACACATTAAAAACAGCCAAACATTATATAGTCTAATTGCTAATTGTTTTTAAAGAGGGCCATAAAATTTTCTGCACTGTATGTGATTATATATACGGCAATATCAATATACTTCAGAAGCTTCTTTTTTTGTTAGTCAATAAAAAGCAAATGGGAAAGTGCAGTTATTTGATCAGCATTTAATTTTATTTCATGTCATAACTGAGAACAATGTTACATACAATAGGACCTTAAATTCTTCAAAGAGTGAAAATGTGCTTTGGTTTTCATAAACAGGTTGCAAATACTTTAGTATCCTCGTTTCTGAACAAAGTACTTGACATTTCAAAAGCATTTGAAAACCACATCAAAACCATACACGTACAAACACACACAAACCTGTACTGCAAATGCAAAGAGCTGCCAAACCTTCTGAAGGCGCATTGTGTCAGTTATGGAGAATATTGAAACATATCTAAATAAAAAAAAAAAAAAAAGAAAAAAAAAAAAAAGACAAATAGCTGCAAAAGCATCGGTTAATGGCGCTTTATGGTTCAAAAATTTGGGACGTGTCCCTAAAATGTTCCCTGAGGTTTGCAGAGAATGCAAATGAAAGTGTTGTCACAGTTTTGAAGTTTAGCTTCAAGTCCCATTATGTTTTAAAAAGTTCCTGAATATTCTAGAAACCTATTGATTTACAGACAGTGTCAAATAATCATCTCAATATAAAGCAAAAAGAGAGAAAAAGCAAGCACTAAATGACCAAAGAGTGCCTGAAAAGTCAATTCAGCAAATTAAATCTTAGGCTAGTGGATCTATTATTTAAAGTACCTCTTTTGATATGACTAGATCAGGCAAGCAGCTACAAAACAAATGAATAAAACCTCAAAATTAGGTATTGTTTAAAAAGCCCTCCAGCCTCATGAAAACCCAAGTACGACGTACAAAATACCCAACCAGAGGTAGTTTAAAACAAACATGGTGTAGAGAAATTAAAACATAGTAAGAAAACAATTTCATCTCTGAACAAGTTTTAAGTAATATATCAACTGATAATAATAGCAACATGTCAATTACATTAAAATACCCAAAGATATTTACAGTAGGTTTTGATTTTACGCTTTTGGTCTCGTTTCAACACTAAATGCATGAATGCAATCTGCTAAACCTAACTTTTGTAAATTCATAAGAATAATGCACATGCCACAAGAAAATATGGACAACATGCTGTATAAATTAAGCCATTGGTTAAAGCATTGCAATAAAAAAAAGAAAGAAAGAAAGAAAGAAAGAAAGAAAGAAAGAAAGAAAGAAAGAAAGAAAAAGAAAACCCAAAAGAAAAACCCTGAAAAAAAGAAGCAAGACTTAATATAAACCTGAATTGAAAGAAGCATAAATTAGACTTAAATATTTAGCAAGAATATAGATTTGGTTATAGTTTTACAGTATTTCTTAAGCATTTCAACATTCAATATTTCTTTGGAACTGTACATCAAAACACCCTAATTGCTCAAGCAATACTACTTCACAAGCTCAGATCGCAACCCTACAGTGAAGTATTACCTGACCCCCTGAAAAGTGTATATTAACACAGGCAGTGCGTTTTCCTCTGTTCTGGATCAGATGTCAGTTTAAGCTCATTACTAAACTAGACAGAGTGACTGAAGTATGGAAGACAGCGTGTAGTTTTTCTTGTCTAACATGTAGTCTTAATCTCATACAGGCTTATCAGAGGGTTTGGTTTAATCTGAGGTAGCAAGTTTGTGTATTCAAGTAAACAACCCAGATAGCTTTATTACAGCGGTCTGTTTCTGAAGCATAAACTCTATCATGACTCCTAAATTACATTCGAGAGGTATCGCAAGTCACTGCTGTAAAATAACTGGTATCACCAGGAACATTCGGCTGTTTCAGTTCTGAGAGGATTACTAGCTATTTGAGGTAATTTTCGTTTTAATCGATCAAACTACATCGCTAAGTGGATAAACTTGATATTTCTTTTAGCTACACACTAACAATAACAAACAAGTCATGCACAAGAAGAATAAGAAGGTATGAAGAAAGAGGTATAACAGCAGGTATTGGCTGAAGTTGGCATTTTTATGCTTATCAGGGAATGGTATAGCCATTCTTCTGTGAAGATCTAGATAAAACTCTACTGAACCCTAGATTAAAAAACAATAACAGTTTTCTTTTTGAAATGGTTTCCTAGATTTAAAAGAATTCCACAAATAGAATGCTTCTGATCTTCTCGACAGAAGATTCCTTTTGAACTAGAGAAGTCTACGTAGAATTCATGAGTGAAAATGAATCCTAGATTAGGAAATCAGTATGAAGAAGATCTAAAGAATTTCTCTTAGAATTCTAAATATGATCCGATCAGAATTCTAGATTACCTTGAATGGGTTAAGTCTTTAGAGAAGATCTAAATGAATATTTATTTTACTAGTCTAGAGGAATTGTGGCCAAACCTGAAGCCTAGAATAGAATACAGATGTTTCCTTTTTTGAGATAATCTAGCGTTCCGTTTTGGAGACGATTCTTCATAGAATTCTAAATGACTTTTGATCCAAATAAAATCCTACATTGGCTCTGAAAGTAGAGTGTCTGGGGAAGATCTAAATGAATCTTTCTAGAATTCTAGATTACAGTTTCCTTTTTGAGAAAATTTAAGGCAGGGCTGGGCAACTTCAGTCACTGTCCTACAAAGTACAGTGGAGCTAAACTCTGCAGGACAGTGGCCATCCAGGACTGAAGTTGCCCATCCCTGATTTAGGGTCTATAACAAATCCTCAGAATTCTAGGGCAAGATTTACATTTACATTTTACAGGGCTACCATCCTGCAGAGTTTAGCTCCAACCCAAGTCAAACACACCTGAACCACTTAGTCAAGGTATTCCAACTGTGTTGGAGCAAGGTTGGAATTGATAGTAGTCCCACAGGTGCAGTGTTGGCGACCCCGGATCTTGATCAGTGCTTCTTAAACCTGTCCACCACTGCAAATTTTGAATGCCCTGCTCATCTGACGCACCCAATTTAACTCATAAGCTCATTAGATGAGCCTGCAAGACTTGAATTGAGTGTGACCGATGAGGGAGACTTAAAAAATGTGAAGTGGTGTAGGCTCCCCAAGACAGGTTTGAGGAGAGATCTTCAGAGGTTTCCCTGTTGAGCTAGAAGAATCTTTTTAAAACTTTCAAGGATTTGTGAGTGTATGTGAGCCTTAGGTTTGCTCAAAAAGGAAATCACTGTAGAGAAGATCTAACAGATTTCTGTAGCCTTCTAGAGGCGCTCAAACTGAACCCTAAATTGGCTCAATAAGTAAACTCTGTGGGGAAAATCTAGAGGAATTTTCATAGGATTTGCTGTCAAAATCGTACCCTAGATCAGGGGTTTCAAATTCAGTTCCTGGAAGGCCACTGTCCAGGAGGATTTTGCTCCAACCCTAATTAAACACACCTGAATCAGCTAACCAAGGTCTTCGGGACTACTCAAAACTTCAAGACAGGTGTTTTGGAGCTACACTCTACAGGAGAGTGGCCCTTCCAGGACCAGAGTTTGACATATCTGCCCTAGCACAAGCATGCCCAAACTCAGTCCTGGAGGGCTGGTGTCCTGCAGAGTTTAGCTCCAACCCCAATTAGACGCACCTTAACCAGCTAATAAAGCTCTTACTAGGCATACTAGAAACTTCCCAACAGGTTTGTTGAGGCAAGTTGGAGCCAAACTCTGCAGAACACCGGCTCTCCAGGACCAGAGTTTGACACACATGCCCTAGATTATACTACAGAGGTAGTATAGTCCTTTTCAACCTAGATGACTCTTTGGAGAATTCTAGAAGATCTAGAGAAGAAATAATATCTAGAGGAATCTTTGTAGTGTTCTGGAGAACTTGTTAGAAAACTGAACCCTATTTAAAAGAACCCAAACCAAAGCACTATGGACAACTGTGGGTATATGTATCATCCTAGTTTAGGGCTCTTTGACCTGTTCTAAGATACTGAGGTATGCATCCGCATATGACTAATGAGGTTTCTTTGTTGTGTAAATTTCCCACCACAAACCTGGCACTCATAGGGTTTCTCCCCTGAATGGACACGCATGTGCTCAGTGAGACGGTACTGCCTGGTGAAGCGCATACCACACTCCTCACATGCAAATGGCTTTAGGCCGAGGTGGCTGCGCATGTGGCGGGTCATAGTGCCACGCTGCGTGAACATCTTGCCGCAAATGTTGCAAGGGAAGGGACGCAAGGTGTCGACATCTTTGAGGGACTTTAGCGGACTCTGCTCCAGGCTTTCGGGAGCTTCCGGCGAGACTCTGGTGACTCCAGGGTCTCCGTCACGTTCCTCTTCTTCCTCATCCTCAACCTTCACATCCACATCTTCATCCAAATGGCTTTCCACATGGGATTTAAGACTCTCGGAGGAGGGGAAACCTTTTTCGCATGGTATACAAACGTAAGGGTTGTCCCCTTCAGCTTCTTTGAGAAAGGTCTCCTTTTGATAAACAAAATTGGTGCTGCCGTTGTTTGGTTCATCCATTTTCCCTCCAATTCCTTTCTCTTTCTTTACAGACAACTGTAAAGTGAAGGTCTGATTCTGGCTTAGTTGACTTCCAGCCCTGCTAAGAGGAATGTAACCATTGACCTTGGATTTTCTTCGGGATCCCTCCCTTTTTCTTTCCTGAGCTCCGTCCAAAGGAATTATCCACTTTTCTTCCTTCGGAACACACTTCCCATTTATTCCCAGCTGCATATTGTTGGAGATGGCTCTAGATAGAAAAACCTCATCATTAACTGTTGTCTCAGAATTTGAATTTTTCTTAGACAAATCCAAGCCCAAGTCCTGCTTTCTTCTCGAAATACATCTACTTTCAGCATTATGCCGTTTTTTGGGAGGAGTCATACATGTGTATGTTTCAGTGTCTGACGAGTGGTCTTCATACAGGCGAACTGAAGATTTGGCGCTTCCACGAGCCATGCTATTGAGGGACCCATTTTGGTTGATCCTACTGGAGCACAGGTTTGCGAGGTCATTGAGCTGGAGAAAGTTAGCTGTGGTGAGCAGAGAGCTTAAATCCACACCCTCAAAGGTCTCATCTGCCAACTTGCCGGTGTAAATGAAATCCAGAATTTGCTGGAAAACAACTGGATCCACCATGTCAGGGTCAAGGTGGATGAGGTTATCGTGAAGGACAAGGGACTTGAAGTAGTGGCTGGTGGCGGCGAGGACACTTTTGTGTGCCCGGAAGAGCGTGTTCTCAACCATGATGATGACATCGCACAGGAAGCCCTTGGAGCGCTGCTGATTGAGCTGGAGAAGCAACTGACTGGCGTAGTTCGGGAGCTCCATCGCCTACCCTTGATGTTTTGCATTGGTGGCACTGTAAGAAAGAGTGGCTAGATGTTATTTTGGTGTGACACAAACCCTCAAGGATTATTGCTAAAATCTGCAATATTTTAAGAAAAAACAAACAAAAATACAAACAAAAAACAGGGGATGGCCAGTAGTAAGTTTTTACTGATAAGGTGCTTGTTTTTACAGTGCAACATTACTGTGTATTGATTATGGTTTTATCATATTATGTCATAATTATGAATTCGCAATCAATACAAAAATGGGTACCCAAGTCACTACCCATTTTTGACAGTGCCCTGGGTTTCAGTATTTTTTCAGAATCAATTTCTCCAAAAGGATGTTTAAATTCATCAAAAGTGATGATAAAGACATTCATAATGTTACAAAAGATTTCTATTTCAGATAAATGCTGTTCTTCTGAACTTTCTATTGATCAAAGAAACCTGAAAAATTCCACTCACCTGTTTTCAACATAATAATAATAATAATAATAATAATAATAATAATAATAATAGTAATAATAATAATAGTAATTCCATGCAAATGTCAACCTTACTATTAAAAATGTAAAGTTTTTAGTAAAGGTTTTTACTATACTGACAGCACAGATGTCAGCATTTGGTGGTTCAAATACCCATGTGAGGTCTCTCTTAAAGTTTTTAATGCATTATTGTTATTTCAGGCTTATCACATCCATAACAGTACAATCCACATAAATAGACACATCAAAATTAAAATAAAGTAACAATTATATGTTCTGTGAAGCCATCGCTTCTCTATTTGTTGGGTATTATTGTGTCTGGTTTGTGCATTTTAGTTTGCAGAAATCTTACAAAGCATGTAGTCTCTCAAAAATGGTGTCCTTTTTTGTCACATCCACAATGCATGATTATTTCTTATAGAAAACTTGTGCATAGACTGCTATTTTTGATGTTTAGAAACCATCAACAAGGGTTTATTAAACAGATGGTTATATTGGTAACCCATACATTCTATAAGCATTTATATGTCACATTCATAATGCTGGATTTGCCCAAAAATAATAATAACACATGTTTTTTGAACGGCAAATCAGAGTATTAAATGATTTCTGAAGGATCATGTGACTGCTAATAGCTTTGAAATCACAGGAATAAATTTCATTTTAAAACATATTCGAATAGATTATTTTAAATAGTAAAAACTATTTTTAAAAAGTTTTACTGTTTTTGCTGTACTTTGAATCCAATAAATGCAGGCTTGGTAAGCAGAAGAAAAACCTTACTGTTCAAAATCTTGACTGGTAGTGTGTATATACATACACGTTGTTTATGAGCTTTGAGATACATTAATACTTAAATTTTGATTTGAAGCAAAAAAGTATTTGACAACTTAAAAAGGTACATGACAAAGTACTTTCCAGTATTCCATTTTTTGATGTCGACATCATGAAATGCATTAAACAATACATTACACCAGGGTTTCCCAAACTGGGCTTAATGTAAGAACTGCAGTGGGTTTGTGAGTTGATAAAAAACTAATAATTAAATCATAAAAAATGTCAAATAAAACTAATTATTTGAACACTAAAAATACAAATATTTGTTTACCTGCATGTCAACCTGACTATTAACTGACATCAAAGAAATGTAAATGTGAATGTGTTGTTAAATTATCTGAAATATACAGTTCCACAAAACAAAAATGTTTCGGAATCCCTGCATTATATTAATAAAGATTAATACATATGAAAAAAGCAATGACATTACACTCCCAAAGTCCTCCACGTTTTAAATATTTTTGTCCAGACTTCAAGAATTACTGGATATAATGTGACCCTGGACCACCATAAGTGTAAATTTCTCAAAATTGAGATTTATACATCATTTATACATCTGAATAAATAGGCTTTCCATTGATGTATGGTTTATTAGGATAAGACAATATTCGGCCAAGATACAACTATTTGAAAATCTGGAATCTGATAGTGCCAAAAAAAAAAAAAAAAAAAAAAAAAAAATCAAAATACAGAGAAAGTCGCCTTTAAAATTGTCCAAATGAAGTTCATAGCAATGCATATCATTAATCAAAAACTAAGTTTTGATACATTTACTGCATAAAATTTACAAAATATCTTAATGGAACATAATCTTTACTTAATATCCTAATGATTTTTGGCATAAAAGAAAAATCAATAAATTTGACCCATCCAATGTATTTTTGGCTATTGCTACAAATATACCCATGCAACATAAGACTGGTTTTGTGGTCCAGGGTCACAAATGGTATGATAAAGTAAGATTTTTAGAATGGAAAATTTGTAACTGTACTGTAAGAAAGGGTGGCTAGATGTTATTTTGGTGTGACACAAACCCTCAAGGATTATTGCTAAAATCTGCATTATTTTAAGAAAAAACAAACAAAAATACAAAAAAAAAAAAAAAAAAAAAAAAAAAGACAGGGGATGCCCAGTAGGCAAGTTTTTACTGATAAAGTGCTTGTTTTTACAGTGCAACATTACTTGTATTGATTATGGTTCCATCATATTATGTCATAATTGGTTTAATAAATGGTTTCATCATATTATGTCACAAATGGTATGATAAAGTAAGATTTTTAGAATGGAAAATTTAAAAGAGAAAAAACAAAGTATTAGGGAGAATCAATAAATAATAAATAATTTACTCCCATTGTGATAATATAATCCATAAAAAGTAACAGTAATCATTTTAAAATGTAATACTCTAATTACAGTGATTAATTTTTGAAATCTGATTACGTAATCCAGATTACATGTAATCAGTTAGTACACAGCACTGTTCACATTTACCATACAAGTTTGGGAGTGTATAGTAACCAACTGATTGATTACAATGCTACTATTAAAAAATTGTCTACAAATAACTAACAACGAATGCGATATTTACTTTTGCTCCTATTGTGGTCTAGAAGTTCACACCAGAAGTGTTTTGAAGACATTAACATAGAGAAATGAAAAAAATTCAAAAACGTAACTGTATATTTCATACTCACTCGAGCTGTTACTACAATAAAACAAAAAAAGTTAACAACGAATCAAAATGAAATCGACTTACGCTTTACAGTATAGCCAAACACTTCAGAAACACAGCATTTTAGCAGTAGCTCCTGTACCATAGTATTTTTTAATAAACATTGGCTAAACAGTATAATAACAATCACCACTTTTTTTCCAGTTTGTTATTGTGCTCGAACCTCAAACAACAATGTAGAACAAATAATGACTACGAGTTACAGATTAACAGTTTAAAGATCCTGAAGACCGAATGCGCATGTGCTAATTAATTAGGGCTGGTCTTTGATCAAAATTGCGCAACGACACACGGTTTAAAACTGTGTTTTAGTTTCATTTTAAAATGTTATTAAAATAAGTATTATAATTTGCTCGTCGAAAACAACGCATCCGCGAACAACACCCGCCCGGGCATGTTAAAGCACACGGTGGGTTTCAAGTAAAAATGCACGTATCTGTGTCTTTATAAATGCGGAACTGCGGACACCTATCGTTTATAAACGTGTAAACGCGAGCAAATTACAAAATTAATATTTTATGCTCCCCACCGCGCTGGAATCCGACGATGTTGAGGTTGGCTAAGAGCTAAACACTGAGCAATTTAAAGATCGTTTAAATAAAAAACAACAGGAAATGATACCTTGCCAGGCTGCTGTGGGCTAGGTAAGCGGATCACGCAGTGCATTTAAAGCCGTTGCTGTTGTTACAATAATCACCATTAATTCCTCATTTCAACACAGCGCCGATGTTTACATCATATTTATCTGCGACAACAAACACATATATGTTGTATTTTCGAATACCTTTTAAACAAGGGCAGGGGTCCTCACTTCTCCCGTCGTCATCAAAACGCCATCTTAGGAGCTTGTGACGTAGGCAGTGTGACCCCTGACCCAGTTGAGATCAGTCTCACCCCCCTACCTGTCCTGCTGGAGGTATTACCATAGTATTACCTCAGGTTACTCTCTCAGAGTGACACATAAGGCTTAATCATCTACATGTTTTGAGCCTTATAGGGACAATAAATAGAATATAAAATCATTTTTTTTTTAAAACCTATATTCTAAGATGACAAAATATTAAAGAGATTTGTATAAAAATACATTTATTGAATGCAACTAACTGGTTACAATGTATTTGTCGTAAAGCATAAATATAACAGCATAATAAAAGGATTTGTAGTATATTATGCAAGTGCATCATCAGATATGTTATGGATGAGTATTTAATAACTAAAAACATTCATTTCACAACACTTTTGAGCACAACTTCATAGTGGCAACTGCACATATAATTTAATCAAATTGAATGCATGTGCCTTTTGCATGATCTTCTGATCTGGAAACTTCACAGGCTGATGAACAGAAGGTTTAGAGAACCGTGGCTTCCTGGATCGCTTCTAACCATCTAGGAGAAAAAAGTATATGCAAAAATTGACATTTAAATGGCTAAAATATCAAAAACGTGGACTGTTTCATTAGTTTTTTTATAGAAATGCACTCACCTGTCACAGATCTGGCTGTCACTTGCTCGGAAGATGTAGTACAGAGTGTTTTTGTGGTAAAGTTTAAAATGCAGGGAAGATTCTGGTTTCTCTGTTTGGACAGAAAATCCCAGAAGAGGCTGACTTTCCAAAGCTGCGACATCCTGGATATATTTAAAATGAAGTGGCAAAAATGCAATATTAATATAAATTTATAAGAGTGAATAAAGCACATTTAGTGAGTGCAATGCACTGGTTGCATAATTTGATACTAAAATATGTGGTTATAACACAGAAATATAACATCACTTAAACTGAAAAAAAGGCTACATAAAAATGAGTAATTTAATGAAAATCAAATTTACCTTTATCTTTTGATGGGAACAAAAACATTAAACCATGTACATATGTTTGGTGACCGAAACATAAACACATTAACACATGATTGCCTTCATTTACACATCAATGGCTTTTTCTGTTTAGAAACTAGACCCACCCAGTCACTATCTCTGATACTATCACACCAAAACATCAAAAGCTCCAGCTGTATTTACCTCCTGATCACTTCAAACTGACCCCAAAGTCTACATAAAATTAAAGATAAACTCTATTTACTTAATTTAAATTGCTCATTTCTATATGCTTACCTCACTGGCAGCGTAAGTGTACAGAACTTTGTTCATGATGACAAACCAGAACCGTTTCCACTGTTTCCTGTTGCCCTTCGACCTCTCCAGGTAGCCGCTCATCGAGGACCCGTCGGTGTTAGCTGAAACCTAAAATTAATGAATGGATTGAATTTACTGACGTACATTACCAGACCAAATCCTAATATTTAAGACTTCTTGAAGTACAAAAGTTTTTGAACAGTAAGATTTTTAATGTTTTTTTTTTTTTTTTTAAGAAGTCTCTCTGCTCACCAAGCCTGCATTTATTTGATCCAAAGTATAGCAAAAACAGTAAAATTTTTAAATATTTAAAATATTTAAAATAACTGCTTTCTATTTGAATAAATTTTAAACTGTAATTGATTGTTGTGATCGAAGCTAAGTTTTCAGCATCATTACTCCAGTCTCTTTAGAAACATTATGATTATTATTATTATTATGATTATTATTATTATTATTATTATTATTATTATTATTACAACCCCAAATCAGAAAAAGTTGGGACAGTATGGAAAACGCAAATAAAAAAAGAAAGTAGTGATTTCTATTTACTTTGACTTGTATTTCATTGCAGACAATATGAACACAAAATATGTCATGTTTTGTCTGGTCAACTTCATTTCATTTGTAAATATACGTCCTTTCCTGTCATTCTGACCTGCAGCACATTCCAAAAAAGGTTGGGACAGGAGCAATTTAGGGCTAGTAATCTGGTAAATTGGTTAATGATGTGATTTCAAACAGGTCATTTTCAACAGGTGATTGTAATTATGATTTGGTACAAAAGCAGCATCCAAGAAAGGTCTAGCCCTTTAGGAGCAAAGATGGGCAGATGATCGCCAGTTTGCCAACAAATACGTGAGAAAATTATTGAAATGTTTAAAAACAATGTTCATCAAAGAAAGATAGGAAGACATTTGGATATTTCAACTTCAACAGTGCATAACATAATCAAAAGATTCAAGGAATCTGGAGGAATTTCAGTGCGTAAAGGACAAAGGCGCAAGCCTAAGCGGAACAACCGTGATCTCCGATCCCTCAGGCGGCACCGCATCAAGAATCGTCATTCACCTATAAGCGATATCACCACATGGGCAAACCAGGAAAAAAGGAAGCCCCATGTTAACAGTGTCCAGAAGCGCCGTTGACTTCTCTGGGCTCGGAGGCATCTGGGATGGACCATCACACAGTGGAAATGTGTACTGTGGTCAGATGAATCAGTATTTCAGGTATTTTTTGGGAGAAATGGACACCGTGTGCTCCGGACCAAAAAAGAAAAGGATCATCCAGACTGTTACCAGCAACAAGTCCAAAAGCCAGGGTCTGTCATGGTATGGGGTTGTGTCAGTGCCCTTGGCAAAGGTAACTTGCACTTCTGTGATGGCACCATTAATGCTGAAAAGTACATAGAGATCATGGAGCACAATATGCTGCCTTCGAGAAGACATCTTTTCCAGGGATGCCCATGCATATTTCAACAAGACAATGCAAAACCACATTCTGCACACATTACAAAGTCCTGGCTGCGGAGGAAGAGGATACAGGTACTTGACTGGCCTGCCTGCAGCCCCGACCTGTCTCCAATAGAGAATGTGTGGTGCATTTTGAAGCGCAAAATGCGACAACGAAGACCCCGTACTGTTGCCCACCTTAAGACTTGTTTGCAGGAAGAATGGGACAAAATTACACCTGAAACACTTCATCACTTGGTGTCTTCAGTCCCTAAACGTCTTTTAAGTGTGAAAAGGAATGGCAACATTACAAAGTGGTAAATGCTTTACTGTTCCAACTTTTTTTGAAATGTGTTGCAAGAACCAAAATTGGCATATGTGTTCATTTTGAAAAAAAAAATCATGAGGAACACATTAAATAATTTGCTGTTGTATTGTCTGCAATGAAATACAAGTCAAAGTAAATTTAGAAATCACTACTTTCTTTTTTTATTTGCGTTTTCCATACTGTCCCAACTTTTTCTAATTTGGGGTTGTATTATTATTATTATTATTATTATTATTATTATTATTATCAATATTTACAGTTGAGTACATTTTTTAACATTCTTTGATGAATAGAAAGATCCAAAGATCAGCATTTATCTGAAATAATAAGCTTTTGTAACATTATACACTATATTATTCAAAAGCTTGGATCCAGTATATTTTTTTGTGTTGTTTTGTTTGTTTTTTTTGGAAAGAAATTATAAAAATTAATGCTTTTATTTAGCAAGGATGCTTTAAATTGATCAAAAGTGATGATAAAGTCATTTACAATGTTACAAAAGATTTCTATTTCAGATAAATTCTGTTCTTCTGAACTTTCTATTCATCACAGAAGCCTGAAAAAATTCTACTCGGCTGTTTTCAGCATCATAATAATAATAATAATAATAATAATATTATTATTATTATTATTATTATTATTATTATTATTATTATTATTATTATTATTATTATTATTATTAAGAAGAAGAAGAAGAAGAAGAAGAGGAAGAATATAATAATAATAATAATAATAATAAATGTTTTTTTAACAGCAAATCAGAATATTAGAATGATTTCTGAAGGATCATGTGACCAGAGTAATGATGCTAAAAATGTAGCTTTGAAATCACAGGAATAAATTATATTTTAAAATATATTCAAATAGAAAACAGTTATTTTAAATGGTAAAAATATTTAAAAATTTTACTGTTTTTGCTGTACTTTGGATCAAATATATGCAGGCTTGGTGAGCAGAAGAGACTTCTTTAAAAACATTTAAAATCAAAAACTTCTGACTGGTAGTGTATCTTTTGCCCATCAAGGCTGCATTTCTTTAACCAAAAATTCAGCAAAAACAATACAATTGTGAAATATTATTGCAATTTAAATTTAATTGCAATATACACCTCTTATATTTGTGTATATTTTGAAAATATAATTTATTCTTGTGATCAAAAATGAATTTTCAGCATCATTACTCCAGTCTTCAGTGTTACACGACCTTTCAGAAATCATTCCAATACGCTGATTTCTGATTATTATCAATGTTAAAAATGGTGCAGATTTATATTTTTGTAGAAATGTTCTCAGGATTCAGCATATTTATTTGAAATAAAAACTGTTTGCGACATCAGTGTTGGGAAAGTTACTTTTAAAAGTAATGCATTACAATATTGTGTTACTGCCTAATCGTGTAACTTTTGATGAAAAGTAATTTATTCCATTACTTTTGCATTACTTTTTCACATCTGGGCTGGGCTTACTTGTTTGTTTTTAATATAAAGTTCTATTTTTCGCAGCTCAAACTAATTGCAACAGAATAGGATGCAGGAGAAATAAGTTCAACACACTTCAGCAATAGAAAAAAATGAAACAAATGTTTATCTTTTGTCATTTTTGCTCATCAGTATGGTTAAACTGGATTATCGAAGGTCAGCAATAAATAAAATGGAATTCAATACATAAAGGATATTTGTGACCCTGGACCACAAAACCAGTCATAAGGGCCAATTTGTGATTCTGAAAGCTGAATAAATAAGCTTTCCATTGATGTATGGTTTGTTAGGATTGGACAACATTTCAGCATTTTTCTCCATATAATGGACTGATATGGTGCCCCAATTTTGAACTTCCAAAATGCAGTTTAAATGCGGCTTCAAACGATCCCAAAAGCGGTTGTAAATGATCCCAGCCAAGGAAGAAGGGTCTTATCTAGCGAAACAATTGGTTATTTTCATTAAAAAAATATAATTTAAATACTTTTTAATCTCAAATGCTCATCATGTCTTACTCTGCCTGAACTCTTACGGTTCAAGACAGTTTAGGGTATGTTGAAAAACTCCAATTGTATTTTCTCCCTCAACTTAAAATCATTTCAAAATCATCCTACATCGCTGCAGAAGTACCGACACAGTCTTTGAAAAGTGAACATGCAAAGAAGATCAAACACCCTTAACAAAAAAGGTAAAACAGTGATATAGGGCGATTTTGAAGTCGAGCGAGAACATCAGATGGGAGTTTTTCGACATACCTTAACTGTCATGAACTGGAAAAAACAGTCCAGGCAGAGTAAGACAAGATGAGCGTCTGAGATTAAAAAGTATATAAATTGTATTATTTTTATGAAAATAACCGATTGTTTCGCTAGATAAGACCGTTCTTCCTCAGGCTGGGATCGTTCACAACCACATTTGGGATCATTTGAAGCCGCATTTAAACTGCATTTTGGAAGTTCAAAATCGGGGCACCATATCAGTCCATTATATGGAGAAAAATGCTGAAATGTTTTACTCAAAAAAGATAATTTCTTTATGACTGAAGAAAGAAAGACATGAACACTTGGATGACAAGGGGGTGAGTACATTATATGTAAACCTTTGTTTTGGAAGTGGACTTCTTCTTTAAGACTGGTTTTGTGGTCCAGGGTCACATTTGTGTTTTTTAACATTAACACTTCTTTACAGTAGAGCTGTCAGTCAATAAATGGGAAAACAAAGTAACCGGTGTTACTTATTTGAAAAAGTATCGCAAATATTTTCTTGGAAATTAAAAAGTAATGCATAACTAGTTTACTAGTTACTTGAAAAAAAGTAATCTGATTATGTAACTCGTGTTTACTTGTAATGCATTACTGTCATCACTGATTATAAATCTTTTAATGTCATTTTTAATCAATTTAATCCCTTGTTGAATGAAGGTGTCAATGTCTTCCACAAAAACCTACTGCAATGGTTGTTTCTGAGGGAGAAGTAATCTCTGGATTTGCCACAATTTGTAAATAAATAATTTAACGTCTGCTATTTTCTCCAAATTTGTGGAGAAGTTTTTCTGCCTACCGTCTCGCCCCAGAGAAAACACCCCTTGTCAAACAGGGTTTTCAGATGCTTCAAGAAAAATGTAATTATGCATTCGTCAGTGTGCATTTTTCACCTGCCGAAAATGCTTGTAAAAATACATAATGTTTGCATTGATAGAACAAAACAAAACAAAAAACACCATACTATAAATATTAAAATTGTAGATTTTAAAAATCACAAGAGGTGCCACAAGACAGACTGTGAACCTGAAACTGGCTTTATATTACGTTAGATTCATTCAGCTTTGACTGTCATATGAAAGACAGTTGCAGTTCTTCTGATCGTCACCTCTTTAAGGGCTGCTGGTATTTTCTTCTGCTTTCTGAAAGGAAAGGCTCCAGAAGACTTGCCAACAGGCGACAGAGGTGTATTACTGGGTACTTGCTCACCTAATATTAGTTAACACAAACATACACACTCTTATTTAATACAAATCAATACAAAAATATATATATAGAGGCTTCAAGCAGACAGAGTTTCTGTGTGAGTGTGTTTGCGTCATGAACCTGAACTATTTTGCTGCAGAGCAGAGAAGCAGAGATCGCAAACTCGTGCAAGTTGATTCTTCAGATATTTCAGCGTCTGTTTGTTAGTTGAACAGGCCTGACACACAACCTACATGCCAAAAGAAAAGAATGCATGCATAAGCACATGTAAACACCATGCAGTGAACAATTACTAGCTGACAGACACGTGGAAAAAAAGAATTCAAAAAAAAAAAAAGTCATCTTCCAAGTTCATCGTCAAAAACATCTTCCAAGTTCATGTATTCATGCTGGTTTCAAACCGGTTTAAAAACATTTACACAATTTTAACAAGTTTAAACCTAGTGATTCGTAAAAATGTCAACTACAGTGTCTATCAAGTAAAAAATATTAATTTCTTACAATACTTACTTGTAAGTAATATGTAAATTTTATAGATAGATGACAGACTAATACAAATATCCATGGCAAATTATTTATCTCTCTCTCTCTCTCTCTCTCTCTATATATATATATATATATATATATAGATAGATAGATAGATAGATAGATAGAGAATTTCATATTCCAGGAAGTATTACTAGCATGGTTTTACCATGTTTTAACATATAGTTAAGGGTTAGCACTTTTTAGCATATCTTAGCTTGTTTCCACAAGTTGTTACCTTGTTCTAACACATTGGGAGTGTGTTTAAGCATGTTTTCAGCAGTTGCTAGTATGTTGCATACATGATTTAGCATGTTTATAGATCTTGTTAAAATGTTTTTCCATGTTGCTAACATGTTTTAGAAAAAAATAAATAAATAAATAAAATAAAAAAAATAAAATATATATATATATATATGAATGTCTGTTTTCTGACAAAAAATATATAAAAATATATTAAAATATTTTTTGTGAGCAACAATGTTTAAAAATCTGATGACTCAATACATGCAATCCACCTTAATTCCTCAAGGTGGCACTGTTTGATAGACAATAATGACGTGATGTTTCACTTATAATTATCGCAGGCATAAAACAAAAGAATATCATCAACAAAAATGTACTGGTTTGAATGGCTTTACTGCAGAGCAGACTGTATGCAATAAAATATAAATGTTGCTGTCATGTGGATGTGGTGAACAAGCTGACAGCAATCAAAATAATGATTATGAAGTCATTAAAAATGATAGTTTTGAGAATACGGTTGAGATTGCGAATATGAGCCAGATGCTGAATGTACTGTGGAAGTGTGCTTTGACGATGACGGCGGTGGTAAAAAAGTTTCAAAGGGTAACAAAATATGCTTTATTTTATTCTTCTTTGACTGTTCTTAAAATATCAAGAGAGTTTTTGCTTTTGCAGAAATTAGCGATCCATCCATGCTGGATATATCTGGGTCGCTAAAGACCTGAAAGTGTAATAATGATTGGAAAATCATTCATGCATTTAAGGGTTAATATACCCTGATAGCACACATATATCACAGAGACATCTATTTGATGTCTGCATTTACATCTGCAAGATGTATTTTTTTGAGTGTTTGTTCATCTGCACTACGTCTATAGAACGTTTCCTATCAGATGTCAAATAGACGTCTATTAGATGTCTTTAAGATGTTTATGATTTAGAATGCATGTAAAACTGATATCTTACAGACATCTGTGAGATGTTTGTACATAGCAGATGCTTTCCAGATCAAGTGATCTTTAACAGACATCTTGCAGACATACGTGTGCTATCTGGGTATGATATAAATATATGATAATCTTCAGAAGTTAGCACAACAACTACCCTGATAGCACACATATATCATGGAAACGTCTATTTGACATCTGCATTTACATCTGGAAGAAATATTTTTTTTTAAAGTGTTTGTTTATCTGCAATACGTCTATAGGACGTTTCCTATCAGATGTCAAATAGACGTCTATTAGATGTCTTTAAGATGTTTATGATTTAGAATGTATGTAAAACCGACATCTTACAGACGTCTGCCAGATGTTTGTACACAGCAGATGCTTTCCAGATCAAGTGATCAAGACTTTGCAGACGTGCGTGTGCTATCTGGGTATGATATTAATATGATATGATAATCTTCAGATATTAGGACAACAACTATAGATTTTGTAGCTTAAATACAATAAGCAGAAGTAATAAGCTAAATTTAGACTACAAAACAAACTACACTACAATCGTACAACTTCAACTTCACCATTAATAAGCTCACAATAACTCTTTTAATCTTTATTTAAAATCTACAAGTTGGAAAGTTTGAGTTAAAATGGACTTTGTGTGTTTATACTGAAAGCAAACTGGAATTGGACTAGCAAGTAGAATAGCCTTTAGCAACATTTAGTTACTTGTTTTAGTTACTTGTACATTTAGCAGTGTTCAGGAAAGTTACTTTTAAAAGTAACATATTACAATATTGCGTTACTCCATTAAAAAGTAACTGCGTTACTTAGTTACTTTTTATGGAAAGTAATGCATAACGTTACTTTTGCGTTACATTTGTCACCTGGGTTGGGATTGCTAATTTGTTTTAGTAAAAAAGCACAAAAGTTTTATTTTTGGCAACTGTAAAGACCCTTTCACACCAAAAGTGAAATTAATAAGCCTCATGCTGAAGGAAGTGTCTGTAAATGGAAAACAAAGTAACTTGCATTACTTGTTTGAAAAAGTAGCTCAAATATTTCATTGTAAATTTAAAAGTAATGCATTACTTTACAAGTTACTTGAAAAAGTAATCTGATTACATAACTCGCGTTACTTGTAATTTGAAACCCCCAACACTGCTTGTTGGCAATCAGCTTTTTCAAGATGTGTAAAAGCTTAAAAAGTCACCAGTGGGTTTTACTGATGTGTTTTATGTTGTAGAAACCTTAAAATATCTTGTGTTCACCGCAGACATTATTTTGAGTATCAAACCAAAAACCCATTTAAGTACTTATTTACTTCAGGATGTTCAAGTTCAAAAATCTTAACACGTTTCTGTTTTTTAGGACTCATCCCTGCAGCACTCCATTCCATTTAGATCTAAACCAGCCTGAGACAAACTGCTGTTTACACCTGGTAACTAAGAAATAGTTCATCCAAAATGCTGTCGTTATTCACCCACTCACATGTCACTCTAAAATTTACATCTCAGAATCAGGTTTGAGTGATTGGATCACACCTTGGACATGTTTTACACTGGTTTCGCCTCTTATGATTGGATTACCCACGATGGGTGTTAATATCAGGTGTGAATGAGGTATTTGTTAAGCAAATTTTCTCACCTTCCCACAGGCTCTGCAATGGTGGCGTCTCCAGGTGAGGGTGAACTCACATGTGCAGATCATGCACATGGTGGCCCTCAGGTCCGGGATCCATATCGGCGCTTTGGATCCCAGCTGGGCCCCGCTGTCTGGAACATCTTGGAATGTCTGAGAAATATTGCAAGATAACAAATTTGCACACATGAATCATTATGATGAAGTTTATGGTTTAAACTCATTTCAGTCAGTGGGTTTACCGTCTCAGGGTTTCTAACTGAAATGAAGGTGGTCTCTTTCTTGGTGTAATCGTCGATTGCGGTGGAAATGGCCTGAAGCCACTCATCTCGCCATGCAGCAGAGCTTTGAGAATAAAACCACAAGTGTGTTGATCAGAAGCACACACATTCTACTGTATGGATTACAAGTACATGGATTGCCAAATGGAGCATAAAGAAAAACAATATGATGTTCATAATATGTAATATGTTTGGGTAAACTACCCCTTTGAGGATTAATGAATAAACAGGACAAAAATGAGTACACAATCTACATTTTTAATATCTTAGCATTTTATGAAAGGTTTCTTACCTGGCAGAGAGAATAAAAGATCGTTCAACACTCTCAATGTTCAGCTCATTCTGATACCCCTCCTGACTAGGTTTACTGACCTGAGGACAATGTAGGCAATGATAGAAATAAGACATTTTCAAATGCATTTAAATATGCAAAAATATGTTTAAAATAGGAAATAAATAAATAAATAAATAAATACTTCTTTGAAAACTTCAGAATTAAAAATCTCACCTTCATCTCAGCCAATGACAGTATGTTGTTCAGTTTGAAATTACCCGTTGCTACTGGTGTGGTGTACAGAAGACTATCGTTTAACTGTTCAAAAAGAAATAAGAAATACATTTTTCTAGAGCGAGAAAATTAAAACAAAAATATGTGAGGGTGGATTTAGGTCCGAAAAGATGACTTATTTTAGGCCCAATATTAGGGAAAACCTAAAAAAAAAAAAAACAATCTACAAAAACAAAATTAACAAACCTCACCATTGAATCAACAAACAAGACAAAACAAAACAAAAAAAACAACCAAACAAAATCTAACAAGAAGTCAACATAAATTCAACAAACAAACCAAACAAAAACAAAAAACAACAAAAGTCACCATAATATTAACAAACAAAACCCACAAGTCAATAAAATCAACAAACAAACAAACAAAACAACAAAAGTCAACATAAAATAAACAAACAAAACAAGAAACAAAATAAAATCAACAAAATTAAACAAAACCAAAGTCAACATAAAATCAACGGAATCAAATAAAATAAAAAAACAAAATCAAACAAAACCAGCAAGTCAAATAAAAAAACAAAACCAAGTCAACATAAAATCAACAAACTACAAAATCAAATTCTGACTAAATCAAACAAACAAAAAAAAAAAACAAGTCAACATAAAACAACAACAAAAAAACTAAATCAAACAAAACCAACAAAAATCAACATAAAATCAACAACAACAAAAAAAAACACAAAATCAAACAAAAACAAGTCTACATAAAATCAACAAATGCACAAACAAAAATGCCAACAAAATCAAACAAAACCAAAAAATGTCAACATACAATCAATAAACAAAAATCCAATAAAATCAAACAAAACCAACAAAACTCAACATAAAAAAACAACAAACAAATTCAAAAACCAACAAGTCAACATAAAATCAACAAACGCACAAACAAAAAAATCTAACAAAATCAAACAAAACCAAGTCAACATAAAACAACAACGACAAACAAACACAATCAAAAAAAACAACAAAAAAAAAAAAAAACACAAAAACAAACAAAACCAGCCAGTGTCAACATAAAATCAAAATGATAAACATAAAGACAAAAATGTTTTCTTACTTAATGTCAAAAACATTTTCTGCCTATTTCACTGTTTTTTTAGATGAAAATAACCTTGGGCAAAAAAAATGAATCCTTACAAGTAAAATTAAGCCTCTGCCTCTGAATAGAGTGAATTGTGTTTTATTATTGCATTGTGAATACCATTTCATGTCATGCTTAAGAAAAACTGAATGAGCAGTGTGATGACTGTCACTTACTAAGAAGAACATTCGAGGCTGCATCCCTTTCCTGGAGAGCTTCATCAAGATCCCTTCCTTTAACAAAACCTGAGAAAACACACATGAAATTATTACAAAAGTATTTATGGTTGAAAACAGTACAACAGGAGTTTTGAACATACCCTTCCTGGTTGGACGATCTCATGATTCCCAGTCAGGCGGCACTGAACCTCATAGAGCTTCTGGCTGTTATCCTGCGTGAAAACCACATTTTACATTTCTTAAGATTTAACAAAAAAGCATAAGATATTTTATGTATAGCTCTTTTAGAAACTGAATTACCTCTTGTCTTATGATTTCATTAGCATGATTAGCCACCTCCTTTACTATCGTCAGGGCAGCTGTAAAGATACATAAAGATATTATTTACATTTTATATAATAGAAGATTCAGATTTATTGTGTGCCTGATCACATAAGATTTAAAGATTTTCACCTTCTGCATCTTTGTAGTCCGGCGATTCTTCATCTAGATTTTTCAAATAATCTAAAGAAACATGATACAGGTGTGTATTATGCATAAATATGTAAAATAAACACTCTGAATAATAAACATTTAGACACTGGCATACTACATTTCAACTCATAAGCTTTAATTTTTTCCCCTCAGCAAATGTAGCTACGTGTTGCAAGTGCTGATTGTTTCCCATGATAACGGTTCCTTAATGTTGACTAATGTAATTATGAAGAGCTAGAATAATCCTTACTTTGAAAACACTTATGTGATCAATGCATTTGCATTATTACATACATTGTTCACATTTTTGCAGCATTAAGCCTGAACTGCTTACACAACACAAAACACACAGGAACATGCGGATCAGACTTTCTCTGTAAAGCTGATTATGTGTTTACTGTAGTAAAACTAATGTATATAAACTAACATATCATACAAAATGTTCTTTTGAAAACTTGTGTTCAGATGGATGTTACTGATCACTGAAAGTGTGTGTCTTTGTGGCGTTTGCTGTTCTTATTTAGTGATTTGTATGGTTGGGTATCAGTGCAAAATTCGCAAGCTCACAATTTTGATTCACAATCTGATTCACAAGCTCACACTTGCATGTGAAAGAAATTCTCTCTCTGCCCTACACTACCAACCCTAGCAACTGTACTGCAATGTGCTAAAAACCACCTTTTTGAAAACAACACCCTAGAAACTGCACTGCAATAAACAACAACAACAAGAACACTTTAGCAACACCCTGGCAACCACCCACAATACCCTAGCAACTGCACAGTGTTGAAACCACACAGAACAACCTTAGCAACCACAGAGCAACACCCTGGCAACCACCCACAATACCCTGGCCACTGTAATGTGTTTAAAAACTATTCATAACACCTTAGCAACTGCATACCTTAACAAACACATAGCAACACACTAGCAACAACCCACAATACCCTAGCAACTGTACAGTGTTAAACAGCTCAGAACATCTTTACAACCACCCTGGCAACTGCAATGTGTTAAAAACCTTACAGAATACTTTAACAAACACATAGCAACACCCTGGCAACCACCCATAATACCCTGGCCACTGTAATGTGTTTAAAAACTATTCAAAACACCGTAGTAACTGCATACCTTAGCAACCACATAGCAACAACCTGACAACCACCCACAATACCCCAGCAACTACACAGTGTTAAAACCACACAGAACAACTTAGAAACCATATAAAAATCCTGGCAACTGCAGTGCAGTGGCTAAAAACTACTCAGAACACCTTAGCAACCACAGAGCAACACCCTGGCAACCACCTACAATACCCTGGCCACTGTAATGTGTTTAAAAACTATTCAAAACACCTTAGCAACAACATACCTTAACAAACACATAGCAACACCCTGGCAACAACCCACTATACCCTAGCAACTGTACTGAGTTAAACAGCTCAGAACACCTTAACAAACACATAGCAACACCCTGGCAACCACCCACAATACCCTAGCAACTGCAGAGTGTTAAAACCACACAGAACAACTTAGAAACCATATAGAAACACCCTGGCAACTGCAGTGCAGTGGCTAAAAACTACTCAGAACACCTTAGGAACTGTATAGCAACACCCTGGCAACCACCCACAATACTCTAGCAACTGCACAGTGTTAAAAACACACAGAACAACCTTAGCAACCACAGAGCAACACCCTGGCAACCACCTACAATACCCTGGCCACTGTAATGTGTTTAAAAACTATTCAAAACACCGTAGTAACTGCATACCTAAGCAACCACATAGCAACAACCTGACAACCACCCACAATACCCCAGCAACTACACAGTGTTAAAACCACACAGAACAACTTAGAAACCATATAAACATCCTGGCAACTGCAGTGCAGTGGCTAAAAACTACTCAGAACACCTTAGCAACCACAGAGCAACACCCTGGCAACCACCCACAATACCCTGGCCACTGTAATGTGTTTAAAAACTATTCAAAACACCTTAGCAACAACATACCTTAACAAACACATAACAACACCCTGGCAACAACCCACTATACCCTAGCAACTGTACTGAGTTAAACAGCTCAGAACACCTTAACAAACACATAGCAACACCCTGGCAACCACCCACAATACCCTAGCAACTGCAGAGTGTTAAAACCACACAGAACAACTTAGAAACCATATAGAAACACCCTGGCAACTGCAGTGCAGTGGCTAAAAACTACTCAGAACACCTTAGGAACTGTATAGCAACACCCTGGCAACCACCCACAACACCCTAGAAACTGCACTGCAATAAACAACAACAACAAGAACACTTTAGCAACACCCTGGCAACCACCCACAATACCCTAGCAACTGCACAGTGTTAAAAACACACAGAACAACCTTAGCAACCCCAGAGCAACACCCTGGCAACCACCTACAATACCCTGGCCACTGTAATGTGTTTAAAAACTATTCAAAACACAGTAGTAACTGCATACCTTCGCAACCACGTAGCAACAACCTGACAACCACCCACAATACCCCAGCAACTACACAGTGTTAAAACCACACAGAACAACTTAGAAACCATATAAAAATCCTGGCAACTGCAGTGCAGTGGCTAAAAACTACTCAGAACACCTTAGCAACCACAGAGCAACACCCTGGCAACCACCCACAATACCCTGGCCACTGTAAAGTGTTTAAAAACTATTCAAAACACAGTAGTAACTGCATACCTTCGCAACCACGTAGCAACAACCTGACAACCACCCACAATACCCCAGCAACTACACAGTGTTAAAACCACACAGAACAACTTAGAAACCATATAAAAATCCTGGCAACTGCAGTGCAGTGGCTAAAAACTACTCAGAACACCTTAGCAACCACAGAGCAACACCCTGGCAACCACCCACAATACCCTGGCCACTGTAATGTGTTTAAAAACTATTCAAAACACCGTAGTAACTGCATACCTTCGCAACCACGTAGCAACAACCTGACAACCACCCACAATACCCCAGCAACTACACAGTGTTAAAACCACACAGAACAACTTAGAAACCATATAAAAATCCTGGCAACTGCAGTGCAGTGGCTAAAAACTACTCAGAACACCTTAGCAACCACAGAGCAACACCCTGGCAACCACCCACAATACCCTGGCCACTGTAATGTGTTTAAAAACTATTCAAAACACCTTAGCAACTACATACCTTAACAAACACATAGCAACACCCTGGCAACAACCCACTATACCCTAGCAACTGTACAGTGTTAAACAGCTCAGAACACCTTAACAACCACACAGCAACACCCTGGCAACTGCAATCTGTTAAAAACCTTACAGAATACTTTAACAAACACATAGCAACACCCTGGCAACCACAAACAATACCCTAGAACTGTACTGTGTTAAACAGCTCAGAAAATCTTAGCAACCACATAGAAACACACTGACAACCACCCACACTACCCTAGCAACTGTGATGTGTTAAAAACACACAGCACACTTTAGCAACCACATAGCAACACCCTGGTAACCACGCACAGTACCCTGGCAACTGCACTGCAACACTCAGAACACCTTAGCAACAAGCTAGCATTGTGGCAGTTTTTTTATCTGAAAACACTCATTTTCATCATGAAGTCATGAGTGAATCCTCACTAGTCAGGAGGAGCTGATACTGTGGAATCCTCTGGATGGGTTTCAGCATGTAATGTTTCACTGCCAGGTTTGCACAGCATGGTTGGCTCTGTATCAGCAAGAGAAAAAAAAAAAAACAGATGATGGCCAGAGGGGCATTTTTAGGGAAGTTTTTAAGAATGTAAAAAAAACAAAACAACCCCATTGACTATTCATTCACTGCATAGATTGTCATTCACATAAACTAGAGCATCTAGATACTACTGTATGCAGTAAACTGAAAAAACAGGTTGGAGCGGTTCTGTTACCTCAAATTCTCGGACGGCTTTGGCAAACGTAGGGTTTTTCCGGCAGTGCTCTTCTAGAAGTGCCACATTCTTATCGAACTCGCGAATATAAGTGGAGTACATTTTAAGATAGGGGCCTTTCTTCACAAATATGTCTGCTACAACATAATGCTCCTTCCTGTTTGAACAAGAAAACTTCTATAAATTGTTCACATAAAAACACTCTCTGGCATCACTTATTCATCCTCATGCTGTTCCAAAAAATAATTTAAATAATTTAAATTAAATTATTTAAAAATAATGTAAAAAAAAATGCAATTTATACATATGTCGACTTAAAAACACCTGTTCTGTGAAAAGTTATTTATGTATTTATTTATTTATTTATTTTCAGGTTGTGAAATGTAATGTAGTGTGACTTTAAACCTTTACACATGATATTTACTGTATACTACATACTATTTAAAATAATGATCAAGACATGCACACATGTAGAATATGTTTTTATGTTTATACCACACCACATCAAATTTAAATTTTGCTTGAACATGATATATATGTAATTTTTCTTGAATATTTTTTTTTATTTTCTTGAACATGAGCCAACATTAGTACAAAGAGTACATTTCTTAAACCTGACGAATTTTAAACTGGATTTTATGTAACTTTTATGTCACTCATTGAGTAATAAAGCAAAGCTTAGCTATTATGTGTTCATGTTAAAAACAATTTTTTTCTATAGATCTACAGTGACATTTTCCATGAAACTGTGACCTACAAATGCACTGTAGCTACTGACTTGCCAGTGTTTAAATATAAATCTGCTGGTTTGTTGATGTTTTTATTACCAGTGAGCAACCCGTTCGTCCAGTTCTCTCAACAGGTCACAGTTGAGCTCGTACAGCTGAGGCAAATAACACAAGATTTGTTTCAAGACTCGCTCGTCGATTACGGGTTTGCCCGCCTGACAGGAGGCCTTCAGTAACGCGTCACGAAAATCCTGGAAGGTAAAAGGAAGTGATATTAAATTATAGAAAATGAAACCATTATTTTAAATGTTAATACAAAGACCTTTTACCATCAGGGACACCAAAAACACTGATAATGGTCAAAGTCTTTGCAACTTAAAACAAAAAACGTATCAAAATAGTAAAAATTATCTCACATAATTGGAGCTTGACAGACCCATTTCCCTTTTTTTTTTTATTGGCAACAAAAATATTGAGAAACTAACAGATTCACTTGTTTTAGTGATGCTACTGCTCAATGCTGACTGCAAGCAAGCCTGATTTCACTAATAATGTGCAAGAAGCAGATGAAGCATAAAATGCAGACTTAGAAAAGAGCCCATGTGACTGATTTACTCACATTTTATGAAATGGGTGGAAAAGCAGAGCTTTACATGGGACATTATGTAATGGCTGCTACTTACAATAACGTGACTGTATATAAATTAGCTCAACAAGTTATACTGAACACTTACTACATGGAGGAGCTTCAGCACTTTCACAAATCTGGAAATAAATACAGAGTAGAGTACAATAAAGACAAATATAAAAACACAAATATTAAAAGAAGAACGTATGCAAACAAAACAGACTTACACTTTCTCAGAAAACAGGATCTCATTTACAATGTGTGCAGCCTTGGTCTTCTTCGCTTCAGCCTAGACAAAAAAATAAAATATTACCATCAAAAATACAGTTGAAGTCAAAAGTTTACATACACCTTGCAGAATCTGCAAAATGTTAATTATTTTACCAAAATAAGAGGTTTTACCAAAATAATACTGTGTTGTTACCTGAATGATCCACAGCTGTGTTTTTTTATCCATGTTTTCACACTGAGGACAACTGAGGGACTCATATGCAACTATTACAGAAGGTTTAAACGCTCACTGATGCTCCAGAAGGAAACACAATGCATTAAGAGCCGGGGGGTGAAAACTTTTGAATTTAAAGATCAGGGTAAATGTAACTTATTTTGGCTTCTGGGAAACATGTAAGCATCTTCTGTAGATTCTGAAGGGCAGTACTGAATGAAAAAATTATTTAAATATGATATTTAGGCAAAATAAGAAAAATGTTCACATCTTCATTCTGTTCAGAAGTTTTCACCCCCTGGCTCTTAAATGAGAAGTCCACTTCCAGAACAACAATTTACAGATAATGTACTCAACCCCTTGTCCTCCAAGATGTTCATGTCTTTCTTTCTTCAGTCGTAAAGAAATTATGTTTTTTGAGGAAAACATTTCAGCATTTTTTCTCCATATAATGGACTGATATGGTGCCCTGATTTTGAAACGATCCCAAATGCAGTTGTAAATGATCCCAGCCGAGAAAGAAGGGACTTATCTAGCGAAACGATTGGTTATTTTCATAAAATAATACAACTTATATACTTTTTAATGTCAAGTGCTCGCCTTGTCTTGCTCTCCCTGAAATCTATGTATTCTGGTTCAGTTAGGGTATGTCGAAAAACTCTGATTGTATTTTCTCCCTCAACTTCAAAATCGTCCTATATCGCTGTTTTACCTTTTTTGTTAAGGGTGTTTGATCTTCTTTACATGTTCACTTTGCAAAGACTGGGTCGGTACTTCTGCAGCGATGTAGGATGATTTTGAAATGATTTTTGAAGTTGAGGGAGAAAATACGATCAGAGTTTTTCAACATACCCTAAACTGTCTTGAGCCAGAATAAACAGAGTTCAGGGAGACCAAGACAAGACGAGTGTTTCCCTGTTGAAAAAAACAGCATATGCTGGTTAGGTAGGTTTTGGTATTGGTATGCTGGTTTATGCTGGTCCTTATGCTGGTCCTTAGCTGGTCATGTGCTGGTTCAGGTTTAAACCAGCTAAGGAGCAGCAAAGGACCAGCATAAACCATCTTAAACCAGCATACCACCACCAAAACCTACCTAACCAGCATATGCTGGTTTTTTCAACAGGGTTGAGATTAAAAAGTATTTAAATTGTATTTTTTTTAATGAAAATAACTGATCGTTTCGCTAGATAAGACCCTTCTTCCTCAGCTGGGATCATGTACAACCACATTTGGGATTGTTTGAAGCCGCATTTAAACTGCATTTTGGAAGTTCAAACTCGGGGCACCATATCAGTCCATTATATGGAGAAAAATCCTGAAATGTTTTCCTCAAAAAACATAATTACTTTACGACTGAAGAAAGAAAGACATGAACATCTTGGATGACAAGGGGGTGAGTACATTATCTGTAAATTGTTGTTCTGGAAGTGGACTTCTTCTTTAATACATGGTTTTTCCTTCTGGAGCATCAAAAAACAGTCATTGTTGGAAAGGGTTCAAATGCTGAAAAACCAAAGAATTTGTGGAAACTGAAGGATTCTTCTGAACAGTGGGCAGTTTAACTGTTCAGGACAAACAAGGGACTCATAAACAACTATGGAATTGTTGGAAAGTGGAATATACTTTGTATATATTGTTCTGTAATATTTCTATAAAAATATAGTATAAAGTTTTATAAGATTTCATAACATTTCTTAATAATGTGAATTAATTACCTGTTTTTCTCTATTGACAGAGTTATCCTCCTCTTCTGAGCTGCCTTCATCTTCTTCTGAATGCGTATCGTCTACTTCCTGCACTTCTTCCAACACATTTCTGACAAGAAATCAAAAGGCCTCTCAGATTTTAAAGGCATGAATCATAATTGCATCTCCAAATTTCCTTTCTTCCTGCTATAATGGCTACAGAAGCAGAGGAGTCGATAGTAATGACTAAGAATCAATAGTATGAATTAAATGTGGGTCAAATGTGAAATCATTCATCAACAACTCTTAAGAATGCTGCAGCCATTCTTCAAATTCCATCTCGAATGGGTGTGTCACATTAACTAAATGAAATATATTTTTGTATAAGTTTGTATCTGTTGTGCTGTCAGCCAGCAAGAGTTTAATTATTGCAGTGTAAACAAGAATTGGAGTTTGAATGACAGGAAGATGAATTTAATAAATATTAGTGCTGTGAAAATTAGGCGATTAATTTTTCCAGTTTAATGGAGTTAAAAATATTTAATGCAGTTAATGCAGCGGCAGAGCTAGGGTGGCCACCCCACTCACAACTGCTGCTTCTGTCTCTTTTTTTTCTTGACAAGAATTGTGATTATTTAGTCGCAGAACAACTTTACGACCACATCAAACGGAAGACCTTTCAGACACGCATTACAACCCCAGGTGCTAGTCAAATGATTTCAAACTTTAGATGGCAGTTCAATCTAATGTTAACCTAGAAAAATGTGTGCTATTCAAGTGTCTGTGCGGAGTGTGGAAGCTGAAGAATAGGGTGCTCACTGCATGACAAATGGAGGCACTGATGCAGTCACTTGCACTTAAAACACTCCGTCATTTTTGGTTATACAGATTTATACAGAGTTATATATCTTTTGAATCTGTAAAGACTCTACATTTATTTGTGTGCACTTACAATAACAACAAAACGTTGTGCTTTTGTAAAATAATGAAAGCAGTCAGAATGAGCTTTCTGTGAACTTGAGCGTGAAGCTTCGAAACTCCATGTATACTTGTCTTACAGAGATGAAAAGTATATCTATCGAGAGTGGAATGCATACTTTTAAATAAACAAATTCAATAGAAAAAAAAAAAAAATTCTCAGATTATGTCATTCGTATAAAACATGCACACAGGTGTATCCACTACTGTGGAGATGACGAGTATCGCCGACTTCATCTCTTCAGCCGAAAACAATAAAAGCACTAGTTTATCAACAAATTATTAAAACGTTAATGTAAGCTTTATGCATGTGCTCGAGTCTTCAATAGGCTATGTAGGCAATTAAAGGCTCATTATTATGATTTATACGGTTTATTAATAAACGTGCGACTAATAGTCGACTAATGCTTAAAATGAAGGACTACTAGTCAACCAGAAATATCTTTAGTCGAGGACAGTCCTAGATTAATCTATATTTAATTTAGTATTTAGTGTTTGATAACTTTATTCAATTTTTGTATATTTCCTACTTGCTAAAGGGCATAATAGGCTTATGTGAAGATTGTTTTAAGTTGACCAAAATTATAAGTTTTTTTTTTTTAAAAATTGATATCTCTCAATTATACTGTAATGTTGAATGGCTAGTCAATGGTGAAATATTAGGCGAAAAAAAAACAGTTACTTAGAGACATCAGTAGTATTGGTATCAGTGATACTCACCTTCAGTCATAAAAATTATTTAACAAATATTAAAAATATACTGTCTTTATGTTGTACATTAATTTGAAGATTGAAAGTGAAATTACTGCAATATAAAAAGATATTTAAAAACTTTTTATCACGATTAATCACAATTAATTTAAGAAAAATGTGATAAGCACTGTCAGATGATTAATCATGATTAATCGCATACAAAATAAAAGTTTGCGTTTGCCTAATATATGTGTGTGTGTACTGTGAGCAGTTATTATGTATATATAAATAAATACATTCATATATATATTTAAGAAATATTTGCAAGTATATGTATTTATTATAATTTTTATAGAATTGATATTATATATAAATCTAAATATTTTGTAAAAAAAATATATAAATTTATTTTAAATATATAGATTAATTTGTGTGTTTGTGTGTGTGTATATATATATATATATATATATATATATATATATATATATATATAATTTAAACACACATATATTAGGCAAACTCAAACTTTTATTTTGTATGCGATTAATCACGATTAATCGTTTGACAGCCCTATTAACTAGTTAATAGTTTAATCGATTGACAGCACTACTAAATATGTTACTAAAATATTTAGTAAAAATGATAATATATGTAAACTAACTATAAATCCCTGTCTCCCACGTACAGCCTGTAAACGTCAAAATTTGTAAACTTTTTAAAAAAATTCAAAACATTCAAAGCTCATCTTGACAAACTTTGCTTTTCTAGATAGTTTTGACAGTTGGTTTGTTTCAATTTCATTTCATCTGAATTCTACTTTACATTCAAATTCAAATTGCAATTCTGCATTCTACTTAAATTAAAATTCTGGAATTTTCAAATCTCGATTCAAAAATTCAAATCTCATGAATTATTCATTCAAAAATTAATAGTTATCTATATTTCATACTGTACATACAATGTTGTCATGTCTACATTCAAACTTTACAATATTAATTTAACATTCACAAAAAACTTGTTTTTTTTTAGTTTTTAGTCTGCTTTTCCACAAAATACAAAATTTTGGTTGTAAGTTTAAACATGTTCATAATCATTGGTTGATCTGCAGTGGACAATTTTTATTAATATCAATGCATACTAACCTTTCAAGAAACTGCTGCTCTTTGGCATCAACATACTGTTCAGGGAACACATCAGGATCTTCATAAATACCATCGTCCTCATATTTTTTAAATTTATTGCCATCCTGTGTCGTTGCAGTGCTAGAAGGCGGCAGGATTTCATATTCTGTGATATCTTCATATGTATGTTCAGATTCACCGACATTCTCCAGATCTTCATCTACACTCTGCTCAACTCCTAATATGTTCCCATTCACTGCTCGCCTCAAGTTCAGTCCATCTGGATGTCCATTGTATAGCGGCATCGATTTCTGAGAGCAGATTTTGCGCTGACGTTTCTCCGTGTCCACTGACCGGTCATTCGTATCCAGAGCGAGATCATCGGCCTGTCCACTCTTGACGGA
Organism: Cirrhinus mrigala; assembly: GCA_036247105.1. Classification (NCBI taxonomy): domain Eukaryota; kingdom Metazoa; phylum Chordata; class Actinopteri; order Cypriniformes; family Cyprinidae; genus Cirrhinus; species Cirrhinus mrigala. Next base: position 3,879,987 of record CM070031.1, read on the forward strand.
TAACTTAGGCACCTTTTTGCCACGGTCAAGGTCCATGATCCTAACAAAGGAGGTATTCTTGAGGCCATAGGGTTTAAGGTGATCTGCAGACGATAAGGACTTGGATTTCGGCTTGAGAGTCTTCTTGTTTGGCACATTGCTTGCTTGCTTCTTCTCAACTGCAAGAGGTGGTCCTTCAGCAATTTTTCCATCATTTCTCTGTGGAGATTTGGACGCTGATGTCTTTTTAGGAAGCTTGTCTACTGAAAGCTCTGTAGGCCCAGTGTTATCATGCCTGTGGCCATCAGGTCGAGGTTCTTGGGGCATCTTCTTCAAATGTTTATTGTTTGAAATCTCAACGACTTCAGAGGTTGCATCCAGATTTTGTGCTGTCTTTCCAGTCTCGTGTACACCAGCATCCTGGGTTTTATTTTGTTGCATCCGAGGGATCTTCTGGCGTGGGACAGGTATTGGAGCGCCCTGTGTACTTTTCACACTCGTTGAGGCATGAGGATCTTCGTTCTCTCTTGAATGTTTCACAGCATTGATGTTCACCTTGTTAGGACTGTCTCTCTGTAATGAATCTAGATTGTTTACATCAATAGGTAAGACAGTAAACTCTGTTTTGGTAAGGCCTGTTGACTGTTGAAGGACAATGTTGGATTGTTCCTTCTTGGTTGTGCGCTGTCTGACTACTGGTGGTGCTTTCCAAGTTGGCTTATAAGGGGAGGGACAATACTTCACACTACTTACAGCTTTCTGACGTTCTACATGTTCTAGATCATGATCAACAGATGAATTAACACTAGAGACGATGTTGTTTTGGTGTTTTCTGGTCGATTGCATCTCAGATCCATTTTGGTGAGGTTTCAGAGGATCTGTGCTCTGGATCTGGGATGTTTTCTGAGGTTTTTCTGTTGGATGGAAATGATTACTATTGGATGAACTGTGTTCGGAGATGCACTTGAACAAAGTAGGTGTTACTAAATGCTTCTGTTCTTCTGGAGTCCTCAGCGGAGGTTTGGGTGGACTCTTTCTGGGTCCTTCGGTTTTGCTCGCCTTGTACTTATCAGGACTTTGTCGACGAACGCTTTGGTTGTTTTCCTTCGGTAAGCAATCGACACAGTTTCGTTTGTTGCATACGCAGATGGGAATGATGTAATCCCACTCTGGCTTGTTGTTGCCATTGTGCGTTTCATTTCTGAAATTTAAAGCACCAACGTTCTTGCTGACATCAGACTTTTGTTGTAAAACAGCTTGATGGCCAACCGTGGATTTGAGGTGTTTTGGATTGAATGCGGGAGGGGAAAGTTTGGAGAGACATGGTTTTGGTGCCACATCAGGCTTAACTTTGCATTTAGCAGCTGGTGAGGTATGCTGGTAAACACACAGCTTTGAAGCAGGTGGATGTTGTGTTCGCACCGGTGCTGGGATAACCTTCGGTTTTGGTGCCAAAGGTGGTTTCTGATCACCTGCTGAGAGGACAAAAGAAAAGCACATGGTGAAATAAGAACAAGACAAGCTCTTTGGTTGAAACACAGTTAGTATATTTTGACTTTTTTAACCATATTATGTTTAATTTGACTTCAATAACGTTTGAAGTCCCTCAGATTCATTTTACTGTTTGTGTTATAGCACATTTTAAATATTCTACTACACTCCTAAAAATAAAGCTTCAAAAGAAGGTTTTTGCAGTGATGCCACAGAAGAAATAATTTAGTTCCCCAAAGACATTTTCTTAGTACAAAGAACATTTTTCCATAACAAGAACCTTTTGTGGAGTGAAAGGGATTATTTTTAAGAGTATCAATAATAGTAATAATTTTCTCTGAATTGATACTCAGTACAAGATTTAACATATGTTTCACCACATAGATGCATAGACACTTTTCGGAAATATGATTTTTATCCAGGACAGTAATGATGATCCTTTTGAGGCTTAGTTGCTGACCCCAGCAATAGGGTTGTCAAACGATTAATTGCGATTAATCACATGCAAAATAAAAGTTTGTGTTTATATGCGTGTATGTGCTGTGTATATTTATTATGTACAAAACACACACACACAAACATGCATGTATATATATTCAAGGAAAATTTATATTTATATATAAAATATTTATAATAATATATCAATATATATAAATATAATGATTAATCACGATTAATCGCATCCAAAATAAAAGTTGTGTACATATGTGTGTACTGTGTATATTTATTATGTATATATATATAAATACACACACATGCATGTATATATTTAAATATGTTTATATATTAAATATATTTATATACAATATAAATTATATGAATATAAATATATAAGTAATATAATGTAAATATTTTCAAAATATATACTGTGTGTGTGTGTCTTACAGTACACAGGTATATATTATATAAACAAAAACTTGTATTTTGGATGCGATTAATCCCAATTAATCGTTTGACAGCCCCACCCCGCAAGAACAAACAACTGCATATATACAGCAGTGTAAAACAATCATTGTAAAACAAATCATTGCATTTATGTTTTTCTTCTTTCTTTACCTGAACCATAATGCATATTTTAGCAGTGTTAACTAGCTACTTTTAAAAGGACTGCATTACAATATTGCATTAGTTGTGATTGTGATACTTACTTTTTATTTAAAAGTAAAGCAAGTTACTTTTGCGTTTTATTTTATTTATTTATGTATTTATGTATTTATTTATTTATTTATTTATTTGTCACTTGGTCTGTGCTTGCTTGTTTACTTTTTAATAACAAAAAAACAAAAAAACAAAAGTTAGATTTTTGGCAAGTGTAAAGGCCCTTTCACACCAAAAGTTAAATTAATAAGCCTTCGGCTGAAGGAAGTGACTCTGCACTTACTCCCAATTTTTCTCAACACAGGGACGTCAGTGAACAAATGGGAAAACAAAGTCACCTGCATTACTTATTTGAAAAATAAGTTTAAAATTTAGTACAAAAAAGTACAAATGTCATTGTAAATTTAAAAGTAATGCATTACTTTACTAGTTACTTGAAAAAAGTAATCTGAAACTCCCTGTAACTTCCGTTACCCCAACACTGCATTTCTGAAATATTATATCTAGCTGTTAACTCATAAAATCTGGAAAAGAGTTACATTAAACATTAAATATGCTTGGGGGCTCTCAAAACCTAGAAAGGATCAGGAGTTGTTCTAACAAGCATCTTTAAGATGCTGTCATTTTCAGTTTCTACATTACATTGTAGGAATGTACTGTACATGGAAAGTCTCCATGCAGCTTTAATGAAAGTAAGCAAGAATTATATAGCATATCCTACTATTTAACTTAGTTGAAATACCAAACACTGAAAAGATCCATCAAATACATATGGTAGACCGATACTATAGCTGTCATATGTTTTACTCCAGTGAATATTTAGGGAAGGTATTTGAACTAGGCGTTTAAAAAACAAACAAAACCTATTCTAGAGAAAACACATCTGTTACAGAAATTTTGACAACTAGTCATTTTGTTTTAAATACTGATCTTTGTCTTTAAAAAGTAAGTTCAATCAAGCATAACATAAATAAGTGGTGATGTTGAGATATCCTTTGCACTATTTATCTTTTAAATGACACAACATCACAACTCACCTGCTCTTTTCATCTTCCCACAGTATTCACTTATTCATGACATATAGGTGACCACCAGCGAAAGTCCGTTGCGCGTTTGTTTCCCGGTGCATGTTTTCTAGACGTTTAACGACACGATCCAAGGCGATGTTTTCAGTGCGGTTTAATGAGGAAAGACTGATCAAATTCTTTGAGAGGCTCAGAGAGGGCGGGTTACATCTGTACACACGTGTCTTTGTGTGGAACTAGTAGAGTAATGCAAGTTTCAGTAATCCCTTCCTTTCCACTGTGAGCTCGCCTGTCTCTGTTGATCCGAGGTACTGCGTTCGTGGTGAAGTTAAAAGTCCCATACTGGCGTTAATAAAAAGGGAAATAGAACTCCGTCTATTTGTGTGCTGAATGTATCCATGATGTCAGTAAAAGGGCGTTTCCAATCATATTTGTGGACGCTAAACGCCAACATTTCGGTCTGCTGTCTAAATATAGCAGTATGAGTAATACGTAGGCTAAATGTGAAAAATATTTAGCAGTAAAAAAAAAATATATATATATATATATATATATATATATATATATATATATATATATATATATATATATATATATACACACAGGGTCGGGGTTAACTTTTTCAAATAAGTAACACCAGTTACTTTTTCCACCATTTTTTTAAATGACAAGTCTCCTGTTGGGAAATTGGGAGTAAACATGATGTTACTGTATTCTAGACTAAATGTGAACATGCATCTCACTCACAAAAAACAGCTTCAGTATTCCTCAAAATGAATAAAAACAGTGAAATACAAACTCAGAATATGATGCAACCGTGCAATAATTAAATATGTTAAAACAAATATCCTTTATGTATTTAATCCCATTTTATTAACCAGTGTCTTTGCTGCTGACCTTTGATGATGCAACTCAACCATACTAATAAGCAAATAATACTTTAGATAAACTAACATTCGTGCAATCATTTTTTTATAGCTGAAGAGTGATCTCCTGCATAAATGTATTTTGTAGGTGAATTCATTTCACTTTTGGTGTAAAAGGGTTTTTACATTAGAATTGTTTCATATTAAAAACAAAGAAGCAAGCCCAGACCAGATTTAAAAAGTAACGCGAAAGTAACGTAACGCATTACTTCCCATAAAAAGTAACTAAGTAACTTAATTAGTTACTTTTTCAGGGAGTAACGCAAAATTGTAATGCATTACTTTTAAAAGTAACTTTCCCCAACACTGTATATATATATATATATATATATATATATATATATATATATATATTCAGATTTGCAAACCGGTCTAAAAAAACGAGGAAACACTTATTCCTCGGTTCTTGAAGGATTTTATTCTTAGAATGCTATTATGCTTATTGTTGTATTATTCTTATTAATTATAATTACTAATAGAACCATAAGATCTAAAACTAAAACTGCAATTCATGTGTACAGGATATCACGAAATAAACAACAGTGGGTTTCCCCTTGTCTATATTTATTCCACATAGGCTGTCAGGTTGTGTGGGAATTTTTGAATGAATGATTTTTCATGTTACATTATTACGCCAATAGATGGTGACTGTCTTTTTAAATAAATAATTAATACCCCATGTTGTTTAAAGACATGAAGCCACTTGGGAGTAATTGATAAATTAATAATACAGTGGCGCCCTCTAGTGATTGAGAAATGCAATGTCAATTTCAACCAAATTCAAGAGTCAAGAGTCTGTATGCGTGCACACAATGTGTTCTCTTTGAATTTTTTATTGTCTGAAAATATCACCTGCTGAACAGATTTAATTTATAAAAATATATATATATTTTTTTTTATCATAGAATTTTTTTAAAATAGTAAATCCAGTGGGAAACATATATTATAAGTTAAATAAATAGAGGGCGGGTTACATCTGTACACACGTGTCTTTGTGTGGAACTAGAGTAATGCAGGTTTCAGTAATCCCTTCCTTTCCATTGTGAGCTCGCCTGGCTCTGTTGATCCGTTGATCCGTTCGTGGTGAAGTTAGAAGTCCAATATTGGCGTTAATACAGAGGGAAATAAAACTCCGTCTATTTGTGTGCTGAATGTATCCATGATGTCAGTAAAAGGGGGTTTCCAAACATATTTGTGGACGCTAAACGCCAACATGCATCTGCTGTCTAAATATAGCAGTATGAGTAATATGTAGGCTAAATGTGAAAAATATTTAGCGGTAAACTGGATTCCAGCAAATATATATATATATATATATATATATTTATATTTTAAAAAGTTTTATATTAGTTTTTAGGGTCTGATCACTGCAGTGCGAGGACCCTATTGGAATTGCTCCGTTTATTATTATATATTATTTATTATATATTTAAAACATAAAATGTATGTTTACTTGCAACAGTAATGCTACAACAATAAAAATACATTTTCTATGCCATTAAAACAGTGACATCTGTTGACAGACACGTCACTCCCTTTGCCAAGTGCATTCCAAACAGCTACATAATGGCACGTAGTTGCCCTGCTCACTCCAAAGTCTAATCTTCAAGGCCTCTGCCCTTTGAAGGAGTAGGGCATATGGATGATCACTTCCATTTAGAATTTTCCCCGTGAATCGTTCGGTTCTAATACACATACCGTAACACCCCTAGTTGCTATTGTAATTTTTAATGTTATTTGATTTAAAAAATGTCATTTAGTTTTTTCAGTCCTCAATACACGTTCACGAGAGTACCATGACAGGTGTGTGCATTCCTCTGTTCGTAAACAAGGCGCAGCACATGCATGTTCTACATCAGCACCACATACGTGTCGTGATACTCTTGTGAATGTGTGGGCAAGACTGATAATATAAGTGAATATTTATTCAATAAAAATATTTTGTATGTAAAATGTAACATTAAAGTGACAATACTTTGAATATAGTCTTTGTAAAACTGTGAAGCAAAATATGTCAGAATGTGCCAATAAAAAAAATTGAACGACTGGTATTTTCAGAATCGACTAGCAGCAGTAGAATTTTGGCAACTAGTTTTATAAATCCCTAATGGCTACAATTTCAGATAAACAATGATAGAACTAAGAGTTCACACCATCCAAATGAACCAAACTCTAACATCAACCGAACCTGGTGCACACCAAAAGTGCTAGTGTTGAAACACCCTTATATTCTGGAAATTAAAGTACTTGTTGCAGTTGGTCTGACACTCCCAGCCATGCTCATGTAACTTAAGCCTTTTTTTTTTTTACTTCGCCTCTTAATTGCTGTTTGTTGAGGTTGTTGTTGTTATTATTATTTTTAAATATTTTTAACAGAATGTATTACCATAGTTAAAATAATGTACAGTAGTATTCTATGTTGATTCAATTATTATATTTGCATGTAAATAATTAATTCTTTTTTTTGTTGTTGTTGTTGTTGTTTTTTTCAGGCATCTCATGAAATTGAAGAATTAGTGAAGGGCATAGAAATGGACATCTTGATTGTGACTGAGGAGGAGCAATGGGAAATGCTTCCAAAAGAAACCATTGCCGTTGCCATCATTTTGGAAGAGCGTCTTGACCTCACCGATATCTGTGACGTCCTGAAAGCATTTGTGCTTTGGATAGGTCTTCTTTACATCGTTAACACTGATTACCCAAAACACATGAAGCACACTTCTGATGTTCTCCAAAAACTTTTCATGAACATTGGTGGGAGCAGCTGTTCTTAGTGTGTTTACAGGCTATGCAACATGCTACTCCGCAAGAAATTTAGAATCCCTAATCTGTTCTTTTGATTAAATGTGAATTAGTGAAAGGAATGTAAATATGTACTGCAATTGTTACACAGAAATGAAATTTCAATGTTTATCTATGTTTTTTAAAGTTGGGGTGTTTTAATACTAAACACAGTAATACTAAGTAGGAGGTTGTCTATTTTGAATTCAAATAAAATAGCCTTCTGCATGTTTTTTAGTGTCCATGAGGCTATTTTCTGCAGTACTGTTAGAAAATAGAAACTTGAGTTGTGTGGGCAAATGACATAGTTCAGCTGTCAGTCAGTTGAATGAACTTAACATTACAAGTAAGATTAACTATTCTAGAAAAAGTAACCTGGCTGCCTTAAAAATATAAGTTCATTCAACAAAATGCTTAGTTGAGCCGATTTTTATTCAGTTTGCACAACTTATAAATTTATTCAACAAAATGGTTAGTCTAAACAACTAAACGTAAATTTTAAGGCAGCCAGGTTACAAATTATTTTAAGTTGAATCAACTTATTTGTTTTTACAGTGTATGCTAGGCGACAATAAAATCCTATGGGATTTTTTTTTTTTTAGTTTGTTTTGAAGGATTTTATTCTTAGAATGCTATTATGCTTATTGTTGAATTATTCTTATTAATTATAATTACTAATAGAACCACAAGATCTAAAATTAAAACTGTAATACATGTCTACAGGAAATCACAAAATAAACAACAGTGGGTTTCCCCTTGTCTATATTTATTCCACATAGGCTGTCAGGTTGTGTGGGAATTTTTTCAATGATTTTTCATGTTACATTATTATGCCAATAGATGGTGACTGTCTTTTTAAATTAACCCAGAAAAACTACATAATTCGTACCCCATATTGTTAAAAGACATGAAGCCAATGGGGAGTAATTGATAAATTAATACAGTGGCGCCCTCTAGTGATTGAGAAATGCAATGTCAATTTCAACCAAGATCAAGAGTCAAGAGTCTGTATGCGTGCACACAATGTGTTCTCTATGATTTTTTATTGTCTGAAAATATCACCTGCTGAACAGATTTAATTTATACAAATATATATATTTTTTTATCATAGCAAATTGTTTAAATAGCAAATCCAGTGAGAAACATATAAGTAAAATAAATAAACACTTTATATTTTATTTTTTATTTTGAACACATTCATATTAAATACATTTAAATGGAGCATTTACAAATATTCCATTAAGCATATGAATATGCTACATAAATGCTTTAAGCAGCTTGATCCCAGCTGCTGGCTTTTGATTTTGTCTGCCATGTGCTCCTTTTTTTCTGGAGGCAACCACCAGCCCACACGTTCATGGTCCTGTTGAAGGAACAAACATGATGAAATGCTGAGAAGATTTAATGAGTGATTCTGAAAATCTAAAGACATATTACTTCTACAATTTCAATATGAGGAGGGTTTATGAACTGAAAAAGATATGATACTCACCCCAGATTAACTTTCATATTAAAATATAATAAGTTTTAATAGTGGATGCAGAAAGTACCTTTAGTGTTTTTAAATAAGTCTAAGTAAAACTGAGAGAGAGAAGGGACTGACCATCTTCAGGGTGAGCTGGGACCTGGGCTAAAGAGTTTGATGTTTCTGCCTCCCCAGTTTGACCTTCAGCTGCACCTTCTCAATTTCCACACCCAGCATTTTTTGTGGAGGCGGCTCACACACAACATTGTCCTGTTGAAGGAACAGACATAATCATGGAACGCTGTGCAGGTTAAAGGAGTGCTTCTTAAATCTAAAGATATATCTTTCTAGCATTTTGAAATATAATAGAATTTCAGATAGACAACCTAGACAACATAGTAGCTTAGGTGAAGGCAGTGTTTAACTTTTCAAATAAATCTGAAAAGTAAGTAAAAATGAGAGATGGAAGGGACTTACCTATGCTTTCTGCCGCCTCCACTCTCTCTGCTTCTGTCTCCACTGCTGCCTCTGCTGCCCTGTGATTCTGGGATTTGTTCCCTGTCGTGGGGAACTTCTGGTCACATGTAGGTCCCAGAATACACAGGCACCACTTTTAAGGTCCTGGAGGGCAGTGGTGATCCCTGGGTGGCAGAGACAGGCTCAGCAAGCCTCCGTTTTCTTGTTGTAAGGGTTTTGGAGAGCACTGCTGCTCCCTTCGGAGGCTCAGCTGACATGGGCACTGCCTCTGCCGGTGGAGACCTGGCAGGCATTCTTGCTCCCTGTGGGGTCCCGACCTGCACAGGGTCCCTGTCGGGTAAAGGTGCTTCCTGTGGGGCCTTGGAAGGCATGGGAGCACCCTGTACAGGAGAGGCCTGAGGCTTCTGCTGCAGCATCTCCTTCCTCAGCCGCTCAGGTATCTTGAGCCACTCTGGGGTCTTTAGGGGCACAGGTGCTCCCTTCAGAGAAGAGGCTCGAGCTGAAAGCTGCCACAGCTTTTGCCTCAGTGACTCAGGTATATTCAGCCTTTGCCTCTCTGTGGTCTTTTGAGGAATGGGTGCTCCCTTCACAGAAGAGGCTGGAGGCGACAGCTGCAGCAGCTCTTGCCTCAACGGCTCTGGTATCTTAGGCCTTTGCCTCTCTCGGGTCTTGTTGGGCACGGCTGCTCCTTGAACAGAGGAGGCTTGAGGCTTCTGCTGCAGCTGGCCCTTGCTCAGGGACCTTTGGTTTTGGCATTTTTGGGGCAGGCACAGCTTCTTTCTGTTGAGATTTGGTGGCCATGGGTGTGTCCTGAGGAGACACTGTGGGCACTGGTGCTACCGTTGGGGACCTAGCAGGCACAGGTGCTTCCAGTTCTTTAGCAGATGTCGCTTAGGATAGTCAGGGATCCTGAGCTTTCCTCTTTGTTGGGAGCCAGTGCTCACAGGTGCTCCCTGTGGGGACCTGGCAGGATCAGGTGATGCCTGAGGCTTCTTCTGCCTCCAGAGAACCCTGCATCTGAGAACCCTGAGTGTGGAGACTCAGCCTTCTCAGATGCATCACTAAAGACCAGGGATGAGACGTGGTCCCTCTTCTTGGTATAGGCAGGCACAGGTACTCCCTGTCGGGACCTGAGAGGCACGGGTGCAACCTGTGTCTTCTGCTGCCTCCACGGCTCCTTGGTCTTCAGTGTTTAATCTGGGAAGTCTGAGTGCGAGCACTCAGCCTTCTCAGATTCATCACTCAAGACCAGGGATGTGGGGCAAGAAGTTTTTCCTGCCTCCATTGATCCCCACCACTGTAGTGAGGTGAGGTCCCCATACTCAGGCTCCTCAGATAATGGAGAAGAAACCTCCATTATTGCCCACCGCCCTGCGGCGAGGGCAGCGGTGAGCTCATCTGAGAGCTCAGGAGATGAGAACTGCACTGCACTCTCCGAAAAATTAGTGGGGATGGTTGACAAACTCATGTTGATGTTTGATTGAATGGTAAAAGATGACCCAAAGAATTGAACAATACACAATACTAGCATTGTCTTTGTATCTGTAAACACTGTGACAGAAACAGAAGGGCAAACAATTAATATGAATAAACATATAAGAGCCTGGAAATTGGTTGTCTCAGGTGTTTTTTTACAGTATATGCCCAGTGGAGTTTTTATTCATTTACCAACTAATGTGCAAAACTCAGATGCTTATAATGTTTTCAGTTTTCAGTATCATCTTTCAGAATTTATCAGGAGTGGTGGATTAAGTTCTGTTGATTTAATATACTGAAAAGTAAATATAATGCATCATTAAATATCAAGAATATAGAAGGATATCATCTGTATATGGGCGCATAATTATCAACAATTATACATTTAAAAAACTCAAATTGCTCAAATCAGTCATTGCTGTGATCATTAGTAATTTACACATATGAAAATTTCCACACGGACCTCCATTGTGTAGCACGTCAGTTCATTTATCTCAGTGCACAGAGCAAATTTTATGAAAATGAGCATAGGTTATGAAAATATTAAAAGTTTAGATGCCAAAAGTGTAAATAGGATACTCACGATCACTCGCCAAAACTCGCCACAAAATGCCTGAATCTTCTGCACTCATATTTACTCACCAAACGTTCTAAATTGGAATGCAGCGATTAGCAGCCATGGCAACCATATGCAATATGCACCAAGGGAGTAGCCATGGGTGTGCCAGGGTGTGCCGGTGCCACCCACAGTGGTTCACCTGGTTCACCTGAAATTCTGTCAGTAAGAGGGGAGTCGTAGGGACGCGCGCCGCGCAAGAAAAATAGGCTACAACCGCATCTCTGGTCATTTTAATATGTAACTATCTATAATGTTAGTAATATGCGTCAGATTTTTTTGTGCACATCAATTTGACAAGAAATGTGGCACACCTAGTTTTTCTGAGGCACACCCAGAGTCTCTTTTCTGGCTGCGCTCCTGCACTAAATCCCTTTACTGAATGGGTTAAAGCAGGAATTATGTACTTGTACGTTTATTGGTACGGAACATCATCAGACTTCAGCATCGGTTCTCACTCATTAGTGCGCATTTTACGGTCACTGTTTTCGTCATGCGCAGTGTACAGTTAAGTAGCTGAACTTTTACCAGAGTTTATTATTCATTTAATTACAAATATGTATATTTGTTGTTTTTGCAGTGTAATTATATATAAAACTTCAAAATGAATAAATCGAAATACATATAAAATATATAGTCTAACTACCGTTTAAAAGTTGGGGGCTGACTTTTTGTGCTCGCTAAGGCTGCATTTATTCAAAAACTACAGTACAAACAGTATTGTGAAAATTTATTACAGTTTAAAATAATTGTTTTCTATTCAAATATATAAAAAACCTGAATTTTCATCATCATTACTCCAGTCTTCAGTGTCACATGATCCTTCAGAAATATTTCTAATATACTGATTTGCTGCTCAAGAAACATTTCTGATTATTATCAGTGTTATCAATAACAATATTATCAAAAACAGTTGTGGTTCATATTTTTTGGATTCTTTTTTCAGGATTCTTAGTTAAAAAGACAGCATTTATTTTAAATAAGAATACTTTGTAAGATTATAAATGCCTTCACCGTCACTTTTGATCAATTTAATGCGCCCTTGTTGAATAGTAGCATTAATGTAATAAATAAATTAATTAATTAATCAATTTTACTGGCCCTAAACATTTAAACATTAGCGTATGTTATTTCTTTGTTATAATATATGACATTCCTAGTTTGTAAATATTAGTTGTTGATAAAGTTTAAGATACATCAGCTATATCCTTAAAACCCCATTTAATGAAAAAGAAAGATTGTCTTTGCCTTTATTAAGAAATTTCCATTCTCCATATATCTGGATGAGCACAAAAAAATCTGTCAAAAATGCGAGTCTGTGGAAATTCTGAACAGATGAATGATGTGCTGTTTGTTATCTGACTGTCATTGTGTGGAAAATCTTTCAGAAACATGTGGAATAACAGTCCTGCACCTGTGTCTGCAAACACTGAATGTTAACGATCTGCCAGAGATGAAGCTGCGCTGCTGGAGAATAGAGTTCACAATCACAGTCATCTGACATGAATGTCAGTCTGTATCAGTGATCACATGATGTCTGTGGACTGAGACTCTCCTGTCAATCACAGCTGGAATATTTCTGAAATACAGCAGAGACAAACAGTAGGTATCATAATGCAGATAGCGCCTTTTCTTCTAACAACTTTTAAGTGTTTCTGAAAGTGTGTAAACCTGCAGTGAAAATGTATGATCTATTTAGACCCACAATGCATCACTTCAGGCGTGTGTTTCTGGTCTGGAAGTCTCTGCAGTGCAGCTCTGGCTGTTTGTGGACGTCTGGGCGTCAGTTTTTCAGAATGTATTACTGGTTTATGTTGGATGTCTGAGTGTTGATGATTCTCAGTAGCTTCTGACCTGAATTATGAGAATAAACTGTAGTCAGAAATAAGTTTGTTAAAGTAATAGTTCACCCATGATCAGATTTGACAGATGACGGGACACACCATTGCGCTCCATTAGTGGAGGCCACAGGACTGCTGGAGGGTCTGTGAGGTTTGTGGATGATTCTCATGATGTTCTCAGTCCCATGAGTCTCCTCTGATGCTCTCGCTGTACTGACGTCTGCATTATGAGCTCTGAGTCTCCTGGTGCGGATCTGCGTGATCCTCCGGCCAGCAGGGGAAGCTGCTGCTGCTCTGGGTGGAGGAGAGGGAGACATCGAACAGCCTGATGAAGAGCTGAGTCTCAACATCTCTGGAGATTCTGTCAGAAAGAAGCACATGATGAAGAGACACATGAGCATCATTTATATACAAGAGAAATAACTTGACGCACCTGCTGAGGGAGACTGAAAGGACGAATCAGGAGAGTTTGTGTCTCTAGTGATGTCATCACTGCTGAAACTTTGGCTGTGTCTGCCTTCATCATCTTCATCATCGCTGTGGTGGATCTTCATCACCTGCGGCTGCTGCTCCTTCTCAATAACGGACAAGTGTCTGTCAGAAGAAAAGCACATTTTAACAGAAGTGTGTGTTTGTGTATGTGTGTGTTTGAGGAGGTTCAGTACTTGTTGTGTTCAATCCTCCATCTTCTGAGTTCAGTAAAAACATCCTTGTGTTCTCGACTGCTCGACTCTTCATGCTCATACGTGTGTTCAGGAACGAAAGTCCTGAGTCGAGTGCTGAGACGGGTTTGAGAGACACAGTTTTGGAGCTAGACAGATGGAAACAATTTTGTTTTCATTAGTTGATATATAATATGCATATATAAGTATATTGGTGTCTATGATTAATGTACAGTTTATGGATCAGTTTGATGAGATTCACCTTTATTTTCTGTCGTTGTGCTCGAGCGGCCTGTAGTGGATTCCCACAGAGAACTCGACCAACACCTGTGCAAACATCACCGTACACATGTTACATCCCAACACACAGCAGAAACTAATAAATATGTGATATTATACACTACCTAATATTGTACTTACTGTAGCATAAATACAAAATCACATTTAACAGTTTATGGGTGTCAATAGGCCTGCATAATTTGGGTTTAAAAAAAAATCTAATTTGATTTATCTGATGAAAATTACAACTGCTATTTAAAATATATAATAATTATAATAATAATATAATAATTAATAGCAATATACATTTACATATTATTATTATTATTATTATTATTATAACAATAACTGTTATTTAAAATATAATAATCATATTATTAAAAATAATAATGTAAAATAATATTATAATATATAATATTAACAACAATAAAATTAATAACAATAAAAATATTAAAACAAATAAGAAACATTACTGTTAAATTATTCATTTATTCATAAACTTAACATTAACTCCATGTTTGCTGTGATTGTTTGCTGCACAATTTGGCACATTTGTATATCAATATGAGTATACTACTACTACTACTACTACTACTAATAATAATAATAATAAGTTAATTTTATTAATAAAATAACAATAATAATTAGTATTGTTATACTTCTTATTAGTAATATTATTGTTAGTAGCATTATTACTACTAAATGAAAACATTTAGTAGTAATAAGAAATGCTACTATTGTAAAACTATTGATAAAAAAAATAATTACAAACATTAAACAATATTGCAGTAGTAATATTTATTTTGTTTACTGTTATTATTTAAAAATAATAATTTAATAATCATTAATAATAATAATACATTAAAAATACTGTACTAATGTACTAATATTCCTTACTGTTTAATATTTTTATTTAGTAATAATAATAATAATAATTGTTATTATTATTATTATTATTATTACTATTATTATTCATAAATTAATAAAATTACAAAAGTAATAGTTCTCATTTTAATGTTTTATTCATATAAATAATAATAATGATTATTATTATTAATATTATTAAATACAAACATTAAACTAAACAATCAATATTAGTATTACATTGTAAATGTATTATTAATATTTTTTTTAAATAAAAACATTAAACAAAATAAATATCACTGTAACGTTTTATTGTAAAAATGGGCATTTAATAAAAAATACAAATAATAATTTTATTTTTACAATACAACTGTCAAATCATAATACTAATATTTATGGCTTTCTTAATTGCATCCTTTTTTTAAATCACACGCTGTGATTTTGGTTTTATTTCTGCTAAACACGCAGTTGAAAGTGTCAGAATGGTGTCTCATGTAGGAATATAAACTACGGCTCTATCAGTTTGAGTGCAGGAGTTTTACCGTTCGTCAGATCACTGGCCTCGTGGTTCAGGACGGCGATGTCAGAGCCGTTTGATCCTGGTCTTGATCCGGTGCAGGAAGTGAGAGGTCTGGCGCTGTCCGGACGGCTGGAGAGACTCCTGGAGGAGATTCTCAGATCTCCAGGTGGCGCTGAAGCAGGTCTGACGCGGTTCACACTGACAGATCTCTCTTCTGATGGAGAGACTCGTTCTTAAACACATGGAGCGCTGCTGAAACACTCTTCAGAAGCTGCGGTTTGTCTTTACCTGTGTCTGTATCTGTGAGCTCCAGTCCGTCACTGACTGAAGCGTCTTTGATGGATTCTCTGAGAAGAGTCCAGTCCTCCGGTGAAGTTCTGCAGGATTGAGGTTCGTCCTCTTCAGCAGGAACGTCATCGAGGAAGATCAGCTGAGGGATCAGATCACGCACCGCAGACCTGTAGCTGTAGCCTGAGACCTGAAACACAAACCACATGTCAGGAATCTGTGCATTGTGCGTTTTTTAAAAACATTTTAAAAATGTTTTTGAAAGAAGTCTCATCAATACATTTTAAAATGTAATTTATTTTTGTGATCAAAGCTGTATTTTCAGGATCATTACTCCAGTCTTAAGTGTCACATGATCCTTCAGAAATCACTCTAATATGCTGATTTGCTGCTCAAGGAATACTTATTACTATTATCAATGCTTAATATTTTTGTGGAAACCATGATACACTTTTTCAGTATTCTTTGATGAATAGAAAGTTCATAACAGCATTTATTTGAAATATTTATCTTTTGTAACATTTTAAATGTGTTTATTGTCACTTTTGATCAGTTGAATGTGTCCCTGCTGAATAAATGTATTTTATTCCAAAAGACCCAAAAGTTTTGAATGGTTATATATCAGTTATATATCAGTTGTTGGTGTGAAAAGAAAAGGCAAAACACTGTTTTGATCCGCAGTAAAGGAAGCGAGTGAAAAACAGAGAGAAAGCAAATGAGGGCGTCCTTCATTTAGCACTTCATGAATATTCACAGCAGTTTGTTCACTCACTGAACACTCGCCCTAGATTTGTGATTCCTGACACAGTTTGACTGAAAACAAACTCAAAGCAATGAGAGGATAACAATCTAATTGTAAAAATGTAAAATAAGTAAAAATATTCATGAAATTAAGCTAAAATAAAATATGAATAAAAATATTTGATATTAGAAAAAAAAAACCTAAAAAGAAAATTTGAATTTGAGAAAATACAAAACAAACAAACAAACAAACAAACCTTAAACTGAAATTAAAATGAAAACTGAAAATATTAACATTAAAAGCTCATTCAAAAAATAATGACTGAAAACAAACTCAAAGGAATGAGGGGAGCATTATTTAATTAAACTTTGAATTGAATGTAAAAATATTTGTGAAACAAAGCTAAAATAAAATATGTATATAAATATTAGATATTATAAAATAGAAAAACTCTGAAAAAAAGAAAGGAGAACATTTTAATTTTAGAAAATTAGAAATTTTACCTTGGAAACTGACTGACAAAAGTACTAAAATTAAACTGAAAACTTAAACTAATATAAAACTGAAAATATTAAAATTAGTTCATTCAAAATAATAATGACTGAAAACAAACTGAAAGCAATGAGGGGAACACAATTTAATTAAAAGTTTAATTGAATGTAAAAATATATTAAATAAAGCTCAAATAAAATATTAATATCAATATTAGATATTGAAAATAAAAACGTAAAAACAAACAAAACAAAACTAAACTAAACTAAACTAAAACTAAAAAGAAAAGTTGATTTTTTTTAATAGAAAATTAGAAATGTTGCCTTGGCAACTAACTGAAAAAAGCACTAAAATTAAATTAAAAACTAAAACTAATAAAACAAACAAAAAATAACAAACTGAAATTACAATGAAAACTGAACATAATTCAATTAAAAGTTTAATGTAAAAAATTCATGAAATAAAGCTAAAATAAAATATTAATATAAATATTAGATATTAGAAATGATAGAAAAACTAAAAAGAAAAAAAAAGGAAATTAGAATTTTAGATTATTAGAAATGTTGCCTTGGCAACTATCTGAAAAAAAGTACTAAAATGTAATAAAAAACTAAAACTAATATAAATTAGAAAAAAAAATTAAAATGAAACCTAAAATTAAATTTAAAACTAAAACTAATTTAAATAAGAAAAAACTTAAACTAAAATTAAAATGAAAACTGAAATATTAAAATTAAAAGCTCATTCAAAATAATAATAAACACTACACTAGTATATAAACACTGTTCTATCTTGGTCTATAGTATTTTACAGTATTTTTATAGTATTTATGAAATGATTGCAAATATATAGTACATTGATGTAAGGAATATTATTAAATATAATTTAATAAATAAAAAAGATATAACAAATATGCATTTAAATGATATTTGAATAAAACAAACAATAGCAAATAATATTACTGACTTGACTTATTTTGTTCTGCCAAAATGTAAGACCTAATGACCAAAATATAGTATAGCCCAGCTAACAGGGAATGTTCTCATAATGTTCTAGCAAGGTTCTCTCAAAGTTATGAACAAACGTAATTCCAGTAACATTAACAGAATGTTTGTTCAGTGTTATTTGATATTTAATAATGTTCTCCAACATTATTTATACATTGTTCATGACCTGTTTTTTTTTTTCTTCTGAAACAGTTTAGTTGGATGTTCGTCTAATGTATTTAAACATTACTACTTACTTGCTTCAGAACGTTTCGAAAAAATTCAAAAGTAACGTTTGCAAAAGTATAAAACTGAACATTCTATTACTGTTTTCTCTAGCATTGTAAAAAAATTAAAACATTTAAAACTGGATGTTTTGAATTCAGAGAACGATTCAGATAATGTTTTCATACTTAACGGGTACATTAGCAAACGTTTGTTTTTGTTATCTAGGAGAGCACTAGGACCAACATTCACATCAATTATTGTCCATTTCAGTTCTCTAATATCAAACATACTGTTGTGTCATTTCTGTAATGGATGAGGTGGGGCAGCATTACATTTAAGTGCTCAAAAACAAGTCATTGTGATATAATGGGCTATATGGAGACATCACTATCTCTCTGGACCATTAATTGCTCAACCACATAGAGAAGCTGAGCTTCACCGCTCTCATTCTCTGTTACACCGGCCGCCCATAACCTGCTGTTTAAACCCTTCATGTACCTCAGAGGTTCCTGGAGTGGGACGAGTGCACACAGGGTTTCCTTCCAGTGAAAGTGTCCTGAGCTTCACACAGCGGCCCAAATACCACAACTGAGCCAGATCGTCAACCTCGTTCTCCTCCAGATCCAGCAGCTCCAGATCTTCCAGCAAACTGACTGGACTCAGGTCTGAGATGCTGTTGAACGCCACATACAGCTCCTTAAGACAAAAAGAGCATTTATGACTCATTCACTTCATTCAGTGGCTTTAAAAACAAACATACTGTAGTTCATAAAAAGAAATAGTGCCAGTTGTTGGATTTTAAAATACTTTTTGCTACTAAAATGACGTTTTTTAATACCTTTAAAGAAGAAAGAGCTGAAATTCCCTCCAGGTCGGTCAGACCACATCGAGCCAGATATAAGACCTGCAGATGGGAAAGGCCGGTTCCGAGATCCCTGAGAAAATACTGACAATATTAAGCCATCATCGCCTTCCTCTTCCTCTGTCTATATTATTATATTTCAATGCATGCTGATCTGTGAAATGTATGGGTTCTGTATTCTTTTATAAATTCTATTTATTCATGGTTTTTGAGGATGAGAGCCTGTAACACAAGCTGTCTATGTGGGCACCTGCCTACTTTGGTTTTCATAAATTTGTATGGACTATATTTTTGGTGTTTTTGTCATTTTTAGGCTTGATATCAAACACCCCGTCCACTTATTATATAATTCATTATATATTCTATTGTGGTCCACAAAAGAAAATGATACAGGGTTTGGAACGAGTAAATGATCACATATTTTTATTTTTGGGTGAACTGTTCTTTTATGGATGTAATAAAGTATCTTGTGTAGGTAAACTGAGGTCTTACCTCACGGATGAGATCAAACTGTTGTTCATTTTCAGCTGTGTAAGTTTGGGCAAGGAGATTCCTGTGAAAAAACAGGTTAAAAAATGCAAATATTCATCAGATTTCACAGATGGTGATGTGTTTATTCTTACTCTCTCAGTCATAATCCAAACTACACCACAGTCACTTCACATCAAATTTTGGAGCATTACTGTTTCTCACAATGTGAAAGTCAACGTTTTTATGACAAGTAAACATTTGGCTCCTCCAAATTTATACCAAAGTGTATTAATAAACAGTTAATTTAACAAAATCTCACCAAAGTTGTCCAAAATGTCCTGTCGCGTATCAACGCACATCTCCAGTGACGTCACTCCGTGCAAATCGTCTGATCCAGAAAGGATTTTCTGGATAAATAAATAAATAGATAAAACAATTAGCCTAAAGTACAGGTGGTTTTTCACTCCTGTTTTCACTGTACATGTGTTTTACATGTCGAATGTTTAGTCTCATCATTAAGCTCGTACCAGTTTCTCAGGTGAAAGACTCTGGTCGATCATCAGCTCTTCGGGATCAGCATCAGCAGGTTTGGGGTTTAATAAACCAGATCCACTAAACTCAGTCACAATGGAGCGAGCTGTGCCTGGTCTCTTCTTTATCGATGTTTCACTCGACATCTGTAACCTTTATCGCACAACCCTGCAATAAAAGTTAACCGTTCTGGAGAAAACAGCAAATTCAAAAAATCAGTAAGTGCGTTAACGTTACGCTGTTCAAATTACATATTAAATATTTACATTATATCTTAGTACAGTTTCATTATTTTCTTACCTTTTGAGCCAAAATAACGAGATATTTAGTTAAGCGTTTGTTTTGTTGCCTCACTGGATAGCAAGAAGGAAAGTTTACATGGCAACGAAATCTACTTCCTGGATACTGAATTCGGGGCCACTTGGGATTTGTAGTTTATTACTATACACATTATATATAAATTGTATGTAATGTATACATTGTTATAAAACTGTCTGTAGTACATGAATGTTGCATTTATACTTACATTAAAATGTAAAAGCGTAAACTGTAAAGAATTAATTAAGGGAAGGTTTAAATCTTACACAGTTGTGACTTTTTAGTTTATTTCTTGACTCAGTAACAGAGAAAGTTTGAGTTTTTTACAATGCTTTATTATTCTTATGTGATTATTGTGTGTTCAATTGGTGTGGCACCCTTAATAGTCCACTGGGGAAACACAATGTAACAGTCTCTCCCTAGATACTACATATATTCCCTAAACAATCACATAAGCAACATCAGCAGAAAGACAAAAAGCCTGGTCAAGATACTCACAAAAATTTGATAATAGAATTTGATGATAGAATAATGATGCGATTCTAGCACTAAGAGTTGCCAGATTACTTGAATGTAGTGCTGACAAACAATTAATCGCATCCAAAAGAAAAGTTTTTGTTTACAAAAATATATAACTGTATATATAACTACACACACATACAGTATATATTTTGAAAATATTTACATGTATATACATTTATATATTTATATTCTTATATTTTATGTTATATATAAATCATTTTAATATATAAACATAAATGATTTTTCTTAAAAATATACATTCATGTGTTTGTATTTACATAATAAATATACACAGTATACACACATATTATGTAAACAAAAACTTCTGGATGCGATTAATCGCGATTAATCCTTTGACAACACTACTGGAATGTTTTCAAAACTCACCTGAATGTACTAAATGAACAACAACATTTTAAAAATGATGGCTGCCAAACGATTAATCGTGAATAATCGCATACAAAATAAAAATTTGTGTTTACCTAATATAAGTATGTGTACTGTGTATATTTATTATTTATATATAAATACACACAGATGCATGTATATATTTAAGAAAAATTTGATATTTATACACAAAATATTTATATGTACATATAATCTAAATTATATGTAAATTAAGGCTGTCAAACACTCGCAAACGATAAATCGCATCCAAAATAAAAGTTTATGCTTACATATTATATTTGTGTGCACTTTATTTTTTTTATGTATATATAAATACACACACATACATGTATATATTTAAAAAAAAATTACTTTTGTATATAATTAAGATTATATATAAATTTAAATAATTTATATATGAATCTAACATATTTTTCCTTAATATATACATGTATGTGTGAGTATTTGTATATACATCATAAAAATACACAGTACATACACATTTAATATGTAAACAGAAGCTTTTATTCTGGATGCGATTAATCACGATTAATAATTTGACAGCCCTAATGTAATATTTTTTTTTTTTTTACATACATGTCATAATTATACGTAATTAATATACACAGTACACACACACATGTTATGTAAACACAAACTTTCATTTTGCTTGTGATTAATCGTGATGAATCGTTTGTCAGTCCTTAAAAGAAAAAAATTGTTTTTCATATGGGTTAGGGTTAGCCTACATCTACATTTTATTTTTCCAAAACAACGACAACAAAATTAAATAAATAAAAAATAAATAAAAAATTAAATATTAAATTGATATCAAAATGAAAATATGGTCAGCCTAAATACATAATTTAAAACATAAATTAATATATATATTGTTAAATATAATTTTTAAAAATATATTTTATATATATATACATTTACCAGTAATAATAATAATAATAAAAGTACCAGTAGTAGTACTAATAACAGAAAACAGAGTTTTTTTATTTTTTTTATCTATTTATTTATTAATTTAGTTTGTTAATTAGTAACCAAAAAATACAGTACGTTTGAATTTCTGTGTGCAAGGCAGAGGATCCGTATTCTGGCGGGTGTGGATTGTTCTAATCCGATTGGTTGTTGTGTTTTTGTACGCGGGACAAAGCCTTGTGATTGGCTGTATTCTCTGTCGATCAACCTCTCAGGCACCAAACAAGCCACTCTTCTGGAATCGGCGAAAGACACCAAGCAACGTCACCAGGATCTACTTAATATTCATAAGCTGAGCCTTTGCCATAGTAGGATTGGCGATTGAGCTGGCGGGGCGGTGCTGTGTGTCGTGTGGGGCTGGGCGTAGGCTGTACTGCGCACACACATACACACTCACACTCACACACACACACATATACACACTACAGCGGAGCACATTGTTCATACTGGACTGTCTGCTACATCTAATGCAATCCAGGAAAATCTCGAAATAAACCAAATCTCCTGGAGAGTGACTGTATCCGGAGAATCAGAGGTGAAGTGACTATTTTTTGTTATTTTAAGCATAAATCGTTTGATTGCAATGTAATATTGTGATGTGACCAAGTGGACCGACTCATAGTGGCAAGTATTGTTTACCTAAAACACATTTTTATTTATTTACACACACAGTTGGTTGATATTTATGGTGATTATTAGTGCGTTTTTATAATTGCATAGAGAATGTTTACATATGTGTGGACGATCAGTCATCGATGGTCTAACGTTATAACATAGATTCCAGTACTGTTCTTTAATTTCTATAATCTGCGTTTAATTTTAAATTAACGATAAAAATAAAAATGTAAAAATCATATAGTTTTTATGTAATTAGTTTATATTTTATTCACCCGTCACTGTGAAACCTGTTCAAGCATCTAAACACTGAATCAAATCAGTTTACACTGGATCAGACTCTAGTAATCGATCAAACTGCCCATTGCTTCTTTGCCCGCCAACTTGCCGTTACCGGAAAAGATTTCACGTCTAGCACTGAATGTAAACACGTTGTCTGTTGTCTAATTTGTTAAGTTTTAGTGGCTTCCATGTGACAGTTACGAGCCTCTCTGTATAAACTCGGGTGACGCCCCATAGTACCGGACGAACAATTGCAAATTCTACTATGACGAAGACGAGCACATGAATATTAAGTAGTCTATCCCAAATTTGCGTCGCAGCGTTCCAATGGCAAAGAACCGTTTGCTGCATACCAATTAGTTTCCGCTGACGTCGCTTGGTAGCGCGCCAATGGCAAAGCTCTGCTTATGAATATTAATACGCCTCAACATAGTAGGATTCGTAAGTTCTGGACGATGAAGAGCAGTGCGGAAGTTTAATACTCCGTTTTAACGCAGGTCAATCAAGTTAAGATCGCTTAAGTGAAGAGGTTTGATATTTTATGGCACCTGTAGTAGATTTTTAAAGCGTTTTGTGGATTTTCAGCGTTTACAAAATGAAAGTAACCGTTCTTCAGAAGTCTTATAGATTGTTTACTGTTATTTAAGATGATGTGAGTAGATAGGTAATATTATACGATTCAATTTTATTGAATAATAGTCGATTAATCTGTATTTACAAGCTTTTTTCACTGTAAGGGGTACACTAAATTGATATTATGCAACTGTAATAACTATTATGTTTATATGTCTTTGGCAGTGACTTTGAATCTTAAACATGAACCAGAACCTATGAAAAACTGGTTTAAACGGGTCTAAGATGCTTTCTGGTCCCAGTCAGGTGTGTTTGCTGGTTTTAAAGGGGTTTTGGGCTGGTCAGGTTGAGAAACAAGCTAGCTAGCCAAAGACCTGCCAGGTTAAACTAGTTAAAAGCATCTTTAACCAGCTCAGACCAGTGTTGGATATCTAAAATGAAAACTGTTTTTAAATTCTTAATTGAAGAAAAAAAATTAAAAATCTAAATTAGGTGTTTGTGAAATTATTTAACAAAAATTAAACTAAAATAAAAAAAAAAAGTTTAAAGTACTAAATTAAAATAAAGCTATATAAAGTAAATGCCATAAAAAAATGGAATAAAAAAGACAATCACATACCAAAAGATATATGGATGCATTCATATTTTTGTTGACATTTTATGTAATTTTTCTCCATACCGTGCAGCAATGCATTCGGACAAACATTGTCTTGAAGTATCTGCAGTGAAGGGCAGCACATTTAGGCTAGACAGATGTAATGATCTGGCCAGCGCTGGTTATTTTGGGGGATGATGTCAGTCGCTCGCTCAGCCTGGATCTGTTATGGTTCCTCAGTGTTCGATTCCTTCGTCTCCCATGTGAGATTCCTTTTACTGTCTGAACCGGAGTGGAAATCACTTAGGCCTGCTTCTGTAGGGTTGTGGCTCAGGGAAAATTGATACTTCTGTTTCTGTTGAGAAGATTTACTTGTGCCCTAATATAATGTTTAGCAATATATGATTTTAAATTACTCCCAACTTTCAGGATCATAGTGATTAGGCAAATCATTTTCATTCCAAATCCAAGATATTTGATGCATGTCAGCGTCGGTAAAACGCAGAGCTGATAGTGTCAGTAAGTTTATCCTGAGCTTCCAAAGGGACTCTAGGGTTTCATATTGGCCGCTCATGGTGACAGGGTGTATATATGCGGCTCTAAAGCTTTGGCAGATCCCAGAGCCGATGTCTTAGTTCTTGCTTTCAGCTCTGCCTGTAGTTTTTCAATGATAAATCACGTCGCTTGCTGACAAGAGGAACGTTGTTGCTTTCCTAAGCAATCACACTTACCGTATTCACCTGCCAGATGATAAAACATAAAAAAAAATCCCTAGACTTCCATTGAAGGAGGGGCTGAGTTATTACTAGAGACTAGAATATCACTTTGGTGGCTCTGGTGATGCACCAAAATGAATTATTTACGGAAACACTGAAATTGAAATTAGTTATAATTTAGGCGAAAACCAAAAATAAAGTCTGGGTAATTAATTTTGCGTGATTAAACCACTGTGCCTTTGAATCTTTATAAATCTAAATCAAAACCTGCAGGTTTAAGCAGGTCTAAGTGGTTTTCTGGTCATGCAGGCAAGTCTGTTTGCCGGTTTTAAAGGGGTTTTGAGCTGCTTTAGCTAGACTACAGGCTGAACCAGTTAAGACCATCTTAAACCAGTAAAGGCCAGTGTTGAGTATCATTTACTAAAACTATTACAGATCATTTGCTGTAATTGAAATAAAACTGAAATAAAATAACACAATACTTAGAACTAAGCTAAAACAGTTAAAGTGACCTGTTTTGGAACTTATTACTTTAAACACATACCTTACAGCACACATGCATCACATAAACGTCTATTTGACGTCTGCATTTACGTCTGGAAGACGTATTTTTTTGCTCAAGTTGTGCTCATCCTCAATACGTCTATTGGACGTTTCCTATCAGATGTCAATTAGATGCATATTAGATGTCTTTAAGATGTTTATGATTTAGAGTGTATATAAAACTGGCATCTTACAGACATCTGTCAGATGTTTGTACACAGCAGATGCTTTCCAGATCAAGTGATCTTTAACAGACATCTTACAGACATCAATAATTATTGTTCATAAATGCTAAAAAATACATAAATGCTTTTGTATAACATCAGGGGGTGAATTTGGGAATATTTATAATTCGCTTAGCTAAAAATACTGAATTACTTTAGACTATCACTACATAAATTTATTATGACTACATAAGTTTTAAATATTGAATTTTATTAAATAATGTTTTTTATTTTTATATTTATTAATAATAATTGATAAACATGGAAGCTCCAATGTGTGACCTTCAAGATTTGACATATTTGTTGCAGCATTACCATATTTAATACTATTAAATTAAATCTGCATTTTGGGTGAACTATACTTGATATTGTTACAAAATTAGAATATAAAGTTAAGAGAAGTTGAAGAAATTGACAGAAACACAGAAACCAGAATTCAGGTGTTTATTTAGGCAAAAATCGAAAGTGATTTGGTTTCCGGGATGCACTGAAATTTTGGCTACCAAAAATTATTGGCTGAAAATGGCATTTTCAGTTTTTGCCCGAAAGAGAAAAATGGTCAAAAATGTATGAGCTGCCCGGCAATTATTGAGTTAAATTAAAAAGTCTTACAAAATTATTTTATATTATTTAATAAAATAACAAATAATTATTAAAAGTGTGTTCACACTGCTGACTTGTTTACTTGCTAGTTTATCCACGTTGTGAGCTTAAAATAGACGCTGACTGAGTTAAAACATGCCGTTAGAGAATCTGTTTAGGTCAATGAATTCAACCCCTAAAAATATTAATTCCTAAATCATTATGTTGGCAATTTACTGAACTACTATTTAAGCTGCTGCTTCTTAAGTTCTTTGCACACTGAATCTGAAAATCTGAAAAATTTTGGACTAAGTGTGCAAGGATCTTAAGACTAAATTTGAAACACTCCCCTCCTAGAGTTTTCAAACTGCAACCACCAAACTCATGTCAGACCTTCAGTCTGGTCTGACTCGAGTTGCTATCTTTTTTCAAACTGATGTAACTTACAATTTTCGTTAAACAGATGATCATAACTACAAAAAATCCCATAGACTTTCATTGAAGGAGGTCAAAACTTTCATACAATAACTCATATAGAGTACTTAAACTGTCTTTCACTAGCGAATATTAACGGCTATCCTGCGACAACATGCTAAACCATGCTAAAACAGGTTAGCAGTATGCTAATTCACACTTGCAACGTTAAATAATTTTAACAGCATGTTAAAACGTTAGAAAGTCGGCGCTGACAACCTTGTGGGGTAGCCGTTGCGCTACGGGCGTCACGAGTTCGAATCCCAGCTCGAGGACCTTTCCTGATCCTGCCCCCCTCTCTTTCCACTTCACTTCCTGTCAGATCTGTCCTGTCATAATAAAGGAAAGAACTAAAAAAAAATGTTAAAACATGTTAGCAATGTGGTAAATCATGCTTGCAACTTGGAAAACATGTTAGAAATAGCTAAATCAAGTTAGCAACATAAAAAAAAAAAACATGCTAACAGTGTGTTAAATCATACTTTTTAAATTGTCTTTCGATAGCAAAGCTTAACGACTATCCTTGGAAAACATGTTATGACAGGCTAGCAATGTGCTGAAACATGCTCACAATGTTCTAATTCACACTAGCAATGTTAGAAACATGTTAATTCATGCTAACAACATGTTAAATCATTTTAACAACATGTTAAATCATTTTAACAACATGTTAAATCATTTTAACAACATGCTAAAACGTGTTAACAACATGTTATAACATGCTAGCAATGCAATAAATCATGTTAGCAATGTGTTAAATAATGTTAGCAACAATTTAAAACATGCTAGCAACATGTAAACTTGTTAGCAATGTGCTAAATCTATACTAGCAACAGATTAAAATATATTCGCAAAGTGTTAAACCATGGTAACAGAATGCCAATTAATGTTAGCACTGTGCTAAAACATGCTAGCAATGTGTTAAAACGTGAGCAGAATCTTAAATCCTGTTAGCAGCTTGCTTAAACATTTTAACACTGTGCACAGAATCTTCAAGCTTTTTAACATTATTTCCAACTTTTAATCAAGGCTTTGTCAAGCCAGCATCAAAGTTTGTTTACAAACTCATACTCATCTAGTTGTGTTTTTTGTTTCGGCTGAATATTTTCAGTTGCTGAAACTTCGTTGCATCTCTACTTTAGTTATAGGTTGAAATGTAACCACAACTGCATAGCAACACCCTGGAAACACATTTAAGACATTGTTTCACTATCGGACACCCAAGAGTTGTCTTGGTTTATTCACAAACAGTACAGCACTACGGGGGCTCATTAGGACCCTTCCGAAGCCCCACGGCACTTTGGCGTTAATTATGAGTCTTAGAGAGAGTGGGATGGAGATTCCCTGATGGGACCTGCAGTCTGGTCTCCACTGATCCAGTGTTCATCCCAAAACAACATGTTGCACTGACAGAAGGTCCTAATCAAACTTTCATTGGCCTCTGTGTGTGTATGTGTGTGTGTGTGTTACTCATTCATCCTCCCCTCGCTGTGCCCTACTTTAGTTGGAGGGTTTATTCAAATGATGGCCTAAATTTGGACAAACTTTGTTCATCCGTGTTAAATTGAAACTGAAAGTTGCACTGTCACTCACCTCAGGGTTTGCTCAACTACAAATAAACATCAGCAAGACTTTATGCACTTCCCTGAGAATGACTTATGGACTTTAACCATGATTAACCATGATTAATCACATCCAAAAATAGTAGTGTTTACGTAATATATGTGAGTCTGTTGTTTTTATATATTATGTATATATAAATACACACCCATAAAGTATATATTTTGAAAATATTTACATGTACGTTTATATTCATATAATTGATATTATATATAAATATATTTAATATATAAACATAACATATTTTTCTTAAATATATAGTTGCATGTGTGTATTTACAGAATAATAAATATGCACAGCACACACACATATAACAAAAACTTTTATTTTGAATGCGATTAATCACAATTAATCGTTTGACAGCGCTAGAATTAAGACATATTTACTTCCTTAATACCAAATGACCTGCGTCTTACTGTGCTCAGTTTATAAGTGCATGTGCAAGTGTAATCCTTCATGGCAATGTAATCAGATGTAATGTAAATTTAATAATAAAACTAATTTTCTCGTGAACCAAAAGCACAATGGCATGGCAAAATAATAATAATCAATAATATTATACTTTGCACATTCCAGTCAAATCCTGATGTCCTGAAATCCCACTCAGTGATATTTTAATATCAAGATATTATAGTTTTTGGTCATATTTTAATGTTTTTTTTTTATTTTTTATTTTAAGCTTTTCTGCTTTTATATTGATTTTATAAGTTTTAGTAATTATATTGTGTGTCTTTAAATATGTTTGTATAGTTTTTATAAATGTTTATTTCATTTATTTTATTTTAGTACTTAAAGTTAAACTAAATGAAAATAAAAATGTTGCCTTGGATATTAGCTGAATATTCAACTGAAAATTACCTTTTCCAGTTGAATATTCTGTTTCATTTGGAAATATGTCTCATTATGAAAGGTGAATTTCGCGAAAGCTGTTTCACATATTAAAAAGTTAAAAGTTCAAAAAAAAAAAAAAATTGTGTTACTTTTTTTATGGTATTTTTTTTTTTTTTTTTTTTTTTTTTTTTTAGTTCTGGTTAGCCAAACAAATATTAGGGATATTTCAGTCAAAAATTACAGTTCTGTTATTTACTCATCCTCATGTTGTTCCAAACCCAACCAAAAAAAAAAAAAAAACATTTTTGTATTATTGAAGAAAGTGGTTTGGAACAATGTGAACAATGTGAGTAAATGATGAAAAAATGTTAATTTTTGGATTAGTTTAGTTGTGTTTTTGCTTAATGTAATTTATTATATTATATTTATTATATTATTATATATTTTTTAATTAAATTATTTTTATAAGATTTTCGAAGAAAAGTTTTCATTTAACATTTATTAACACTAAAAATGTCATATGGTGTAACCATCATATATATAAAAATTCATAGGATGACTTGAATAAACTTTGTGCATGCGTACGTGTGTGTGTGTTAAATTTCTGAATTAATTTATTTTGATATTTTAGGGGGCTAAAAGTCAAACGTGTCAGGGTGGTACAACTGTCCTACTGTCCACCATATCAGTATCGGCCGATAAATGTTAATTTGACTTATCATTATCAACCCGATAAGCAAATTTGGGAGCTTATATTAAGTGTTTGGGACATGGCTTTTAATGGTGAGACTTGTTTCAGGCTTGTAAGTATAAAATTTGGATTTAGATTTATCTGCCAACATACCGGCTATCAGCTTTTAAATATAAAGATTATCCGTTATTGGTAACGGCCAAATGCATCCCTGAAAAAAAAAAAAAAAGCCTTATTAAAAGAATGAATTTTTTTAAAATTTTGGTAGTTTGCCATATTTTTATTAATATTTCTTAGAAAATAACTGTTTGTACATTGTGTAAAAATGTTGGTGTGTCGCATTTCAGAACGCATGGATGCACAAAACCGAGCTTGTACAGCTAGAAGCATCTGCGGTCATGTACTTGCATTTTTTAAGCCTAATTAGTGAACTTTGCTATTACCTTTCTAATTTATCATAGTTACTGTATGATTTTCTCATGGTCGGTGATAAAACAAGCGAAAAATCCCTTAGTTTTTCATTGAAGTCCATATCTAGAGAACAGAATGAGTGGGCTAAGTTTGAAATATATATAATTTTTTTAACCAACCACCTAGCAGTGTAAATATGTAGTTATTATTCACAACATTTTCTTTCTTCTATTGCAGTAACCCCAATGTGGGATTTAAGGCAGTCGTACATACGAGTGTCTATCATGTATGAACTCCCTGCCCTTTGCCTTTAATAGCTCAATCGTTTGTGTGAGAGCGTGTGTTGGGAGTATGTGTGGAGTTACTCATTAATCGTCCAGCACTCACAGATACACTGCGCTGGACTCTCATAAGTTTCAGTCTCCATAGTACCAAGAAACTTAATCATTAACACTGCAGACGCACATCTGATGATCCTGAGCTGCGCTTACAGCCTGATGACGACAAATAGATATCTAATAATAAAACTCCACACCCTGGGACTAATATAGTCTGTCTGGTGATGTGCTGTTCTGGATGACCACCACTGTTAAAGCTTCTTAAAGTGAACCTTGTAGTGCGTTATGCGTTATGTAGCAGGGTCAGCGGCAAATTAGTGTGTCCACAATAAAGAAAAAATTTAAAGATAAACACAAACAAAGTTTTTAGACTCCTAATATACTTTTTCTATTCATTTTGAGTTTTATATGGTTTTGCAAAATTTCATACAATTTTCTAGAAAAGTTTAAATTTAGCACTAATAACACTAAAAATGTCATATGATGCAACCATCAAATATATAATTCATACACAGAATGACGTGAATAAACTTTTTATGTTTTTTTTTTTTTTTTTTTATGAATTAAAATTGATTTTGATATTTTGTGGGGGCACTAAGTTAAAAATGTCAGGGTGGTATGACAGCCTTAATATAATAATAAAGAAAAAAGCCTTATTAAAAGAATGAATTTCTTTTTTTTTCACTGAATGAAAGTCATGTGGTATGACCAACATGCAGAAAAAGAAATTAAAATTTGATAGGTTGATGTGGTAAGTCTCAAAGTTCAAAAGATCAGAAATTAAAAAAACAGTTTAGTTCACAGAGTGAAACGTCATGTGGTGTGACTCTCCAAAATATTGATTGATTAATGCTATTTATTTTTGGGGGGTGCAAAGTTAAAAAATGTCAGGGTGGTATGACTGCCTTAATATAATAATGAAGAAAAAAGCCTTATTAAAAGAATGATTTTTTTTTTTGAAAATTATGATAGTTTGGTATTTTTTGTAATTAAATATTTCTTAAAAAAACTCAGATTGTTATTATGCTTTACACTGAATGAAAGTCGTGGTGCTACCAACATGCAGAAAATGAAATTAAATTTTGATAGGCTGATGATAAATAAAGTCAAATTAGGCAATACTGACGTGCATTTCTCAGGAGCTGCCTTTTTCTTTGGAAATAAAGTTGAAACCACAGAACCTCATGGTCAGGAAAACAACATCAACCTCCTGAAACCAGCAACAACCAGTCTGTGACAATAAAACCAGTGAGGGATGGTAGCTGGATCACATTCGGAGTTAATGTTGTTTTAGACCATGTTGAAACTTGAACCGAAACCCACAAAATGATCAGTTATCAGATAAAAGCTCGGTGTGCTGCAAGCTCAGGTCTTATTTCAAGTGCCAGAATGCTTTTCATATTTCATAGTTTATCTTCCTTGCAGTTCTGTGCGAGTTTGTTCACTGAATACTAAACAGCGAAACATGAAAGAGCATTCCAGATTTCTATAGGATAAAATTATCCAGGACTCTTGGTCTTTGGTGGACTAAGGGGGAGTTAACATGACGCCGTTTTCAACTAAAACTGAGAACTTTTTATGTTTTTTGGCCGTTCTTTTACACAAAAACAGTGAAAATTTTCAGATTTACTACAAGTATCATGATTAAACTATAGTTAGTATAGCAAAACCAGGGTTATTTTGTGGTTACCATCGTTTAACTACAGTAGCTATTTATTTTTATTTTTATTAAAACCACAAATTAATTGTCATAAAGGTTTTGGGGCCTGAAAACAAACCTTTGAAAACTTTTTTCGAGGTGGCTAATTCGTACGAATTCGTACGACCTCACTCGTACGATTTTGTACGATATGTCTATACCCCAGTGACGGGTAGGTTTAAGGGTGGGGTTAGTGGTGGGTCATTCGTACAATTCATATTAATTGAGAAACTCATAAAATACGTCCAAGGTTTTACGAAATCGTATGAATTAGCCACCACGTAAAATATGTATGAATTGCCATGAGATCGGGTTGGTAAACTATACCATTACCGTCTCCATGTAAACTACAAACACATTAATTTATGAAAAAGTTGACGTTATGCGCATGCGTATCACATGTTCAGTCAATAGGAATGCATGGAATAGGAATGTGCGCAGATGAGTAATATTTCTGTGCAAAGCGACATCGCCAACTATTGGCCTGGCATGCTGAATACAGAGTGTTTTTAGTCATTTTCGTGGCTGTAGCTGTAGTTCTAACCACACAAGTTTGTGATACTGTTTGCGAATGTTCATTGGAACTATGGTTGCGTAAAACATCAAATAGTTGAACTATGTTGGTAACTTGCAACCATAGTTGGCTAACAATGCTTTTCAGAAACACATCCCAGATTGGCTGTTTAGCTTAGCAAACCAGTAAACAAGACAAAAAATAAATAAAAATCGGTGAAAGTGACAAAGTAAACAAAATACACAGCGGTGCTTTGTTTACGGTTTGTATATTTGTAGCCCTAGCTCTTAACTACTGCCACCTACTGGTATGGAGAGGAACATAAGTGCAGAACATAACTGCATCACTAGCTGCATTTCCATTACACTTAAAAGTGAACAAATTGAAATTGCAATTCAGGCAATTCTAAAAAGGAATATTTCGCAAAACTGCAATGGAAACAGTTTTTCACTTTTACAGGTCATCTGGTGTATGTAAAAGTCATTCTTTAATGTACTATAATCTTCAAGAAACACCTCACACATGGCCACTCTCAAGTATAAGGGGATTTCCTTGCCATTAATGCTTGGATAACCCCTTATTTAGACTGCAGATGTCTGTGGTGCATTACAGCTCTGACACAGCCACCGGAGCTGATCATGGCCACTCTAGTCAATGCTTGTGTTTGACTACACAGCATGAAATACACAGCACAGCTTTGTTAATGATTTGTAAATTCGCAGCCCTAGCTCTTATGGTTTCTCTATTCAAATGACGCAAACAAACTACTGCCACCTAATGGTATGGAGAGTAATTTCCTCTCATGCCGGTGCAGAACGTACATGCGTCACTAGCTGCATTTCCATTACATTTCAAATTGCGCAAATTAAAATTGCGAACTGAAAATACTCCCAATGGAATCACGCCAATTTTGCAAAATCTCACATATATCGCAAAAAAGTTTCTATGCTCACATGAGGTGGTTTCTCAGGCGATCTGAACAAGGAATATTTTGCAAAACTGCAATGGAAACAGTTTTTTGCATTTACAGGTCACCTGGTGCATGTAAAAATGGTCACGTGATCATTCTTTTATGTGCTATATAATGTACGGAGCCATATGTAATGAGTGCAATATATGTAAACCTGCCAACATCCATTACCATGACTTACCCTGAGAGGAAAAAATCGTTTTAGTCACATAACATCGGTTAATGGAAACACATTTATTTGACAGTTTTTTTTTGTTGATGTTTATAGAGTATCACAAAAGTTTTGTGCAAATCTGTGATGAAAACGCAGCTGCCTGTAGTCGTTGCGTTGTTTTCAAACGTAACTATTTGGTCGAGACGTAGGTAACGCGGGGCGACACCACAGTCTGTCTTTGTCGCCGCTAGTTCAGTTTGCTACAGAAAATAACTACATAGTAACTACAGAAAAGGCACCAAAGTGCACCAGCTTGTAATAATTTGCAGGCTTTAGTTGAAATGTAAAGTTTTTAGTCATACAGTCAAAGATTTGGAAGTGAGACAGTGAGACTTTGGACTTTTTGTATGTTCATTTTAACAAAGCACTGCTGACAAAAATTATGCCCTATGAATCCTAAACATATCTTCAGGCCTGAAGAGGATCTTTGCTGTGTCTATAAGAGAAAACAGAGAATTTGGATGCAGTGGGAGGTTTTTGTCTGTATTGATGGTGCTGCTGGTTTCTCCTCAGGTGTGGTGAGAGGTTGAAGAGGAGTGAAGGGATGACTGAATATAAGCTGGTGGTGGTGGGCGCTGGAGGCGTGGGCAAGAGCGCTCTCACCATCCAACTCATCCAGAACCACTTTGTGGATGAATACGACCCCACTATAGAGGTAACGTGTGTGTGTGTGTGTGTGTGCATTAAGTGATCTCATCCAGTGATATATACGGTATCAGCTATA
This sequence comes from Cirrhinus mrigala, assembly GCA_036247105.1. Taxonomy (NCBI): domain Eukaryota; kingdom Metazoa; phylum Chordata; class Actinopteri; order Cypriniformes; family Cyprinidae; genus Cirrhinus; species Cirrhinus mrigala. The sequence continues at coordinate 3,914,917 of CM070031.1, forward strand.
TATAAAATATCATCAGCATATTGTGGTCGAAATCAATACATAATCAATAACTGTACTGTGTACTTTTTGTGTTTTTACCCTGTCAGCTGGAGCGGTCAGATAATTAGAAGTGATTTTTTGCTAGTTTTTATTTACTGCTCTTTAATTTGCTGACAGTAATTTTACAGGAACTGTAAAAACCTCATACAATAGTATAGTGGTCTGTCATATATCATTGGAAAGGTCAAGGGGTCAAGGTTTGGGCCCCAGTGTTCTCCAAAATATCTTTTTTATTCTAGTCAAATTATTGTATTAGACTATTAGCTACGCATTGTGTCGTCATCATCTTTTTTTTCCATTTTATGAAGGATGGAAGTCGGGGTTAATGGGCAATACTGCCACCTACTGTGTTGAAGTATTAACCATATAGTTACTGGTGCGGGATTATTGCAGATAATCATACGATTGTTATTGTATGTGTAATATTAACATGACATCAATATTTCACCTTTTAAATATCTTGGTTAATTATCAGTATTGCGCCACCCCTAATTCACAATGTCATGCTTTCTCAGAGGGTTGTCAAAAAGGAATAGTTCACTCAAAAATTAAAATTCTGTCATTAATTACCCTCATGTGATTCAATTCATTTTCTGAACCCAAATCAAGATATTTTTTGATGAAATCCAGAATTTTTATTTTTGGGTGAACTGTCCCTTTAAGACAAACTAACAATGAATACTGCTACTAAAGCATTTATTAATCTTCATTTTAATTTGTCATTATTCATCAAATATCTGTTAATGTTTTTTACTGGACCAGCGCTTATATGCACTAACAATTAACATTGGTATATGTATTAACTTTTGTATTAACATTAATAAAGAATTTAATTTATAAATACTGTTAAAAATTTTATTGCTCATTGTTAGTTAATGCATTAACTAATGATAACTAATAGAGCCTTGTTGTAAAGCGTTACCAGAATTAGTAGTCGATATCATACTGATATCTTTCATAATGCTAATGAAGATACTTTCTTAATATAATGAAAGCAATGAAATGTAGCCTTACATTGTATTTCTCATTTAAGCAATCATTGCCTACAGTTAATGGAACAGTTCACCCAAAAATGAAATATTGCTGAATATTTACTCACCCTCAAGCCAGCCAAGATGTAGATGAGTTAGTTTCTTCATCAGATTTGGAGAAATGTAGCATTACATTACTTGCTCACCAGTGAAGGTAAATGGGTGCCGTCAGAATGAGAGTCCAAACAGCTGGTAAAAACATCACAATAATCCACAAGTAATCCACACCACTCCAGTCCATCAGTTAACATCTTGTGAAGCGAAAAAAAAATTGCAATACATCAAGGCGTTTGTAACTTCAAACCATTTTTACCCTCTAAAATACGAGTCCTCTATCCATAATATTGCTTTCTCCAGTGAAAAGTCTTTTTGCCTGAATCAGGGGTGAAATATGCACAAATTAAGCACTGTTTACAAGCAAAACGGACAGTTAAAAACAATTCTACAGAACTGTATCAGTGAATTTTGATGTGAGAGAACAACATAGAATGGACTTTTTCACTGGAGGAAGAGTAATTATGAATTATGTACTCATATTTTGGCTAGAAGCAACAGTTTAAACGCCTTAATGATGGATTGATGGCGGTTTTCTCTTCACAAGATGTTAACTGATGGACAGGAGTGGTGTGGATTACTTGTGGATTATTATTGTGTTATTTTTTTTATTTTTTTATTTATTTTTTTTTTGTCAACTGTTTGGACTCTCATTCTGACGGCACCCATTCACTGCAGAGGATCCATTGGTGAGCAAAGGATGCTAAATTTCTCCAAATCTGATGAAGAAACAAACTCCACTGCATCTTGGATGGCCTGAGGGTGAGTAAATATTCAGCAGATTTTAATTTTAGGGCAAACTATTCATGTAATGTTAGCTGATGCATTAGCTAATGGAAACCTTGTGCTTGATTTGATTTTGATTCATCTCCAGCCTTCGTGTACTGTACATTATGCTTTATTATATGAATCAGTGGTTTCTCTCTTCTATATCTGACATCATCGCTGATGCAAATAAAATCTCGCCTCACCAGTCATTCATTTAGTTAGTCTATTTCTCAGTGTCAAATAAACCGCAGGAGTTTCCCCTCGGCCTGCGTTTGCTCTCAGCGTGAGGGATTTGTGTGTGTACGTGCTTCCACACGTCCCTCACGCTCTCTCTGTCCTGTTTTCCCGCCACGCCCGTCTCTGGACAAACAATGTCCTTTTTATGGCTGAATCGCTGTGCGCTAACACACATGAGCACTGCGTTTATGTCTCTGACGGGACACAACTCAACCGTCTCCACTGTTTCAGTCCCTGTTGTTTTGTCCCCAAAGTCCTTTATTCAGCACGTTTTTACAAAAGTCCTCAAATCATGTCCATGTGTGTGAAACAACTAAAGCTTATTGGCTGCTGAGTAAGAAGTAAATGAGAAATGTCTTGCTAATGAAAGCAGACTTGAGTTTGGTGTTGATTCGGCTGGGCGTCTGTGTGCAGGACTCCTACAGGAAGCAGGTGGTGATTGACGGGGAGACGTGTCTCCTGGACATCTTGGACACTGCAGGTCAGGAGGAGTACAGCGCTATGAGGGACCAGTACATGAGGACGGGCGAGGGCTTCCTCTGTGTGTTTGCCATCAATAACACCAAGTCCTTTGAGGACATTCATCAATACAGGTGTGTGTTTGAAAATCAGCTGTCAGGCCAAAAAGTAGAGATCGACCGATATATCGATTTAACGATATTTTAGCATTTTACCATAATCAGTTATCGGTTTTGTAATATCAGGTTCACCGATAAACACCGCCTTCTTGTGGGTGTTTTGAGAGTTGCGCGCATGCGGCGCGCCTAAGGGGAAACCCGATAACAATGGCGTGCAAAGGTAAAGCATAGTAGAGCTGTAACGGGCCATAAAAGTTAGGCCCCACAATTACATTTTGATTGACAGCTTTTTAAAAGCCTGAACCCGTTTACAGCCGGACATTATTCAAATGTGCGCAAGCACACAGCCCTTTGGCTTTTGTCAAGAATGAGTCATTTATACATGTTTTAACATAATTTATTCATGACTAACGTAGGCTATAGGCCACTTGGAAGTTGGAACAAAGAAATAAAATAAGTCCTCTGTAACATCGTAACATCTCAGCACTCTAAATAGGCCTAGGCATACACTCAGCCTATAAATAGGCCAATGTGCCAGTAAAAATGAGTCTTTCTTAACAAATTGAAATTAAGATAAATTCTAAATTAACCCTTGTATGGTGTTCATATTTTTGTTACTCAGCCTGCAACTGCATTTTTGGATTTTCAATTCAACACAATTTAAAAAATTATGTTAAAATACTCAACAGATGTTTACTTCATCCCAATTACAAGCTATATAAACAGCATTTATGGCTCATATTTGCCCTTTTCCTTTGTTAGATCACATTTATAAGTTAAAGCACTACAACCTTGTGTGGGAATGAGAGGGGGAGAAGCACACAACTCACACTTACACTCACACTCTCACAGACTCTGTCTCTCACATATATTCACACATACACACACAGAAACACCCATACACATACTAATAGCAGGCCCAGACAATAGGGAGACAGAGTGAAGTTACACAGGACCTAAAATGAGTGTGTAGGTGGGGTGTACAGTGTGTGGTCATTGAAAATATTTTCTGATATATGTTTTTCACAGAAAAATGAGCCAAAGCCAATGAGTATGAGTTTTAAAAAATAATTATTCATATCTTTTTTCTTTTGACAAAAAGTGAAAACAGGTCCCACAGACCCGAACACCATACAAGGGTTAAGATGGGTATTTGGCAATAACGAAATTAAGATAAGGGCTCCGCGGGATTTGCTTCACTACTTCTCTCCACAATCCGGCCTCAACGCGACGGTGAATAGCAGCTGAATTATTAAATCCACTGTAGATGGCTTGAGCGCGGTCCTGCGCTCACTGATGGTGCGTCCAGCAGCACTGAACACTGGCCGGGATGCATAGTACTGATCTGGCTAATTTTGCAAGTTTCGTAAATTTTGCCAATATGTAATCGCCAGAGGCAAGCCTCCGTTTCACCTCCTCAGCATCCATTTTCGCATCTTTCTCACGCTAATCGAAATGCACCACATGACCGCTCATTTACCGCACAAGCCCGAGCCCATGTAAAATTATATAAATTAAGCCCGAACCCGACCGAATCCATCGGGTCCCAAAGATCTTCAGCTCTACTAAGCATAGCCTACTTTCTTGCTTTGCTGTAATTAGCTCATATTAGATGTGATACCTAAATGCCTGATATGTAGCTTATGCAGCTTGGCTCTAAGAAATATGTGTATATATATATATATATATATATATATATATATATATATATATATATATATGTATGTGTGTATATATATATATATTATATATATATATATATATATATATATATATATATATATATATATATATAATATATATAATAATTATTATTATTATTATTATTACTTTTATACAATGTATCATGTACATATATACTTAAAAATTATAACATTAAATCATTAAATCTATCCAATCTATCTATCTATTTGGCGACTATGAAATCCAGTTTATTTTTTTCAAAATTTCCTTAAATTCCGTTTTTTCTCCCCATTTTTATTTTTGTGGACTCCACTTGAATGGTTTAAATTAAAGTTTATTCGTCAAAAAGCATGTCTTGAAATCAGGTAACTTATACAATTATACAATTCAACAGCAGTTTATTAAAAGTTAAACAAAAGTTTAATTTTTAGGGCTCTATGAAAGATATTTATTTATTTATTTATTTATTTATTTGCCGACTATTTTATTTTAGCGACCATTTTATTTTATTTTTTTCCAAATTTCCCCTAATTCTGTTTTTGCCCATTTTTATTTTTCTGGACTCAATTTTAATGGCTAAATTAAAGTTTATTAATCAAAACGCATGTCTTGAAGTCAAGAAACTTGTACAATTTAACAGCAATTTTTTAAAAGTTTAACAAAAAATTTATTTTTATGGCCCTATGAAATTGATTTATTTGTTTGTTTGTTTATTTGATGACTATAAAATCTGTTTTATTTTTTTCCCTTTTTTATTTTTTTGGACATTTTAATGGCTAAATTAAAGTTTATTAATCAAAAAGTATGTCTTGAAGTCAAGAAACTTGTACAATTTATAAAAAGTTTAAGAAAAAAAATTATTTTTATGGCCCTATGAAATACATTCATTCATTGATTTATTTATTTAGCGACTATGAAATCCATTTTACTTTTTTCCAAATTTCCCCAAATTCCATTTTTTTCCCTTTTTTATTTTTTTGGACTCCATTTTAATGGTTAAATTAAAGTTTATTCATCAGAAAACATGTCTTGAAGTCAAAAAACCTGTACAATTTAACAGCAATTTATTAAAAGTGTAACAAAAAAAATATTTTGAAATTTATTTATTTGTTTGTTTGTTTATTTTCTGGTAGTCAAATGAAGGCATTAAACATCAAATTTTTCCTGTAAACCAATAAAATTAAAACCTTTACTTTTTTTTTTCTTGGCAAACAAAGTGGCAAACACAGTAGGTGTACTGTTAAAACATGGAATTAAAATCGTGTGATTATTCCTTAAAAAATAAGGTTTTAATAATAATTTTATTACTATTACATTAAGATGTACATTATATTGCACATACGTAATATATCTGTCACAATTTGTTCAAATTTAATCAAACTTTTATTTTTACGAATTGTCATGAAGATTTTTCTTTGTGTGTTATATGACGACAGTTTTTCTCAAATTAAACGGCCAGAAAGTGGCCATAAAGTGAACAAACGATTCATACTTTTTGCGGCTTAAATATTCACACACACACTAGTTCATGTGGCAATCTGATTTAAACGAACTGACATACTTTCAATTTATTCATCCAAATTCTCTGACATTCCATGCTATACACTAAATTCCATTTTTATGATTAGATTCTGTGATTCTGTCTGTGTTTTCAAAGGGAAATCAAAAGGCCTCCCCATCATCTATCTGTCTGTCTTTTGATTTAGGTGTGAAATATGAACTAGATTTGTGTGTGCGTGTGTCTGTTACCAAGGCCAAGAGCCAAAGCTGACGTGTTAAACTGCAATTCACACAATGTAGCATAATGCCGCCTTACGTGAGCATCAACCCTGTGACCTCCGTGATCACGTTACCATCGATTCTGATTCCCACTAGCACCTCTTAGTGTTATTTATCAGCACGTTTGACGTCACTACAGAAACACAACATGGATTACACCATCGGATCCTTAAACTGCATCTTCGACGGAGCATCCGTCAAAAAATATTCAGTAGATGCGCTTGACAGGACGGCAGAAAGTGAGATGGAGTATGATGGTGCAGTGCCAGTGAAATCGATCCCAACTCAATTAGACTAAAGGAGAGCGAGAGAGCTTTCAAGGACATGAAAGGAGAAAAGAAAAGGAGGATAACTGAATTACATCAATCCGTTTGTTGTTTGTGGGTAATGGGGTCTAGATAATGGATTTTTAATACATGAAGTACAGTACAACATGGGGAATAGTAATGCACTGTTTAATATCAGACACAGATGGCAGTTGATAACAGTCAGTTTGCATTATATACACTATCAGTCAAAAGTTTGTAACAGTTACTGTTTTTTAATGTTTTTGAAAGAAGTCTCAGCATCTGATTACATGTAATCTGGATTACGTGATCAGATTCCAAAAATCAAGTACTTGTAATTAAATTAAATTACATTTATAAAATCTCGTAATCAGACTATAGTAGCAAATACAGTATTCACAATTTATTGATTCTCCTTAATCCCTCTTTTTCATATTTTAAAATTTCCTTTCTAAAATAACCTACTGCTTATACGCACTCAGAATGTCTTCAGGTTTTGTTGATATTCACACAAAGTCATCATTCAGGTGGCGACACAGCATTTGACCACTGATATACAAAACTCATTTCAAGTTTAAAAAGTGTTTTAACATTGCATAAACTACTGTTAAACACGTTGGTTTTTATTTGAATTATCACTGTGTAGGTTATTTAAAGGGTTACTCCACCCCCAAATGAAAATTCTGTCATTAATCACTTACCCCAATGTCGTTCCAAACCCGTAAAAGCTTCGTTCGTCTTCGGAACACAATTTAAGATATTTTGGATGAAAAATATCTGTCCCTTTGACTGCCAAGACCCAGAAAAGTATGAAAGACGTCGTCAAAATAGTCCATCTGCCATCAGTGGTTCAACCATAATTTTACGAAGCTACGAGAATACTTTTTGTACGCAAAGAAAACAAAAATAACGACTTTTTTAAACAATTCGTCTCCTCCGTACCACCGTAGCGCCATTTTGGATACTATCTACTGTACGCAAACAGCGTACGCTGTTCTCCGTCAGCTGAGTCACGCGAATACGTTTTCTCCGTTTATTTACGCTTTGATTCAAGCGAAAACAGCGTATCCGCGTGACGCAGCTGACAGAAAACAGCGCTTTTTGCGTACAAAGGATCCTATCCAAAATGGCGCTACGGTGATGCAGATGAGACGAATTATTGAATAAAGTCGTTATTTTTATTTTCTTTGCATACAAAAAGTATTCTCGTCGCTTCATAACATTCAGATTGAACCACTGATGGCAGATGGACTATTTTGACGATGCCTTTTATACGATTTTGGGTCTTGGTATTTATCTGGCAGTCAATGGAACAAATATTTTTTTATCTGAAATATCTTAAATTGTGTTCCGAAGATGAACGAAGCTTTTACGGGTTTGGAACGACATGGGGGTAAGTGATTAATGACAAAATTTTCATTTTTGGGGTGGAATAACCCTTTAATAACCCTTTAACCATGTATGTGTCTTTAGAAGGCTTTTGTCTTTCAAACACATTAAAATGGCACAAATTCACAAATGTTCTTTGTTATCTGACCTTCTTTCACCTAATATATTTACTTGAAGTATCCCTGAGATTTTAAAATAATCTAAAAGTATTCTAAAAGTAGTCTGATGATATTATCTACATTTTTTTTTGTCCTCTGATCTTCTTTTACCTAATATATTTACTTGAAGTACCCCTGAGATTTTAAAATTAAATATATAAAATATATCTAAAAAATAAATAAATATGTTCATTGGTTCTCTGACGTTGGTTAATGGTCACAAAAAATAAAATATTTATTTTGTTTTAGTATTTTCTTTTTTCTTTTCTTTTATTTTAATGTAACATTTTTATGATTTAATTAATTATTAGCTTTGCATTAAACTTATAAACCCCTGCAGTTCCTTCACAGACACTAGTTTGGGAAACTTTAATGTAATATAATCTTTAATGCACTTCATGTTGTTAATAACAACAAATGTAATATATTTTTTTTACTCTTTATAGTTTTTATGCCAATATGGTACCAGATTATCCTATTTAAATCAATGGGATAAACAAGTTAGGTCTAAAAAAGGAATCTAAAAGTAATCTAAAGGTAGACTGATTATATTACCTACAATTTTTTTTTTTTTTTTGTCGTCATCTGATCTTCTTTCACCTAATATATTTACTTGAACTACCCCTGGGATTTTAAAAGAAATATATAAAATGTGTATATATATATATATATATATATATATATATATATATATATAAAAAATAAGTAAATATTTTAATAATTAAGTGTTACATTTGCATGTTCATTGGTTCTCTGACATTGGTTAATGGTTACAAAAAAATGTAATATTTATTTTGTTTTAGTATTTTATTTTATTTTGTTTTGTTTTTTTCCCGATTGATTTTAAAACGATTTATTTTAGTTTAACATTTTTATGATTTAATTAAAGATTATCCTGTTTAAATCAATGTGATAAATGAGTTTGGTCAAAAGTAATCTAAAAGTAATCTAAAATTATATTACCTAAAATGTGTAATGTAATGGATTACGTTACGTACTACAGTTTTTGTCATGTAATTTGGAATCAGTAACGGATTACAATTTGCAAGTAATCTACCCAGCTCTGCTCATTATTAATTACTAAGCACCAATCGTAATTATCAGATTAAACACAACATCAGCATTTTAGAATGATTTCTGAAGGATCATGTGACACTGAAGTAATGATGTTGAAAATTCAGTTTTGATCACAGGAATAAATTACATTTTACTATGTATTCACATAGAAAACAGTTCTTTCAAATCGTAATAATATTTCACATTATTGGAGTTTTACTGTAATAATCAAATAAATGCAGCGTTGGTGGATTCTATAGGGTCTTCATGAAATGTCTGTAACATACTTTGGTTAAAATTCCTGAGTGTCATGGGCGGGGTCTGAACAGTATGATGTCATAAGGAATATTGAATAGAGGGCGTGGTTTATTTTAAGGCTCCTCCTCTCCATCTCTCACTCATAGCAAACTAGCAGTTAGAGGGGCGTGGTTAAGGATAATCATGCCCAAGACGTCAAATTGACGTCATCAGAGAAGGAAAGCCATTCCAATAAAGCAAATTTTCCGATTTTGATTGAAGAGTAACAAGACATGGATTAGTTGTTCACCTCAAGACTAGCAATGTGTGCTAACAAAGTAAACAGGGTACATTTTGATTTCATGTTTCTCCACATTTTGTTTGCGATCAAACGTCCGCCCACAGCCTGGTTGTGTTTGACCGTGACATTTTGTGTTGGCTCTCAGGGAACAGATCAAACGGGTAAAGGACTCGGATGACGTGCCTATGGTGCTGGTGGGCAACAAATGCGACCTCCCGGCCCGGACGGTGGACACACGGCAAGCGCAGGAGCTCGCCCGCAGCTACGGGATCCCCTTCATCGAGACCTCAGCCAAAACACGACAGGTGAGTCACAGGGAGGACAAACAGTAAATAAAAAAATAAAAAAAACAAATGGTTATTTATTTATTGTTTGTTTGTTTGTCCGGCAAAATCAGTCAGACTGTGTCTAATCTCAAAATGTCTTAAAGTAAAGTTATCTGAGTATTGTGTCCAAAATAATTGACCCACCTACAATATAGTATTTCTGACTAGGTTTATTTCAAATCTTTTGTTTTTTTGCTTTGCTTTGCTTTTTTGCTTTGTTTCTGTTTTATAGCTTTGCTGTTTTGTTCTGTTTTGTTGTTGTTGTTGTTGTTGTTGTTGTTTTCTGCTTTGCTTTTTGTTCTGATTAGTTTTTTTGCTTGTTTTTTTTGTTTTTTAGCTTTGCTTTTTGTTTTGTTTTTTGCTTTATTTTGCCTTTTTTTGCATTGTTTTGTTTGTTGGTTTTAGTTTTTTATTTTGTTTTGTGAATATTTTGTTTTATTTTGTTTTTAGCTTTACTTTGTATTTTGTTTTGGGTTTTTTGCTTTGTTTTGTTTTTTTTTGCTTTGCTTTTTGTTTTTTGCTTTTTTTTAGCTTTGCTTTTTGTTTTGTTTTTTGCTTTATTTTGCCTTTTTTTGCATTGTTTTGTTTGTTGGTTTTAGTTTTTTATTTTGTTTTGTGAATATTTTGTTTTATTTTGTTCTTAGCTTTACTTTGTATTTTGTTTTGGGTTTTTTGCTTTGTTTTGTTTTTTTTTTGCTTTGCTTTTTGTTTTTTGCTTTTTTTTAGCTTTGCCTTTTGTTTTGTTTGTTGCTTTGTTTAGTTATTTTGTTTTATTTTGTTTTATGTTTTTAGCTTTGCATTTGTTTTAGCTTTGCTTTGTTTTTTTTGTTTTGGGTTTTTTGTTTTGTTTTGTTTTTTGCTTTGTGTTTCGTTTTTGTTTGTTTTTTTTTTTGTTTTTTTGTTTTCTTTGCTTTGCTTTTTGTTTTTTGCTTTACTTTTTGTTTTGTTTTTTGCCTTATTTTGCCTTTTTATGCATTGTTTGTTTTGGTTTTTTGTTTTATTTTGTTTTTTATTTTTAGCTTAGCTTTGTTTTTTTGCTTTGCTTTGCTTTCTGTTTTTACCTTTGTTTTATTTAGTTTAGTTTTGTTTTTTGCTGCTTTTTGTTGTTTTTTTTTTGTTTTTAGCTTTGCTTTGCTTTGTGTTTTGTTTTGTACTTTTAGCTTTGCTTTGTTTTGCTTTTTTTTTGTGCAGAAAATGTAACAAGGTCCTTTACAAAAAAATCTCATCCCAAAAATAAAAATACTCTCATGATTTACTCATAGAAGTAATCCATACTAATATTCTCATCCTTCTGAAGTCCTACCACAGTGTGAAAAATTCACCAAAAGTTAGGTGATTATTCAATGAAAATCATTCAGTGATGCAGATACAGTGTTTACAGACACTGGTCACCAGTTATGCTAAAGTCTGTTGTTTGCATGTGTTATAATAAATCACAACACAAAAGTAGTAGTAGTAGTAGCATTGTTAATAATAATAATAATAATAATAATACTGTTTTTTTTTGTTTGTTTGTTTGTTTTTGTTTGTTTGTTTGTTTTTTAATGGGTGAAACAAAGCTTTTCGAAACTGAATCAGTTGAAGTAATTGCTTTGCAAAATGATTCACTTTTTCACTCAAAACACCATATCCTGGTGCATAAAAAACATTGTTTTACAAACCAATTGCAAATGTTTGATTGAAAATGTAATTTATTAAATGCAATTAACAGATCATCAAATATCATTAAATATGAAGTGTCCGTATAATGTGTTATTAATTTGCAAGGCTTGTTTTGTTTGTGTTATGAAGGGCTAGTCTAGACAGGCCAATAAGCAAAATAACTACTACTCTTCCTTTTAATATATTACCTAAATGTGTCATTAAAAATGTCTACAAATGTATAAAACTTATCTGTGATCAGATGAATATCATAGACGCTCATTATTGGGTGCACAGAGGTCATCACCTCCACTGCACCAAACCACTGAAACTGTGCAGCATTTCGAAACAGTTTTGATGTAATGAAGCCTCATTTACGGAAATCACATGAGTTTCACACGCTGTGAATCACAGGTTCAAAACAAATGATTCACAAAGGTTTCAAAGCGTTATGAAGCAGCGTCTCGAAAGTGCTCATCACTACAGCAAAGTAGTATGGCAATAGTACTATATTTCTTTACTTTTTTTATTTTTAAGATATAATATAATATAATAAATATAATATAATAGAATACAATGATTCTAAATAATAATAATAATAATGTTTTGGTACATTGAGGTAGTATTGTACTAATGAATTATTTTAGAATTAATTAAATATATATATATATATATATATATATATATATATATATATATATAATATATATATATATATATTTTTTTTTTTTTTTTTTTTTTTTTTGTATTTTCTGTTTTATTTTAAGTTTAATTTTAGTTAGATTAATTTAGTTTTTAGTGAAGTCTGTATAGTTTTTATTATTTTTATTTATTTCTTTTTCAGTTTTAGTAAAATTAAAATGAGAAATGTTATTTTGGCAACTAGGTGAAGTAAAATATATATATTTTTGTAAATTTTATTTCAGCTAACATTTATTAAATATCAAATCATGCAGATTTTTAATTATCCATTATTTTAGAATTATTAAATTATTTTACTTTTTTATTTTTTATTATTTTATTATTATTATTATTATTTTTTTTTTTTTTTTGCATTTTCTGTTTTATTTTAAGTTTAACTTTAGTTAGATTATTTTAGTTTTTAGTGAAGTCTATATAGTTTTTATTTTCATTTATTTGTTTATTTTTCAGTTTTAGTAAAATTAAAATGAGATTTTATTTTGGCAACTAGGTTATTATTTTTTTATTTTTTACATTTTATTTCAGGTAACATGTATTATGTAAAATCATCTTTTAAGTTTAATTTTAGTGAAGTTTATAGTTTTCATTTTTTTATTTTTTTCCAGTTTAAGTAACATGAAAATGAGAAATGTTGTTTTGGCAACTAGGTGAAATAAAATAAGTTTTATTTATTCATTTATTTATTTATTTATTTTACATTTTATTTCAGGTATCATTTATTATATGTCAAATCATGCAAATTTGAAATTATTTTTATTTTTTATTTTATTTTTTTGTAGATTACTTTCTAGTTGAATTTCTAGTTTACTATAATAAACCTAGCTCAGAATAAAACAGTATTTTAGTATGTGTGTAGAAGATCAGATTTTACTTGGTGTAAATAGAAAGCTTCATTTTTAATTTTGCAGTTTGTAGCTTTGAAGGACATCATATATAATGAATCTAAATTTTGTTTTTTGCATCTAATGTTAGTCTCAAGGGTTTTATAAGTTCAGTGGTTCTGGGAGATTCTTTGGATTTACAGTATTTAGTTCAGTATTTAGTCTCCTCACGGCCACCTACACACACACACACACACACACACACACACACACACACACACACACAGAAAGTGTGTGTTGTATAACACTGCAGGGAATGACTCACTGCTGCTTTGTGTTTTGCCCATCTGATGAGAACTACGAGGAAAAGAGCAAGACCACACATTTACCATCACATTACTCCAGCATGTATGTCACTTTTACGTGTTTCCTCACTAGCTAAGTGTTATTCAGACCTAGATCTCATCTAGTTACTGATCTGTGAGATGTGTGTGAGTTTCTGACCAATCACAGCTCCTGAATCTCTCATCAGCATTGGTTGGTGTTTCTCATCATATGTGCAGGGTGTGGAGGACGCGTTTTACACGCTGGTGCGGGAAATCCGTCAGCACAAGATGAGGAAGCTGAACCCGCCCGACGAGAGCGGACAGGACTGCATGAGCTGCCGCTGCGTCGTGTCGTGATCCAGGTACTAAAATACACATAATGTTGGGACACAATAAACAGGCGACATGAATGACTGAGAAGAAACTGAGTAACACAACAGTTTCATTCTGTGAATGAGTCAGTGATCTCTCATCACACAAACTCATCCCTAGCAATCACAGAATTGCTGAGAAATACCACTTGAAAAGCCAGGACTTGTGAGAGAGAAATATTATACTTATGTGTTTGCTAAAGCAAGTGTCACTATTACTATTATTATGTCACTTTTTTATTAAAAAACATTTTAGAAAACAATACTTTTTAATTTTTATTTTTAATCTTTAAAGTACATATGATTTATGTACACCACCATTCAAAAATACAAAAAAAAAAAATGAATAGCTAAAAATATTAATGATATTATTGTATTTATGTGTTTATTATTAAAAAATTGTTATTTATTATTATTATTATTATTATTATTATTGTATAGTCATTGGGAAAAAATGGTTTTCCTCCTTTTTTGTCTTTTTGTCTGATAACGTGACTGTATAATAAAGATTAACAAAAAGTAATAATTCATTATATCTGTTATTTTCGTAAGACTTAATTAAGAAAAAATTAAATTCAACTATTATGTTAATTATAATCATTTTTTTGGCATGCCATATATATAATATGTAAAATATTTATATTTATAAAAAATAATAATGAAATATATATTTTATGACAATTAACAACAAAAATCAAGTTTTTATTACTGTAATATATATTACAGTACATTGCAGCATATTATTATTAAATTTTAAAGTTTATATATTATGATTGTGTTTTTTGTACTGCTTTAATTTATTTATAACAAAAAAAAACAAAAAAAAAAACATTTTTTTAACATTGATAAATAATTCTATAAAAATATATGCCACTGAATTAAAAAAAAAGGTAATTGCGAGGTTTTCTCTCACAATTCTTTTCTCAGAATTGCATGAAATAAACTCACAATTGAGTTTATTTCGTTCTGACGTTTTTTCTTGCAAATGTGAGTTTGTATCTCGCAATTCTGACTTTATTTCTTAGAATTGTGACTTTATGTCACAGAATTGCAATCTTTTTTAGATTTAGATTTTTTTAGATCTTACATTTCTGAGAAAAAAAGTCAGAATTGCAAGACAAACTTGAAATTTTGTGGAAAAATGTTTGCGGGAAATTGTAAGACATAAACTCAAAATTCAGAGAACAAAGATGGAATTTGCCAGACAAACTCAAAATTCGGAGAAAAAAGACAGAATTGCGAGAAGTAAACTCAAAATTCGGAGAAAAAAGACGGAATCGCGAGAAGTAAACTCAAAATTTGGAGAAAAAAACGAAATTCTGAGAAGTAGACTCAAACTTCGTAGAAAAACGGAATTGCGAGAAGTAAACTCAAAATTCAGAGAAAAAAGACGGAATTGCGAGAAGTAAACTCAAAATTCTGAGAAAAAAGACAGAATTGTGAGAAGTAAACTCAAAATTCTGAGAAAAAAGACAGAATAGTGAGAAGTAAACTCAAAATTCTGAGAAAAAAGACAGAATAGTGAGAAGTAAACTCAAAATTCTGAGAAAAAAGACAGAATAGTGAGAAGTAAACTCAAAATTCTGAGAAAAAAGATGGAATTGTGAGAAGTAAACTCAAAATTTAGAGAAAAAAAAGGAATTGTGAGAAGTAAACTCAAAATTTAGAGAAAAAAAACGGAACTGTGAGAAGTAAACTCAAAATTTAGAGAAAAAAAAGGAATTGTGAGAAGTAAACTCAAAATTTAGAGAAAAAAAACGGAATTGTGAGAAGTAAACTCAAAATTTAGAGAAAAAAAACGGAATTGTGAGAAGTAAACTCAAAATTTAGAGAAAAAAAACGGAATTGTGAGAAGTAAACTCAAAATTCTGAGAAAAAAGACGGAATCGTGAGAAGTAAGCTCAAAATTTAGAGAAAAAAAAGGAATTGTGAGAAGTAAACTCAAAATTTAGAGAAAAAAAACGGAATTGTGAGAAGTAAACTCAAAATTCTGAGAAAAAAAACGGAATTGTGAGAAGTAAACTCAAAATTTAGAGAAAAAAAAGGAATTGTGAGAAGTAAACTCAAAATTTAGAGAAAAAAAACGGAATTGTGAGAAGTAAACTCAAAATTTAGAGAAAAAAAACGGAATTGTGAGAAGTAAACTCAAAATTTAGAGAAAAAAAAACGGAATTGTGAGAAGTAAACTCAAAATTCTGAGAAAAAAGATGGAATTGTGAGAAGTAAACTCAAAATTCTGAGAAAAAAGACAGAATAGTGAGAAGTAAACTCAAAATTCTGAGAAAAAAGATGGAATTGTGAGAAGTAAACTCAAAATTCTGAGAAAAAAGATGGAATTGTGAGAAGTAAACTCAAAATTCTGAGAAAAAAGACGGAATCGTGAGAAGTAAGCTCAAAATTTAGAGAAAAAAAAGGAATTGTGAGAAGTAAACTCAAAATTTAGAGAAAAAAAACGGAATTGTGAGAAGTAAACTCAAAATTTAGAGAAAAAAAACGGAATTGTGAGAAGTAAACTCAAAATTCTGAGAAAAAAGATGGAATTGTGAGAAGTAAACTCAAAATTCTGAGAAAAAAGACGGAATTGTGAGAAGTAAACTCAAAATTCTGAGAAAAAAGATGGAATTGTGAGAAGTAAACTGAAAATTCTGAGAAAAAAGACGGAATCGTGAGAAGTAAGCTCAAAATTTAGAGAAAAAAAAGAAATTGTGAGAAGTAAACTCAAAATTTAGAGAAAAAAACGGAATTGTGAGAAGTAAACTCAAAATTTAGAGAAAAAAACGGAATTGTGAGAAGGAAACTCAAAATTTAGAGAAAAAAAACGGAACTGTGAGAAGTAAACTCAAAATTTAGAGAAAAAAAACGGAACTGTGAGAAGTAAACTCAAAATTTAGAGAAAAAAAACGGAACTGTGAGAAGTAAACTCGAAATTTAGAGAAAAAAAACGGAACTGTGAGAAGTAAACTCAAAATTTAGAGAAAAAAAACGGAACTGTGAGAAGTAAACTCAAAATTTAGAGAAAAAAAACGGAACTGTGAGAAGTAAACTCAAAATTTAGAGAAAAAAAAACGGAACTGTGAGAAGTAAACTCAAAATTTAGAGAAAAAAAACGGAATTGTGAGAAGTAAACTCAAAATTTAGAGAAAAAAAACGGAACTGTGAGAAGTAAACTCAAAATTTAGAGAAAAAAACGGAATTGTGAGAAGTAAACTCGAAATTTAGAGAAAAAAAACGGAATTGTGAGAAGTAAGCTCAAAATTTAGAGAAAAAAACGGAACTGTGAGAAGTAAACTCAAAATTTAGAGAAAAAAACGGAATTGTGAGAAGTAAACTCGAAATTCAGAGAAAAAAAAGTCTTTTTTTCTCTAAATTTTGAGGTTACGTTTCAAATTTCCAACTTTTTTTAAACTCGAAATTCGATTTTCAGAAATTCTGAAAAACAAAAAAAGTGCATTTTTTTTTTATTCAGTGGCGGAAACGGGCTTATATACAGTACTGAAAAAAAGAAGTCAGGCACATTGTTTTTTTTTTTTTCCATTACCTTAATGAGAATTGGCAGCAAAATGCCATACTTTTTAATAGCACAAAACTGCATAACACATTTTCGTCTGATTTTGCAGTAAAATATGACACAGACATGTTTCAGTTTGCTCACCCACATCTTCACCTCTGTAATAATCACTTCTTGTTTTCTCATCCTCAGCTGACAGGCGCGTGTTGGGAGAAGTTTACCCATGGCTCCGTGCGGCAGACTGGACCAGAGAGGGAAGACGTAGCGTCTCATCTGAAAGCGACTGTTAACGAAAGCGAGCGAGGCCTCCTGCGTAACGAACATTTGCGACAGGAAGCGGTCTTGCGTTGACCACCGGGTGACCTCTCTGGATGTCCACGTCTGCCTGATAAACACCACTAATGACTTACTCTTTCTCTTGTTTATTTGTAACCCCAGTCTGCTAATGCTGGGCGCCTCTGTGGATTTCTGCTAAATTATTGTTCTTGAAGTCTCAACACTGGTCTTAAACGGACTCGGCACGTCACACGACCTCAGCGTCACACACAAAACTTTCCTCAGCTCCGATGGACAGACTGGACACTAGTGACCTCATCCCACGACCCCCGTCCCGCCTCAGCCGCACCTCACGGAAAGCATATATATGTACATGTCTGTTGGAAAGAGCGGAAACTCTGTAGAAATAATCAGGAGGAGTGTTTTGTTTTTTGTTTTTTTGCTTAACGTGCAGGTTATTTTAACATAACGTTTGTGAAAATCAAACAGGAGCATTAGTTCTGTGTGCTGGTAAATATGTATGTTACGAACGAACGTTACCATTAGAAAAATTAAACAGGCTGACTGAATTTTCAAAAATAAAAATTCTTGAGTTGTTTGAAGAAGCGTGTGTTTGTTTTGAAAATCCGTCTATGATATTTAATAGATATTTCTTAACAGTTGCCTCAATAAAGTTAAAAACAGAAGTGGGGAAGATAACAGCACCCCCGTTTGACTGTTTAGTGGATGGTTAATGTATTATTTAATAATTAAAGGAGTAGTTCAATTACAGAACAGAAATTGACAGATAATGTGCTCACCTCCTTGTCATCCATGTCTTTCTTTCTTCAGTTGTAAAGAAATTATGTTTCTTGAGGAAAACATTCCAGGATTTTTCTCCATATAATGGACTTCAGTGGTGCCCCAAGTTTGAACTTCCAAAATGCAGTTTTGGAAAAAAAAAATACAATTTTTACACTTTTTAACCTCAAACGCTTGTCTTGTCTATGTTCGCAGTTCAAGACAGTTAGGGTATGTCAAAAAACTCCCATCTCGTTTTCTTCCCCAACTTCAAAATCATCCTACATCGCTGCAGAAGTACCAACCCAGTGTTTACAAAGTGAACGTGCAAAGAAGATCAAACGCCCTTTACAAAAACAGGTAAAACAGCGATGTAGGATGATTTTGAAGTTGAAGAAGAAAACGAGATGGGAGTTTTTCGACATACCCTAACTGTATTGACCTGGATTACACAGACTACGCATGTGCATCACAGAGACGAGACGAGACAAGACGAGTAGGGGGAGGCTGCAGACCTGGAGCAAGGCAGATCTACGCCCCAGACAGTTTTACGCCCCTGTTGTTCCTGATGCATCCAGTAGGGGGTAACAGTAAATGAGCCATCAAAACCCTATACCTATGCGGGGATGAAAAGAAGTTTGTTTGCCAACCGCCATAAGCAAGAAGAAGACGAAGAAGAGGTATGTTAAATACTCGTTAAAGTTACTATTGTTCTATAAAACAAAGGTCGCAAAAATTCGTTTCAATATGTGAAGAGACATCTTTATTTATATGCAAAGACAATATTGACAGTCAGGTTGATGGTTTGTCTGGCTCAATTTTAGCTAACCACGTGAAAGTTTAGCTGCCCCATATTTTATGTAGTCCTGCTTACTCTCTCACTTATTTATTTATTTTTTTATATATATATATTTTTTGTTTTTTGTCTCTAGCTTGCGTGAGATGGCCTTTTCTGGTAAGATATTCTTCTAACCGTTGCTTTTCACGCTCCACATGTGTTTTGAAGTAACATTAGTGTACATGTTGGATATGAACATACAAAAGACAGATTTATAATAGGCATGTATGTATGTATGCAAATCTCTAAGTAAGGAGAATTTAACTGCACACTGAAGTATTTTTATTACAGCAAACAAAAGACGACTACTTAAGGTTATTTTAAGAAAACAAATTATTCACTGTCAATAACTGAGCACCAACAATCACAAACATGATAAATCCCACATTAAAAACTTTAGTCCCATATGTTTTCAATGTAAAAATTTGGTTTGAGTTGTTTCTTTTGTAAATTAGATTAATATCTAATTTAAGTTTATTTGAACTCAATGTGGTTTTATCATGTTTGGCACTCAATTATGGTGTATGGTGTAAAATTGAAATGCAATTAAAATATTTAAATGAGTGGAGCCTTATCATTGTCAGTAACGAGTCATATTGGGGACCAACAAATTAGATTTATTTTTCTTTTTTCCCCCTCTTTCTTTTAAAAAGGTACGGGA
Source organism: Cirrhinus mrigala (assembly GCA_036247105.1). Lineage (NCBI taxonomy): Eukaryota > Metazoa > Chordata > Actinopteri > Cypriniformes > Cyprinidae > Cirrhinus > Cirrhinus mrigala. Next base: position 3,934,764 of record CM070031.1, read on the forward strand.
AAAGGTTTGCCCACTGGACCGAGGAGGCAAGGTGCCTGTGTGAAGGGACAGTACGACCACTCTACAGGGGTTTTCCAGGGCTAACCCATGACTTGCCACAACATGTTGTTGCCCAGAGTAACCGAATCTCATCCAGCCAGGCACTGGTGGACTTCATTGTGGCAAAAAAAGGAACAGATTACCACATTCAAGTATGTGCATCAAGAGTGCATTTCAAACCAATAGCTTGTCTAATATATAAAAGACTTGAATAGACCTATATGGCAATGTTTTTAATGTCATTCTCAATTTTGTCTACACAGTCCATCATCAGAGGCCAAAAGAAATCAAAGTGGCTTGACACTTTTTCCAAGTGTTCTGTTAAGATGGTTCCTGTGCCAGTGTACATTGAGGATCAGGAGCAAATTGATCTAATTTACTCTCACCTGTCTTCAATTCTGGACAGCACAACCACACACACCCACAGTGATGAGATCAAGTTGTTACGTACCAGTACGTAAGTTGCGTAAAGTTTGTGTGTGTTAGTCTGTTGTGTGTGTTGCAGATTTCCATTGGCCCACCAGTCTGTCACTCTTCCACCTGGATGATGACGCCCCGGTTTACGTTATCCAATCATCTCTCCCCGGCCGGTTTAAAGTCCCACTACTGTCCCGCGCGCTCCAGCTTTTTCGCTCACCTTGTACCTTTTCTTTGCTACGTTTGTACGCTCCCTTCTTGTTAATTGTTATACTGTCTGAGATTGCTTTGTTCGCTGTGTGTTTATATGTCCTGAAAAGTCCTTTGTTGTTATAGTGTTTGGACAGTGTACAGTCTTTCGTTTACTGTTCCGTCTGTTCCCCACTGTACGCTAGGTTGGGAAGGCGTGAGCAGGTAAGTAGGTCGCGCGACATACATTGCACAACACGTAGGACATTCTGGATGTATTAGATACAGTAGTTTAGGAGAGAGTGCCACCCGCTGTATGTTTTTGTTTTTCCCCTTAGTTAGAATAGTTTAGTTAGGGCGTTGGTACGCCGAAGACCTTTTTTTTTCTGCATTTTCTTTTGGGTAGTTAGCTTAGATTATAAACACTAGCTAGCTGTGTTTTGTTTTGTTTATTTCTTTTATTTGGCACCTCTCGTGCTCCCCCTTCCCACCTTTCTTCTTTTGTTTTGTCGATGATTGATTGTTTGTTTGGTTTTTTTTTTGTATATACTGTAAATATTGTAAATACTTTGATACCACTGGTTTTCACTGAGCACTGTGCACAATAAACGGTCATTGATATAAAAAATCTTGCTCTCTATTTGCCTGCCAGCACCATTGCATATTCACACACACACTTAAATGTTCTTTTCCCCTTTACCCCTAGTCCCGTCTATGCGTCATAAATGCGTCTATGTTCGCACAATCATTCGTGATCCAGCTTCACTTACAGCAGAAGTGAGTATAAGCGGTTTTTTTAATTAATCTTTGTGATCGCCTTTCCTAATAATGTGCTAGTTAGCAAGTTTAGAGGCTAAAAGCGCTAAAGTTAGAGGCTAAAGTAAACAATCTCTCAGAGCAGCAGAGAGAAGAGAGGGGAGGGGTGAGCAGAGCTCATTTGCATTTAAAGCAGGCTCCACCAGAATGAGATGATTTTGCAGAGCTGATTTTGACAAGGTAAAAAGGGTGTTGTTTTACACTACCATTGAGAATTTTTAACCAAAGTATATTATAGACTTTTCATTAAGACCCTAAAGAATCATATCAACTTGTGGAAAATGGGCATCCGATGACCCCTTTAATGTAAAGATAGTAGTACTACTATTATTAATAAAAATATTATTAAAACAATGTTTAAGGAATATTTATCAGAAAAAAATTATTTACCAGAATTTATTCACCAGAAAATTGTAAATACACAACACAGTATTTCTGAAAAAAAAGAAATAAATAGCCTATAATAAATTAATTCTTTATCAAATCTAATTATCCTTTATAAATTCATTAGACATGCTTTTGATTATTAAAATGTAATGAAACAAATAATATAGAATCCAGAAAATTGACGGAAAACAGGGATTCACAAACAAAACTGAATTTAAGAAAAATAATAAAACATTTCATAGGGTCTTAAAAACATGTATTTTTTTAAACTGTTAATAAATTGCTGTTAAATTCTGCAAGATTCATGATTTCAATTAATTATACATGCTTTTTGATAAATACATTTTTTTTAAAGTAACCATTGAAATAGAGTCTAGAACAATTAAAATGGAATTTAGGAAAATATAAAACAGATTTTATAGGGCCCTCTTTATTTCATTTGTTTGTTTTAGTTTGTTACTTGCTACTAGGTTTTTATTATTAATAACAAAAATAACAATAACAAAAAATGACTATGTCATGATATAAATTGTTGTTGTGAAATAAAATGACTATATCATGAAATAAGATTTGCCTTTATCCTTTAAGCTAACTTACCAATATAGCAAAGATCTCCACATACCTGTAGGCTCAGTAGTAGTTCACCATAATCCTGTGTAGTGGCACTGGCATGTGACTATTATTATTTTATTATTTTATTATTTTATTAAAGGGGGGATGAAATGCTTTGTTTTAATAGATAAAATAACTATGATCTCCATTTGGATCATCTATTATTCAGTTACTTTTCCTGTTCTCTGTTTTTTTTTTCTTCGTAGTATCGGTTCAGCAGTAGTATCATGATATTTTAGTCAGGTATCGAAATTTTGGTATCGTGACAACACTATAGTATAGATATAATTCTATATGTAAAATAATTTAAAAAAAATAGAATATATGTATTTATTCCTGTGATGCAAAGCTGAATTTTCAGCATCATTTGAGCAGCAAATCAGCACTGTGATTTCATGTGACACTGAAGACTGAAGTAATAATGCTGAAAATTCAGCTTTGCATCACAGGAATAATTTTCATTTTAAAATGTCTGTAACATAAGGCAGCAACATAAATTGTGAAAAATATGAAGGGGTGTGAATATTTTCACAAGGCAATGTATGTGGCAAAATGCCCATCTTTGCAAGTATCCTCATAAACACAGTAATTAGGTCATGAATGAAAGCAAACAGCTGAGAAAGAAAACGCATGTGTAACAGTATATTGTATCCAGGCAGCTCTTAAAGTCTAATATTCCTGCTGTCTGTCATTTGTGTTAATCAAACAACAAATGAGGGAAAAGCTGCTCACTGCTCTTGACTTCATTTTTTTAACTTCAATAAGAAGAAATATATATTTAATTTACATTTGATTACTTTATTGTATGTAGCATTTCTTGTTTTTTCTACTGTCGTTTTTTTGTCGTTGTTGTTGTTGTTGTTGTTCTATTGCTTGTTAGGGCCCGGGCGAGGACCCTATTGAAATTGCTCCATTTCGTTTTCTTCTCCAAAATGAATCACAATTTTGAGGGCCTAAACATACTCGAAAACTCGAAACTTTGCACACGCATCAAAACTGGTTTACATATGATATGGGTTTCAGAAGTGTATGTGGCAAAATGGCTCGATAGCGCCACCCATAAAATTTCAATGAAGTGTTTCCCAAGCTGTGTTTCACATACATGTACGAAATTTGGTAGACACATGTAACACACCAATGCCTACAAAAAATTCCCTGGTCCGAAGTCCGAAACCCAACAGGAAGTCTTATTTTGAATTTTTTCTGCAAGTTTTGTGCTGTTTTTGCCATTTTAGGCATTGTGTTTAAACAAACTGCTCCTAGAGATTTAAACAGATCAACACAAAATTTGGTCAGTCTAATCTGAAGCCCTTTGTGACGTTAAATTGCGAAGATCTTGGGTTTTCATTGAAGGGCGTGTTCGTGACGGCCTGACAAACTTTGGTGTTTCACCATGAAACAGGAAGTTGTTAAAACTCAGGCATACAATGTCTGATCTGCACCAAAATTCACAAGTCATAGCGCCTACAACTGTAATCATAGCGCCACCTGCTGGCAACAGGAAGTGGCATGATTTGCGCTCTAACAAACTCCTCATGGAGATTTAATGATATCAACATTATATTTGGTCAGTCTAATCTAAAGGTCTTTCCAATGTTAAATTGTGAAGATCTTGAGTTTTCGTTGAAGGGCGTGTCCGTGGCGGCCTGACAAAGTTCAATGTTTAGCCATGCGAATAGAAGTTGCTGTAACTCAGCTATACAATGTCCGATCTGCTCCAAACTTCACATGTTCAATAAGAGTCCTGGCCTGAACACATCTAAAGGCCAATATTCAGTTATAATTATAGCGCCACCCATTGGCAACAGGTTATGTCATGCTTTACACTAACGCAAACATACCATGTTTAACTTTATATGTTTGGTAAGAGTCCTGGCCGGAAGACATCTGCATGCCAATATTCAGTTATAATCATAGCGACACCAGCTGGCAGCAGGAAGTTGGCACATATAAATGACTTTGACACATTTCTCCTATATTTACCACTTTAAATGCATATTGCCCACCATTCGATGCTTTCTTAAAGCCGCCGGTGAGCCTGGGTGCGAGGGCCCTTTCAATGCTGCTTGCAGCTTTTACAATTCATTTCTTATTCTTAATCTTAAAGTTTACTTATCTTCAGTGAGCTTGAGTGATCTCGTATTAACTCGTTTTATATATTAGTTTTAGTTTGTTTTGAAATCATTAGACAACTACAGGGATAAAAACGATAGTTTTATTTTGTTTTATTTATAACAATATGAGCAATTAACTTAAATTTGATATATCTACAAAGTACACTCTTAAACATAAAGGTGCTTTAAAAGGTTCTTCACAGCGATGTCATAGAAGAACAATTTTTGGTTCCAAAAAGAACCATTCAGTCAAAGGTTCTTTAAAGAACCATCTCTTTTTATAATCTGAAGAACCTTTTTTTGCCACAAAGAAACTTTTGTGAAGAAGAAAGGTTTTTCAGATTTTAAAGTTTTTTTATGGAACCATTTAGACAAAAAAGGTTCTTCTATGGCATCGTGAAGCACCGTTATTTTTAAGAGTGTAGTTATAGAGAGAAAGAGAGAGAGATTATTTACTGATTTATCTTTCAGAATAGCTATTTATGCTATATACAGTTGAAGTCAAAAGTTTACATACATTTTGCAGAATCTGCAAAATGTTAATAATTTTACCAAAATAAGAGGGATCATACAAAATGCATGTTATTTTTTATGTAGCACTGACCTGAATAAGACATTTCACACAAAATACGTTTCCATATAGTCCACAAGAGAAAATGATAGTTGAATTTATAAAAATGACCCTCTTCAAAAGTTTACATACACTCGATTCTTAATACTGTGTTGTTACCTGAATGATCCACAGCTGTGTTTTTTAGTTGTTCATGAGTCCCTTGTTTGTCCTGAACAGTTAAACTGCCTGCTGTTCTTTAGAAAAATCCTTCGTGTCCAACAATTTGCTGTTTTTTTTTTTTTTTTTTTGTGTGTGTGTGTGTGTATTTGAACCCTTTCCAACAATGACTGTATGATTTTGAGATCCTTCATTTTTCACAACTGAGGGACTCATATGCAAATTACAGAAGGTTCAAATGTTCACTGATGCCCCAGAAGGAAAAACAATGCATTAAGAGCCAGTATTGTGTCTTTTATGTAAAATATCTTATATCAGGTCAGTACTAAATAAAAAATAACATGCATTCTGTATGATCGCTCTTATTTTGGTAAAATAATTAACATATTGCAGAGTCTGCAAGGTGTATGTAAACTTTTGACTGCAACTGTAAGTAAAATAGAAAAAAAAAAAAAAACTTTTCATAAGTTTTATGTTTTATGACAGCAGGTTTGTTTGTCAAGTGTGTTTGTGTGACATTGACCTGAATAAATGCTTCATTCTATGCTTGTTGTCCCACAGGTTGACAATAATGTTTATGTGCTGTTTATTTGTACTGCATGACCTTTAGCTTACAGATCACAGTTCATCACAGTGAATCTCGCTATTGGCTGTTTGTGACAATAACATGGTTTATTGGGCTGAAGCAAGGACTCTTATGAACTTCACAAACTTCCTGTTGTGAGAAACACTGTACAGTCTTCAGGAGCGAAACAACACTTCTTCTGGCTCTGTTTGTGTCTGATTTGAAGCCATGACAGTTGCATCAGTCCGTGATCTGAGGAGGATCTTACCTAAGGTACAACTCTGAGGATTTCTTATGTAAATGTCTTACAATTTGTCTCTTATATGTGTTACTTACATATTCAGTGTTATTATGACAAGTCTCAGATGTGTGTAGCAGGTAAATGTGTGCTGAAGACGTGTGTGTGTATGTGTTTTCAGACGTATAATCACAGGAGACAGGTCCTGTCAGAGATCTGTACAGTTTTGTCTCAGCATCAGTACCTTCAGCCAGTGCTGGAGAAATTCGGTGAGCAATTCACCTCAGTTCATTTGTAGAGAGCTTTTTACGGCACATCTATAATAGGTTTACTTATGATGTTTTATTTAGCTGTTATACATTAAACAGTTAAACATTATTACAGTGCTGAGAAGGTTACTTTAGAAATGTAATAGGTTACAGATTACAACTTACTCTGTTTAAAATGTAATAAGTAGTGTAACTATTTCAATTACTTAATTAAAGTAATGTAATTGATTACTTTTAGATTACTTTTCGAAATTTTAGGACCTCTTTTTACTTTGAGGTCGTTCTGAGGTTAAATACCAATTTAAAATCATAATAAGATATAGTTTAGTAGCTATGATACTGTTTTTGAAATCAGTTCTTTGCATAACAGTGACAGGACATCAAACAATGGCATCTAAATATGCTATGGGAATTTTTTTTTAATAAAATCAATCAAATCTGTATGTGAGAAAATATTTAGATGTAAACCCCCTTTGTAATTGTTAACATTTTCATAAGTAACTAATTTAATTACAAATTTTTTCTCAGTAACTGTAACAGATTACAGTTACAGTGATTTTGTAGTTAAATTATGTAATTCAGTTACATGTAACTAGTTACTCCCCAACATTGATTAAATAATATGCGAAATTACTTATGGTCTTATCTTCCTGTTTTGAAGCAAAAAACTTGATGACGTAGGAGAAGCTCTGAAGATCTACAAATATTATTCTTTGAATAATAATTTAAATAATACAATAATCATTTATTTTTTACAAAATAACTCTATAATAATTTAAATAATTTAAAATAACAAAATTAGGAATTTAAAGTAATACAAATTTACTTTTACCACTTAAAAAGCTTCTATCAACTTGAATTTTCTGTAACAAATAAGTGACATGACAGTTTAGTAGCCTAGTCTTTGGTGAGATGTATATTTTATGTAAATATAATCATTTAATGTACAAGTCGTGGTTATGATTTAAACATTTAAAATTGTTTTTTTTTTTTCATATTCAGACCTTTCTCATATCAAAAGGACAGACTAAAATGTGTAAATATGCACATACACTGGGATATTACAGAGGAATATTCACTTACATTTTAAAATGTTATACACAAATAATGCAATTAGTCCTGTGCAACGATTAATCGTGATTAATCGTGATTAATCGCATCCGAAATAAACATTTTTGTTTACATAATATATTTGTATTTATATAATCATTTAAAAATAATACAATTAAAATAATAATAATACAGTATTTTTATTAAAAATTAATTAAATAATACGAGAAGTATTTTAATAATTAATAACATTTTGTTGTACTTTTGTTGACAATAAATTACATCAATAAATGATGTAATTAGTAAATTACTTCACAGAAACATATGTTTCATGTAATATATATATATATATATATATATATAATTTAACAGCGATTTGTCAGTTATTTTATATTAAGTATATACAGTGCTAGAAAGCAATACTGAACATTTTTTACACGTGTATGTTTAAAAATATGTACATAGTACATAGAATTTACTTATTTCTTTAAGGAAATCTCTTTATAATTTTCTTGTCATTTCCTCAGTCTTTAATGACGGGACAGCTAAGATGTTGATCAGTTTGACTGGAACTATTGAAGTCATTTATGGTGGTAAGTTACACTATAGAGATAATTGGCCAGCACAGTTATTTCAGGGTAAAAAAAAAAGTAGATTATTATTACACATGTATAAGATTGCAGCACACAAAACACTTATAAATGTTGTGCTTTAGGCAAACGCTACAATATTCCAGTGACTTTGTGGCTGAAGGAAAGTTATCCACGCACTGCGCCCATCTGCTATCTGAAACCCACGTCGGAGATGGTGATCGTGCCCAGCGGACACGTCAACAGCAATGGAGAGATCATGATGCCTTACCTGGACGAGTGGAGACATGTAAGACAACAGACTCAACATCCTACAATAGTTTTGACCTCCAACAATACAAATAACTTACAATTGTATCTGTTTTTATGAAATTATTTGCTTGTTTTGGGGGGGTTTACAGACGCAGTGTGACCTGCACAGCTTGATTCAGGTTATTATGGCCATGTTTAGTGAAGTTCCTCCTCTGCGTATGCGTCTTTACCCAGAAGATTGTAAGTATAGTTTCCTTATTCATTCCCATAAACTCTTCATATCTGAGTAGAGCAGCTTCACTCCTGAATTCCTTCGTCTGTCCTAATTACTTTAGGCAAACAGATAAACAGGCAGTTTAGATCTAGTTCAGGTGATTTGAAATATCATAAAGTGTTCAAAGGTTGATGTGAGATTATGTTTTGATTAACTTATGTTTGAAATGATCATTGTGTACTGACACTGTACGGCAACAGGATAACATGGCATTTTAATGACGGCCACTGTATTGTTTATGTATTCTTATGTATTCAAAGTTTATGTATTCTTTATTTAGGTAAAATTACAATTGTTGTTTCTTTACAGCAGGTTCTGCTTATCAGAGTTGCTTACATGAAGAAATCTCACATGTGACACTGGACAGAGATGATGATCTTCCTTTCTCTGAACATAATGAAACTGTCTGTTAGCTTGCTAGATGTATTTGCGATGTTATTTTGCAGCATTTTGTACACATTTTCTTGTTAAAGTGGACATTTGCATGAGACTGTAAAATTTTGTATAAAAAAATAATAAGGGGTGTTAAATTTGAGCAGCATGAATGTAAATAATGAAATTTTATGTGCATTTACTTACATTTTATGTGAATATACAAGTTTTTGAAGCAATGTTTTCCTAGTGCTAAATTTCACAATTAAAGTTTTTTTTTCTTCATATTTTGACCTTATAAAAATCATATAAAAACACCTTCATAAGTATTGACAAATAACCAGTATTTTTTTTTCTGAAGAAATGTATATATTTATGTAGTGTGAAGTCTGATCTTTGAGAGTCACTAACTTCGTCAATTCTTTCATTGCTTTTTTTTTTTTACACTTTACCATAAAGTTGTCCTATGGTGTGACATAGCAAAAATTAGGATAAAAAAATCCTCTTAATAATATACACATAGCATGAGAGAAATTTATCTTCATTGTTAGAGACTTCTTTTTATATAGTGTTATTAATTTAATATGAAATTATAATTAACATTATTTTTTCCCTATAGACCATTTCGTCAGATGTAAACAAACTGGTCCCGATACACTTCCTGTTTCTTTTTTTTTTTAACTTTACACAAACATCACAAAAAAATTTAACCAACATAACATTTGACTGGATAAAAATGTTACATTAGCACCTTTAAGATGTATTTGTATATGTGAAATAAAATAAAAAAATAAAAACAAAAACACAGGAAGTGCTTCTGGACCAGTGTTGTTTACATCTAGCGAAATGGTCTATAAAAGATAAACTTTGCTGTCATCTGTTCATAACTGCTGAAAATTACACCATTTTAAGATGAGTGATATTTATATCTCCCCTATTGCAATACTTAACTGTTTATAGAGAGAGAGAGAGAGAGAGAGAGAGAGAGAGAGATAAAAACTAATCTGGGGTTCTTTTATGTGCGTCACACCATAGGACATTATGTTACATTAAAGGACAGAAATGGTAGTTATTAAAGTATTTCTATTTAATTTTGAACATGTCAAAGGAGAAAGTTTAATTAATTTAATGTGAGCAATATCAACATGTTTTTTCAACAAAACAAAACTATTTTCATTAACAAAATTCAGTCTCTCAGTCAATCAGTATGTTACTGAAACTCTTCTAGCCCCCCCTTCTAGCAAGTGCAGTACTGTTAAATATGATTTCTGTTTTAAAAACAAAGTATCTCATTTTATACTTACATTTACATTTACATTTAGACATTTAGCAGACGCTTTTATCCAAAGCGCTTACAAAAGAGGACAATGGAAGGAATCAAAATCAACAAAAGAGTAATAACATGTAAGTGCTATGACAAGTCGCAGTTAGCCTAACGCAGTACACGAGGCAAAGGCTTTTTAAAATTGTATAAGAAATAAAAAGAAAACAGATAGAAACAAAAATAAAAACACAAAAAAGCAAGCTAGTGTTAGAGACCTTACAAAAAGAACATAGAAGCTAGTGTTATTTATTTATTTATTTATTTATTTTAAGAAGTAAATGAATAGAGTATAAGTCTAAAAGGGCAAGTTTTTTGTTTTGTTTTTTATAAAGAATAGAATTAGAATAGAGAGTGTTAGCGTTAGAGGCTCAAATAAAGATGGTAGAGATGTGTTTTTAGCCGATTCTTGAAGATGGTGAAGGACTCAGCTGTTCGGATTGAGTTGGGCAGGTCATTCCACTAGGAGGGTACATTTAATGTGTAAGTCCATAAAAGGGATTTTGTGCCTCTTTGGGATGGCACAATAATGGGCCGTTCGCTTGCAGAAAGCAAGCTTTTAGAGGGCACATAAGTCTGAAGTAATGATTTTAGGTAAAGGGGTGCAATGGTGATTTTGTAGGCAAACATTAAAGCCTTGAACTGATATGAGCAACTATTGGTAGCCAGTGCAAACTGATGAGGAGAGGTGTGATATGCGTTCTTTTCGGCTCATTAAAAATTAATCTTGCAGCTGCATTCTGGATTAGTTGTAAAGGTTTGATGGAACTGGCTGGAAGACCTGCCAGAAGAGCACTGCAATAGTCCAGCCTGGACCGAATAAAAGCTTAAACGAGGAGTTGTGAAGCATGTTCTGAAAGAAAGGGCCTGATCTTTCTGATGTTGAATAAAGCCAATCTGCAGGACCGGGCAGTTTTAGCAATGTGGTCAGAGAAAGTCAGCTTTTTTAAAGGGGTTATGGTTGATGTGCCTAACTGGATGGTGAAATTGTGATGAAACGATGGGTTTGATGGAACTACAAGCAGTTCTGTCTTGGTAAGGTTGAGTTGAAGATGATTGTCCTTCATCTAGCAAGAAATTTCTGTTAAACAAGCTGATATGTGAGCATCTATCGTTGGATCATCAGGATGGAATAAGAGGTAAAGTTGAGAGTCATCAGCATGGCAGTGATATGAAAAGCCATGTTTCTGAATGAAAGGAACCTAATGATGCCATGTAGACAGAGAAGAGAAGTGGTCCCAGAACTGAGCCCTGAGGTACCCCAGTAGCTAGATGTTGCGACTTGGATACCTAACCTCTCCAAGATACCTTGAAGGACCTGTCTGCAAGGTAAGACTCAAACCACTGGAGTGGAGTTCCGGAGATGCCCTTTGCCAATAGGGTTGACAGAAGGATCTGGTGGTTAACTGTTATACTTATTTTAATGACACTTTATAACCGTACAAATTTTCAGTGAAAAAAGAAAATAGTTTAATTAATGTAATTATTGCATTTAAGAACAGTGAAAATGATCAAAAAAAGAACACAAGGGAGTCTTATTTAATCTTATTTAATTATTTAAAATGCTTCTTAAAGAGACCTTGTCCTCTGGTGTGACATTTTTTGTCCTGTGGTGTGAAAGTACAGGTGTCACACCGGTGGACATTTTCTGTCACAACATAGGACATTTCAGCCTTTTGTGTCAATTAATGACCTTGCTATTCCAAGCTAAACTTTGCAAGACACATTTGCATAATTTTCCATTATTATGTAGTTTAACACAGTTTTTAATTAAAAAATTTAATTTAGGGGTGTCACACCAAAAGACAACAAAACGTAACACTTTTGTAGTGGTTCCAAAAAAGTTACATATTTGAACAATTCTGAGACAAAAATTTATCACGTGCACACATCATGGGCCTGACAGGAGGCTTCAGTAACATGATCATGAATAAACAAATAAAAGTTTTTTCTGTAATTGGCCGATTTAAAATCAGGAAATGGTGTCACACCAGAGGACATGGTTTTCAGAGACAAAATGTCTCAAGATGCTACACTTTCAGAGGTGTATAGATATAAAAATGATTGCCATTTAATAAAAAAGACACTTGTACAATTATGCTGGAGGTATTTATTAACATTTTTATGCTTTTCTTTTTAATTTATAAAAGTTGTAATTTACTGAACAGTGCTTGAGACAGTCACACCATAGGACAATTTTGACATTTGACTCAAAAATGTAAAAAATTGAATAACACTGCAGCTTTTTGAACAACAGTTCCATGTAGGACAAATTATTGTTTAATGATTTATTACATTTTAAATAACGACAATATTAATTATATTCATTTTTATCTTGTGGGACAGTGAAAATGCCATGTCACGTCAACAACCCATAAACACTTGGATATTACAATCACAACATATTCACTCAAATATATTTAAAAAACTCTTTAAAAATGAGGATGCTTTTAAGTTGTACTTGTAAAGTTGTAAAATGCCAAGTATTGATTTTGTGTGTGGACCTTTATGCATTTGACAGTCACTTAACTCTATATTTAAAACAATGTGAACCAACATAAACCAGGAAAATTACAAACTAAGGATGATAAAATAGACCATATGTATTATATTATAATAAAGTATTATAGGCCTCTTACAGAAACCGCTTGTCAGACTTTTATTTTGAAAAACTCAACACACTACCGGAAGTGAAACTCTTTCGCTGTAGTGACGCTCTCATCGTTCGTCTTGTTTATCTTCTTCGAGATGAATGCTAGTAGATTTGGACTATATTTATTGAATTCTCGTTAAATAGCTATAATTTGAACTATATTAATGAGTTATTAAGGTGTTTGTGTCGGACAGCAGGCGACTATACGAGCGTTTTCGGGTTTGACGGGGTGTTTTGGCCTGAGCTGAGACACTCGTTTATTCACATTTCACACATTTATTCATTTATTTCTCAGGAGTTTAGTGCGTTTATTTATATTTGTGTAGTAAATCATGGCTGTTGTCAACGAAGGAGCTCTTAAAAAGATGCTGAAGGTCAGTATCGTGCTTTTTGGTGTTTATTCTTTTAATTTAAATAGTTACTTAAATTGAACGGGGAAGAATATGATGGGTTTTAGATATTATTGTCTCAAAATGAAAAATAATCTCATATATACTGTATTAGGCATGTTATTTGTCGATGTAAGATGTACCAAGATTATTGTCCTTTAGATTAAGGTTATTGTACTTTCCTTAATAACATTAGCAAATATTTTTACACATAACGCTAAACAGATAATTATTGAATGTAACGTTACATTTAAATATTTTGATATGTCATCTTCATTAAATATATTTTCACACAATTGTGATAAAACCTTTGAAGACATACGAAGACATGAATTTTAGAATATTCAGCATATTATTTACATAAAGAAATTTGTTATAAACATCAAGATTTTTTGTATATTTTCTGATTATTATTGATATTATTATATGATTAAGTATATTTGTACCATGCATTTAAAATATACAGTGCTGTTTTAGTATTACTTATATGCTATTATATTATTGATTAATATTTTGAATTTTATTATTTTATATTGTCAGTTTTCATTGTAATTTTAGTCATTTTGTTGTGTGCTTTTCCCTTTTTTATGACAGTTTTTTTTTTATTATTTTGTTTTTTATTTAGCTTTTTTTGTTTTAGATTTTATTTTTTTCTAATTTTAGTACGTGAACTTATTTATTTTAAGTTTTGTTTTTGGCAGGTTATTCGTCTGTATTTACAAGATAGTTGTTTTACCTTTTGAAAGTCAAAATAATTATATTTAATATTTTAATAACATTTTTTTTTGTTTTTGTTTTTTTTTTTTTTTTTTTTTTTTAAACATATATAACCAATCATTATTTAATGCACAGTTAAATGATATGTCATGTTGCTTCAATATATTTACATACATTTCATTGTGAGAAGGCTTTATAATGGAGACATAATAGTTTGTTTGGTTATTTATATGTGTATTATTTTTATATTTCAGCAATACAAATACAGAGATCTCACTGTCCGAGAGATAACAAATGTCATCTCTCAGTACAAAGACCTCAAACCTGTTATGGATGCATATGGTAAGATTCTGTGATTTGTAGATCTCTGGAAACATTCAACAATTCTTTTTTCATTTGTTTCCTATGAATAACTGATGTTTCTTTCACAGTGTTTAATGACGGATCATCCAGAGACTTGATGAGCCTCACAGGAACTGTTCCAGTTAGTTACAGAGGTGAGTTAGAGAATTGTTTATAGTGTAAAGATGAAGGCAGCATTATAACATGTATAATGACGCATGTTTTTCCTGTTTCAGGGAATGTGTATAATATCCCTGTGTGCTTGTGGCTGCTGGATACATATCCCTACAACCCTCCCATATGTTTTGTGAAGCCCACCAGTGCAATGATGATCAAGACTGGCAAACACATCGACGCCAACGGCAAGATCTACCTGCCATACCTGCACGAGTGGAAACATGTACGACTCAATCCATCGCATTAAATTATTTCATTCTAATATCAGTATTTTTCCTCATGTCTCATAGAATAAAAAGATAATTTTTTATGCTATGTAAATACACTTTTAACAGTGGTTGAACATGTAAGATGTCTTACTCATCTTTTATTTTATTTCGCCCATTAGCCTCAGTCAGATCTGTACGGGCTCATCCAGGTCATGATTGTGGTGTTTGGTGAGGAGCCGCCCGTTTTCTCCAGACCCACCACACAACCTCCTTACCAGGCTTTCCAAGCAGCCGGACCCCCGAACCGTAAGCACAGCCTTTTCTCCTCAAGCCCTGCGTTCATGAGCCAATCTCACAATACAGTTGAATTTCCCAAGACATATGGACAGTTCGAATTTGAGAATAAGAAATTATATTATTTTTATAAAAAAAATGAAGCTTGCATTTTAGCATTAATATTTGTATTTATTTGTTTGTTTGTTTGTTTATTTTCTCATTCCTGTTATTGTAATGATAAATTAATTGTATGGTGCTGTTTTAGTATTATTTATATAGTATTTATTAATATTTTGAATTAGCTTTTATTTTTAGATTTTTAATTTTACTTTTAAATTTGACTAATTTTGTTTTGTGTTTATGTAATTTTGTTATGGCTTTTGTCCGTATTTTTTATATTTTAACTTTTATTTTTATTTCAGTTTTAGTTTCCACTTCAACTTAAAATTATTTATTTATCAATTATTTCAGTTAGATTCATTTAATATTATTAAATATAATATTAAATATTAAATATTTAAACCTTTTTTTAAACATTAAATATTTGTATTTTATTCAGTTACTGAAAAATATTTTTAATACATTAATTTTAGTTAATAATACTTACATGTAAGTATACACACACACACACAATCTTATTTGTTTTTAATATTTGGGGAATTATTATTAAATAACATCACAGTGCAAAAAATCTTAATGGTGCTTTTTAAAAAGTTTATTTATGTAATTATAATTTGTAATTAAATTACAAATTATATATAATAAATATAATTAGTCTTACCATATTATTTTAATGTTTCATCTTAATTATGAACACACTGGTTTGTAGTGCAAACTGTTTTACCTTTTACTGGACTTCGATATTCTTCACGTTATTTCCCTATGGTGGATTATGAACTGGACGTCTAACACATTACCAGAAAACAGTTTACTTCCACATTGAAAAATAAGGTGGATAGGATGCATTGTTGTAAAACAGATATTTTAAGCTGTTATTAAGATGTTATGCCAGGGCTCTACAGTGCGACCATTTCAGTTGCACTTGCGACTTTGTGCGACTATGAAAAAATATTTAGGAGCACCAGTGCAACTGACCCGATCAGCATATTTGTGTTTGCGCTGAGGGGAGCTTCAAATGTTTCTACATGTTTTTGCTATGTTGAGTAATGTATCAAAGACATATCTCACGAATCCTTTCATAAACAAAGTGTAGAGAGAGTGTAAATAAGAGATTCATTGTGCAGGTGTATAGAGCATCGTTGACTATAATGGAACTTTGTGAGATCACGATGGACTAAGATGAGTGACAGCTTTTAATGATTTTTAAGGGAGTTTGTAAATGAGATATTAATTTAATACAACAGTTAAATAAACAAGAACTTAATATTAAGTGACTTACATTGTATGATTATAACACTATTGTCTGATTTTGCTCTATTTTGTCATCAAAAATAGTTTGAAACAAGTCACAACTGAGCCGCTGTGCATTTCCATTCAAACACAGCGGTGTTTAGTTTATGAATGAATGTACATTTTTAAACGAATCTAGTGAGTCAGTGATTCAATTTCCTATTCAAAAAGACATAAAGTTGGTTATTCCAGGATAAATCAGCCATTGAAACAAATCGAATGAATGTTTCAGTAATTAAATCAGTGACTTGCTGCCACCTACTGGCAGTTTAGTTTCATTTTTAAAGTATCTTTTCAGTTATTTAAATCACTTAATATTTCTATATTAAAAATGTTATATTTAAAACATTAATCTCAACATGAATTTATGAATTTGATTGCATGCATGCCACCTCTGAGCCTCATTAAACATAAAAATACACCTACAAGCCACTTGTTGTTCTGTGCCACCTCTGTAGTACAAATTAATTTTGTTCATACTGATTTCATTTGATTGGTAACTTATTCTTATTCTTATTCTTATTCTACTTGTTCTTATTCTGTTGTTTTATTTAGAAATTTTAAAAAGCTCATAAAATATAATTTGTAAAAAATTTAACATAAAAGATGACATACTTTTAATAAAGTTAGAAAAATGCCATTACAAAGGTAAAAACAAAATTCCACTGTAATTCACTTTAAGGAATCAAATATCACCTTGTAATAGGAAGGCTAATTTTTTTAGAAGATTTTTTGATCATTGATTAGAAGGCGCTCCTAAAGTTTTGACTGTGCTCCTACGTTTTTTTTAAGTTAGGAGCACAAGTACTCCTTAAAAAAAAAAAAAAAAAAAAAAAAAAAAGTAAGCGTAGAGCCCTGTATGCCCATATATTTTCACTTTTGTGACCTTAATTTTTAGCTTTGATTGCTCATTTGTAAAATAAGCTTTACATGATCACTTTACCATTCTCAGTGTCAAAGTAATACCTGTTTTGAACAGCAGATGTCTCCCTGCACCAGCAGTTCATTTATAAATGTTTGTTTTGTGTCCTGCTCCTTCTTCCAGAGTCCTATATGCCAGGAATGCCAGCAGTATCTCCCTATGGGCCCAACCCAAACCCATGGTAATGACTCCTTCAGTCTGACCAAAGATCACATGCAACAGTCTGATTAAAATTTAGTAAACCTGTTTAAATAATTTGTATTTGAAATGATTTAACTCATGATATGAAAACACTTTATATATAAAAACCTGTGTTGTAATTGCAGAGCGTGATTAATTGGTTATGTAATGATTTGTGTCCGCTTCAGTGGTTACCCAGGTTACCCTTACCCAGGAGGCAATGCCTATCCTGCTACAGGCGGTCCAGCACATTACACTTCCCAGACTCCCGTCACGACTGTGGGTGAGTTGGCATGTTTGCCTTTGGCTCAGTTTTATAGTTGCACTACATCATATACAATTAAACCACAAATAGCAGTCATCCTGGAATAGTCTTTAAATCTGACTTTGGGTTGACCTGAATTGGCACCACCGAATCTGAATCAGATCTAATTCAGTTCTTTGAACTGGCAACGTTCAGTCAGAATCTGTGTTAATCTGAATTGGCAACACTGAATTTGAATCACAATTAAACCAAATGGCTAGCATTCATTTTAAATCTGTATTAACTGAATTGGTAGCATTTACTTTTTTTAATTAATTGAGTTAGAATCAGATTAAATGATGCAAAGTTTATCTATATTTCCTGCAATTAATATGGATATTAGTTCATATGAATTAACAACACTCTAAGTTGATCTGATTTGACGGTACTGAATCTGAATCACAGTTGAACTGAACTCGTAGCGTTCATTTTGAATTTGAAATAATTTGAATTAACAAGAATTTAATTAGTTTAGTTAGAATCTGAATTAATTTGAATGGCAACATTCATTCTAATCAATCAATTCAAGTTCATCTGAATTTATAACAGCTACACTGAGTTTAAATGAGCAACATTCAGAATGGATATATGTTGATCTGAACTGGCAACACTGAATCAGAATCAGAGCTGAACTGAAATGGTACCAATCAGTTTGAATTAGTCGAATTTAATCTGAATTTATATTAGCAACATCCTGTCTGAATCTGAGTTCATTTAAATTTGCTGCATTCAATGTGAATCAGAGCTGAATTGAATTTGGTAGCATTCAGTTTGAATCTGAATTCATTTGAATTGGAAACATTCAGCCTGAATCTATGTTAATATAAATTTAACCTTTAAATTTAAATGCTAAATTTATAAATCTGAACTGGCAATACTGAATCAGAGCTTAACTGAAATGGCAGCAATCAGATTGGATCTGAATTCATTGGAATTGGCAACATTCAGTTTGAAATGGAGTTGATCTATATTAGTAGCATTTAATCTGAATTTATATTAGTAACATTCTGTCTGAATCTGAGTTCATTTAAATTTGCTCCATTCAATATGAATCAAAGCTGAATTGAATTGGTAATCTGAATTCATTTGAATTGGCAATGTTCAGTCTGAATCTGTGTTAATATGAATTTATAACAAATACTCTGAATTTAAATGAGCAACTTACAGTATGAATATGACTTGATCTGAACTGCAACAATGAATCAGAATCAGAGCTGGGATGAAATGATACCAATCAGTTTGAATATGAATTAATTTGAATTGGCAACATTCAGTCTAAATCTGTGTTAATATGAATTTATAACAGCTACTCTGAATTTAAATGAGCAACTTTCAGTATGAATTTCATTTGATCTGAACTGCAACAGTGAATCAGAATCAGAGCTGAACTAAAATGGTGCCAATCAGTTTGAATATGAATTAATTTGAATTGGCAACATTCAGATTGAACCTGAGTTGATCTAAATTAGTAGCTTTAATCTGAATTTATATTAGCAACATTCTGTCTGAATCTGAGTTCATTTAAATTTGCTGGATTCAATATGAATCAGAGCTGAATTGAACTGGTGGCATTGAATATACATCTGAATTCATTTGAATTGGCAACATTCAGTCTAAATCTGTGTTAATATGAATTTATAACAGCTACTCTGAATTTAAATGAGCAACTTTCAGTATGAATTTCATTTGATCTGAACTGCAACAGTGAATCAGAATCAGAGCTGAACTAAAATGGTGCCAATCAGTTTGAATATGAATTAATTTGAATTGGCAACATTCAGATTGAACCTGAGTTGATCTAAATTAGTAGCTTTAATCTGAATTTATATTAGCAACATTCTGTCTGAATCTGAGTTCATTTAAATTTGCTGGATTCAATATGAATCAGAGCTGAATTGAACTGGTGGCATTGAATATACATCTGAATCATTTGAATTGGCAACATTCAGTCTAAATCTGTGTTAATATGAATTTATAACAGCTACTCTGAATTTAAATGAGCAACTTTCAGTATGAATTTCATTTGATCTGAACTGCAACAGTGAATCAGAATCAGAGCTGAACTAAAATGGTACCAATCAGTTTGAATATGAATTAATTTGAATTGGCAACATTCAGATTGAACCTGAGTTGATCTAAATTAGTAGCTTTAATCTGAATTTATATTAGCAACATTCTGTCTGAATCTGAGTTCATTTAAATTTGCTGGATTCAATATGAATCAGAGCTGAATTGAACTGGTGGCATTGAATATACATCTGAATTCATTTGAATTGGCAACATTCAGTCTAAATCTGTGTTAATATGAATTTATAACAGCTACTCTGAATTTAAATGAGCAACTTTCAGTATGAATTTCATTTGATCTGAACTGCAACAGTGAATCAGAATCAGAGCTGAACTAAAATGGTACCAGTCAGTTTCAATCTGAATTAATTTGAATTGGCAACATTCAGTTTGAACCTGAATTGATCTAAATTAGTAGCTTTAATTTGAAATTATATTGGTAACATTCTGTCTGAATCTGAGTTCATTTAAATTTGCTCCGTTCAATATGAATCAGAGCTGAATTGGAAGCATTGAGTCTGAATCTGAATTAATATGAATTATCAACATTCAGTCTGAATGTGTGTTAATATTAGTTTATGACAAGTTCTCTGAATTTAAATGAGCAGCTTTCAGTATGAAAATGACTTGAACTGAACTGACAACACTGAATCTGAATCAGAGCTGAACTGAATTGGTAGAATTCAATTTTAAATTTGAACTGGCTACATCCAATCTGAATGCAACATTCAACATGAATTGAGTTAATCTAAACTAGTAAACATTATGTCTGAATGTGTGTTAATCTAAATGAGCAAACATTATCTCATAATACACAACACTGAATTTAAATCAGATCTAAACTCAGTTGGTAGTATTCAGATTGAAACTGAATTAATTAGAATTGACAGCACCCAGAGTCTGGGTTAATAAGAATCGGTGAGCTTTACTCTGAATTTAAATAAGTGGCATTCAGTCTTCATGCAAGTTCATCTGAACTGGTGTCTTTTGAAATTAATGAGTTAATCTGGATTAACAACATTCTGTTTGAACTGGAGTTAATCTAAATTAGTAATACATACAGAATGCTCATACTATATGCAATCATTCTTTAACTAGACTTTTACTCGGGTGCCAAGAGTATATTGCAGTCTTCAGACTCTAGATCTAAAATAAGAAAGCATCCTGGACAAGACACTGATTGCCCTAAATGACACGACATGGGTTCTGAATGTCAGCTTCATAAAAGTGCACTCTAAAACACATTTCACCCTTCATATCCACCCGTCTGTCTCTGCTCTGTCATGACCCTGACCTCTGGTCTTCAGTCTGGCCTTGTGCCTGCTGTACAGTGACCTCGTTGGACTGCTCTGAAAGGTTGGGTCTGTAACTAGATTCTGAGCTGCTAAAGGTCAAAGGACTTCGTCTAGTTCACTCCATTTGACAGAAAGGGTGCTGGGTATATTTAGAGTGGCAGGAGAGGGAAGAGGATCTCAGTCCTGGGGAACGTTCATCCTTAGGTTTGAACCATGACATTAACTACAGTTCTATGCAGAACGTGTGAGTCTGCAATCACTCTGAGTGTCTCTGTACAGCTGAGATGATATGGACACGTTTCAGCTGAGCGGCTCATGAACAGCAGACATTCTCAGGGGGACAAATTACATAATATGGGGAAAAAATAGTTTTCACTTTGAAATATTGTTAAAACATCAAACATTTTTATTTTTATGTTTTATTAGTGGCCAGCCTTTTTTTTTTTTTTTTTTTTTATTAAGGGTTTCTCAATAGTCAGACCCTCCAGTTTTTCGCGATTCCACGATCGCTGAATCCAACGCAAAATCAGCAACGTGCCGCATTTTTATGTGATCCTGCATAATTTGCCATTTCACCACAAAATAATCGTAAAAACGAAGGTCTCACAAAAAAAAACACTTAATTATAATTATTAACTGAAATATACTGAATATATTACTGAATCTGTAATGTATTGTTTTCAAGGTACAGATATGCACATTGGTGTATGTTTAAACAAAAAACTTTCGCTGGAGCCATTGGACCGGCAAAGCAATTTCCCTAAAGATTTACACAGTCGGGGTAGATTGTTCTGTAGTCCTTATAATAAATAAAATGTTAATGGAAACAGACGACAAAAGAAATTGTGCTGTTGCTATCTAAGCGGAAGCAATTCAAAATTTGTTTAAACATCAGCGACTTATGGACTTCTGTGGAATCAAACACAAGCAGTTAACGATGTCTGAGATAAGACGACCGCTGTACCTGAGTGAAATGAAGTAAGCAAAAGTTATTAGGCCTATTGTTTTATATGGCTCGGTGGTATGATGATAAGTATCAAATCAAAAGATATTTCCTTTAGAGACCTGCGTAATCATTTATAGCTCATCACCGCATGACTAGGATAAAAGATTAGGCTAGCTTACTCCTCATTGAAAATGTTTTTAAAAAAGTCAAAACAGGTTTATTATACAATGAATTATAGACCTATAATTACAATTATTAACACTGCAGTCATCAATGGAAAAAGTTTATTTTTACTTTTAAAACTTTTTAAAAAAGAAAGTTTAACAGGAAATACATTCTTTTTTTTCCCACTATGTTTGGGCCAAAAGAGAAATATTAAGTGAGTAAATTAAAACATGTAGCTATATACTGTCATCAACATATGAAGTAGATTCGTCTCTCTTCGTCTCTGCTGGAATATGCGCCGTTAATGCAGCGTCAGATGCCGAAAGCGCTGTCAGTTTTTACTATCACTTTCTAGTAAATTGACTGAAATTTAGAGATTCACTGGCATAACCCTTGAACAAAGTTTGCACTTTGCTTGTGTATATATTAAAAAATTGCTTATTTAATATATATATATATATATATATATATATATATATATATATATATATATATATATATATATATATATATAGTATTTTAATATTTAGTTTTTTTTTTAATTGCATAATTTATAAAATGATTAAAATCATCAAGGTTGAACAAAGAATGTTATCTAATAATTTTATGTGCAATAATTTTATAACAATGCATAGTAAACATAAACAGCAATATTTCTCACGGAGTGAAAATAAATATATTTATTTTAAATATAATATTTAAATATATGTGTATTTACATATTTAAATATATTTTATATACTTCAATGCATAAAAACATTTCAAAATGTATATTTTTTTAATGTTATGTTTTCTTTTTAAATTGCATAATTTATAAAATTATTAAAATCATCAAGGTTGAATGAAGAATGATATTTAATAATTTTAGATGCACTATTATAACAATGCATGATAAACAAGCAGCAATATTTCTCACATACAGCAAAATTTCTCAGAGTAAAAATAAAAATACTTATTTTAAATATTTATGTATTTAAATATATTTAATATACTTTTAAAACATTTTAAAAATATGGGTTTTTTAATATTACATTTTTTTAATTACCTAATTTATGAAATTATTGAAATCAAGCTTGAATGAAGAGCGATATCTAATTATTTATATGCAAAGTAATTATAACAATGCGAAGTAAACAAAAAATGCAATATTTCTCACATGCATATATTTAATAAAATATTTTAATACATAGAAATGCCAATTAAGGACATGCAGGAACATTTTGTAGTGTTGATATAATGAATCAAATTTTGAATTGTTTAATTTCAACCAAACTGACAATGATTCAAAATATGATTCGAGCTTAACAACTTTAACAGTTTGACCAAATTTTGCCATTTTTGCCACAAAATTTGACAAAAAAGTTTAGGGTTAGTGGCGTGTAATTATGCCTAATTATTTGTTATTACTATTATAAGTACATGTAGAATTCATAACAAGGACCCTCCAAAATAAAGTGTTACAAATTTATTTGTGGGACAAGAGTCAAGAGGTGTTGCTGGCGTCATGCTCTATTTGAGCTACAGGAACGCCAAAATTTACTCAAAAACGTGAATCTAATTAAATCACTGGCAATACATTTGTCTCTGTCTTCTCCGTCCAGGTCCAAGTCGTGACGGTACCATCGGTGAAGACACCATCCGAGCGTCACTGATCTCAGCCGTGAGCGATAAACTGCGCTGGAGGATGAAGGAGGAGATGGACAGAGCGCAAGCTGAGCTGGACGCCCTGAAGAGGACAGAGGAAGACCTGAAGAAAGGACACCAGAAGCTGGAAGACATGGTGTCCCGCCTGGACCAAGAAGTGGTAAGTTGTTCTTTCCAACTGCTCTATAAGTTGTTCTTCCCAAATTCTGCATTGAGACATTTTGTGGCACCTTCAGGCTGAGGTGGACAGAAACATCGAGCTCCTCAAGAAGAAGGACGAGGAACTAAGCGAAGCTCTGGAGAAGATGGAGAACCAGTCGGAGAACAACGACATTGACGACGTGATCATCCCAACAGCGCCGCTCTACAAACAGATCTTGAACCTGTATGCGGAGGAGAACGCCATTGAGGACACCATCTTTTACCTGGGAGAAGCCCTGCGTAGAGGAGTCATCGACCTGGAGGTCTTCCTCAAGGTTCGTTTGTCCATCTAAATCTCTTTTTTTAGAAAGCAATGGCATTTGTTGTCTTACATTTGACTGTTCTTGTTTGACATCTCCGTTCGTCTCGTTTTTTTGTCCTCAGCATGTGCGTCTACTGTCCCGAAAACAGTTCCAGCTGCGAGCGCTCATGCAGAAAGCGCGAAAGACGGCCGGACTTAGTGACCTTTACTAACACCGCGCTCCTGATCACATGACCCAGACTCTGTGGTATGTCAGTGGGACTTCAGCTGTTTATGATATTTTACTTCTGTGAGAATTTTAGCTACTGTACCTGGCTGGTTTCATTTTCTTGATTTGGAAACGTGTGAATCGGGTACGATATTTGAACGCTAAAACTAGAGCTGAGCATTAGAAGTAAATGAGACATCATAGACTTTGTTCCTTCTTTCATTTGAGCTTTTGGGTATTTGGCTTTAGATACTACTGTTATTAACCGTACAGATTGATAACTTTTAAAATGTGACGTCTGCAGGAAGTACGTGAGGAAATTGCTCTCAAATGTGGATAGCAAATCCTGTTTTCATTCAGGCACTGTTACAAAGTGTTGTCATGCTCCGTAACTGTGTGAATCTCACAGGAAAATTCACCTCGAAATAAATAAAATATATATTTTACGCAGAAAAAATTAGGACTGTTAAGATTTTTTTACATTGTGTAAAATATTAAGTATATTTAAGTAAAAATGTGAAAAAAATTAAGTGAATTTACTCCTAAATTTTCAGTTAAGTCGATAATACAGTACTAAAAATATTTTTTATAACTTAATTATTTTTCTTTACAATGAGAATTTAAGGGAAAATGTACTTAATATCACAATGCGGAAAATCTTTATGCAAGTTAGGACTCTTAAGATTTTTTACATTATGTAAAATATTAAGTATATTTAAGTAAAAATATGGAAAAATAAGTACATTTACTCCTAAAGTTTCAATAAAAAAGTCAATACTATAATACAGTACCAATTTCTTTTTCTTTTATTTTTTTTTTTAATTTAATTATGTACTTAATATCACAAGGCAAAAATCTTTATGCAAGTTTTCGTTATGCAAGATATGACTTGTTATTCCGTTCTCCTAATTTTGGTGTTTTAATTTCTTGACCGTTTCTGTGAGATTTATTAAAAAAGATGTAAGATGCATAAAAAATTAGGACTTTTAAGCTTTTTTTACATTGTGTAAAGTACCTTTACGTAAAAATTTGGTACAAATTAAATATATTTTAGTACTTTTATCCCCTCAAATTTCTCATTAACATAATTGAAAAAGTACTGTAATACAGTAATAAAAATAATCCTATCCAAACTTTTTTTTTTCAGTTAAAACCAGCATGAATTAAAGTAAAACAAATCAAATATATATATATATATATATATATATATATATATATATATATATATATATATATATATATATAATGTATTTTATAATTTAAAGTTGTTGTTTTTTTCTTTAAAATGAGAATTTGAGGGAAAATCTGCTTAACATCACAATGCAAAAAATCTTTATGCAAGTTTTCTTTATGCAAAATATTATTTATTATTCCTTTCTCTTGATTTTCGACAGTTTCTGTGAGATTCATTAAAAAAAGATGTAAGATGCATAAAAAAAATTGTATTATTAAGGTTTTTTACATTGTGTAAAATATGGAGTACTTTTAAATAAAAATTTGGTAAAAAATGTAATACATTTAACTACATTTATCCCCTCAAATTTCAAATTACTTTTTATTAACGTAATAAAAAGTACTGTAATACAGTAATAAAAAAATAATCTTATCCAAACATTTTGGATTTCTTTTTCCAGTTAAAACCAGCATGAATTAAATTCAGTAAACAAATCATAAATTTTACGCAATTTGAAAGAAAATGTACTTAATATCACAATGCAAAAAATTCTTTATGCAAGTTTTCTTTGTGCAAAATATTACTTATTATTCCTTTCTCTTGATTTTGGTGTAAAATATGACATTTCTTGACCGTTTCTGTGAGATTTATTAATAAAAGATGTAAGGTTTTTTTTTTTTTTTTTTTTTTACATTGTGTAAAATATTAAGTACTTTTACGTAAAAATTTGGTACAAATTAAATAAATTTTAAATTTTAGTACTTTTATCCCCTCAAATTTCTCATTAACATAATCGAAAAAGTACTGTAATACAGTAATAAAAATAATCCTATTCAAACATTTTGGATTTTTTTCCAGTTAAAACCAGCATGAATTAAATTCAGTAAACAAATCATAAATTTTATGATTTTTTTTTATTTTTTAAATGTTTTTTTCCTTTACAGTTAGAATTTGAAAGAAAATGTACTTAATATCACAAAGCAAAAAAATCTTTATGCAATTTTTCTTTGTGCAAAATATTACTTATTATTCCTTTCTCTTGATTTTGGTGTGAAATATGACATTTCTTGACCGTTTCTGTGAGATTTATTAAAAAAAAGATGCAATGTTTTTTTTTTTTTACATTGTGTAAAATATTAAGTACTTTTACCTAAAAATTTGGTACAAATTAAATACAATTTAAACTTTTATCCCCTCAAATTTCTCATTAACATAATCGAAAAAGTAATGTAATACAGTAATAAAAGTAATCCTATCCAAAATTTTGGATTTTTTTCTTCCAATTAAAATCAGCATGAATTAAATTAAGTAAAACAAATCAAATATTTATAATGTATTTTATAATTTAAGTTGTTGTTTTTTTTTCTTTACAATAAGAATTTGAGGGAAAATCTGCTTAATATCACAATGCAAAAAATCTTAATGCAAGTTTTCTTTATGCAAAATGTTGATTATTTTTCCTTTCCTTCGATTTTGGGGTGAAATATGAGATTTATTGGCCGTTTCTGTGAGGACTTTTAAGATTTTTTACATTGTGTAAAATTCTAAGTACTTTTAAGTAAAAATTTGGTAAAACATGAACTGCATTTAAATACTTTTATACCCTCAAATTTCTCATTAACATAATCAAAAGAGTACTGTAATACAATAATAAAAATAATCCTATCCAAACAATTCAGCAAAACAAAACAGATATTTCAAATGTATTTTGTAATTTAAATATTTTTTTTTTTTCTTTACAATGAGAATTTGGGGGAAAATATGCTTTAATGTCACAATGCAAAAAATCTTTATGCAAGTTTTCTTTATGCAAAATATTACTTATTTTTCCTTTCTCTTGATTTTGGAGTGAAATATGACATTTCTTGACTGTTTCTGTGAGATTCATTAAAAAAGATGTAAGATGCATAAAAAAATGGTACTATTAAGGTTTTTTTTTTTTTTTACATTCTGTAAAGTACTTTTAAGTAAAAATTTGTAAAAAAAAAAAAAAAAAAAGTAATACATTTAAGTACTTTTATCCCTTCAAATTTCTCATTAACATCAAAATAGCACTGTAATACAGAAATAAAAATAATTCTATCCAAACATTTTGGATTTTTTTTCTAATTAAAACCAGCATGAATTACATTTAGTAAAACAAATCATATATTTGAAATGTATTTTATAATTTAAAGTTTTTTTTTTTTCTTTACAATGAGAATTTGAGGGAAAATATGCTTAATGTCACAATGCAAAAAAAAGAAAAAAAAAATCTTAGTTTTCTTGATTGTGAAATATAACATTTCTTGACATTTTCTGTGAGATTCACCCAAGTAATGGAGAACTGTGACCACTTATGGTTCCTCATTTCAATTTTATTACATTTATTTTGCTGAATTTATTATTTATCTCATTGCAATTGGGAACTATTAGCTTTTCCAGAGTTATTGTAATGTTGTTACAACTGTATATCATTTCGCTGTACACAAAGTTTTGGTTTGTGACTAATGATGTTGAAAACCTTTAAACTGTTGTACTGTACTTTACATTTTTTGGACTTTTTATTGTTTAAAATATTTGAGAAAATTAACAATTCCTACCTGTTGCATTTCAGTTGTTTTAATGCACTTTTGGGATGTGAATTAGATATTTTTAGTGAAGCTTTACCCCCTCATCTGCTTATATTTGTTCTTATTTGTACCAGACTGTAGATTATGATGTCGGGCAGATCAATAAAAGAACATGTTCTTGAATCGTGATCAATTTGTGACTGATCAGCACTTACATAATTTTTTTTATATCAGTTTGCGTGATACATAGATGGCAGGTGCCAATGTGCTAACTTGTGTTTAACCTTGAGGCATTGAACTCTAGACGGGCCTGATATGGATGCTGTATAACTTCATGCACCTGAAATGCTCTAGTGAACTCTTGCCAGTCAGTTTAGACGACATGGTCCACTAACCCAGTTTGTTTCTGTACTGCTGTTATTTCTATTCAGACTGCAGAACAAAGAGACAGATAGGCAGGTTTTGTAGTTAGTCACAATGTTTATTCAGTCACGGGCTGTGTCTCAATTCTACAATCACACGCTTCAAGTAACAGCTATAACCGTTGCTGTGTATCACCACTCAGCTGGGAGTGCGTCGTTGCTCTAACGAACCAACACTGACAGAAATAAAAACAGCATTTTGTTTCCAGCTGATACGTAATGTGTACAGTTACACGAATTACAAGTAGATGGATTATCTAAACAATAAACTTTCAACACCACAATATGATTTTATATCATACCATAATTTACAGTAAATTCGAGAACAGATTAAGCCATTGTAAAAGATTACATCCCGAGATATATATGTAAAAGTGCTTTTTCCGGTAGACAATCAGTGCACTTGTAGTTGAAAGTCACGCAAATGAAGCATGCACAGAACGAATTCATTTAAATAATTCGTAAAGCCATTCTTATGAAAATTGTTGCATTCAATTCAATCAACCATTCAAAACAGTTAACTCCCATTATGTAACAATTCAAAATTGATTGTAAAACTTTTGTATTCCAATCAAGGTGACAATTCAAACTCATTCATTAAATCATTCTTAAGTTAACTGACGCATTTCATGTAGAAACGGAAAACCACTGCGTTAAATTCAATGTGACAATTTAAAATTGTTCATGAATCCATTCTTGCGTTAGTGGTCACATTTAATGTAACAAAAATGTAGAACAGTTCCAATTTAAAGTTGCATCAAATTCAGTGCGACATTTTAAAATCATTTGTTAAACCACTCTCGAGTTAACGGTCGCATTTAATGTGAATTTGAAATTGTTCTTAAAACCATTCTAAGGTAAAACCTTTGCATTAAATTCAAACGTGACATTTCAAAATTGCTCATAGAAATGTTTTTAAAGAATCGTTTTATGAATTTTTATGTTAAATGCGACAGTTAACTTAGGAATGAATTAAGAAATTGAACTGAGAACTGTTTCAAAAGAATGGTTTTAAGTTGAATTGTTGGATCAAACTCTATGCAACCATTTTAAATCATTTGATAAACGATTCTTGATTCAACTGTCGCATTTAATGTTCAAATTCGAAATTGTTCGTAAAACCATTCTAAGGTAAAACGGTTGCATTAAATTCAATGTAACCATTCCAATTTGTTCATAAAACCATTCTTTTAAAACCGTTCCAAGTTAAATTGTTGGATCAAATTCAATGCGAAAATTTAAAAATCATTCGTTAAACCATTCTTGGGTTAACGGTCGCATTTAATGTAAATATTCTAATTGGTTTTATGAACATTCTTTTAAAACAATTCTAAGTTCAATTGTTGGATTAAATTC
Source organism: Cirrhinus mrigala (assembly GCA_036247105.1). Lineage (NCBI taxonomy): Eukaryota > Metazoa > Chordata > Actinopteri > Cypriniformes > Cyprinidae > Cirrhinus > Cirrhinus mrigala. Next base: position 3,964,869 of record CM070031.1, read on the forward strand.
AATGTGAAAATTTAAAATCATTCAATAAACCATTGAGTCAACTGTCACATTTAATGTAAAAATTCGAAATTGTTCATAAATCCATTCGAAGGTAAAAAGGTTGCATTAAATTCAATGTGACAATTCAAAATTGTTCATAAAACCATTCTTTTAAAACAGTTCTAAGTTAAATTGTTGGATCAAATTCAATGCGAAAATTTTAAATCATTCACTAAATTGTTCTTGCATTAATTGTCGTATTTAATTTCGAAATTCAAAATTGTACGTAAAACAGCACTAAGGTAGTTCACTGCATTCAAATCTATGCGAAATGTTACGCAGGAAGTTTTATGACCAATTTATTTATTTTTTTTTTTAAACTATTGTGCGCGTCTTTTTACAATTTGATGTCAAATCCTGCAAAAAAAAAAAAAAAACGTCAACTCCCAAAAGGACAACTTTCCAGATTTCTGATTTTTGAACGTTTATCGTTTTGTAAATGCACCATGATATCTCATGAAACTGATATTTTGTAAAACTTTGGTTTTACGTGTTGGTCTTGTTGAAATGATCAATTGCGTGACGCAGGACGTAAGTACGGAATGCTAACTGACCTCAGAACGGAATAAAATAAGAGACTCAAATTGTTCACAAGTGCTTCCTTCTTGAATATACAATAGTACGCACAGACACAAACTTTTACAAAGGCTGATGATCTTTGTCAAGACAACAGGAATAAACAATTTCTCCTCTGTAGCTAAAATAAGGAGCGTTACAATCTGAAGGTCTGAGACTGGCGTGGAGATATCTGATGGTTACAGGCAGTGAGGTTTTACGAGGTCAGGAGAGAAATAGGCAGGACTCAGAGATTTGCGATTTGTGACACTGGCTACATTTTGGAGGAAACTGCGGTTCACAGGGTCAGCTCCTTCTGAACGCCCCACAGGGTCTCGGCGCTTTTCACCAGCTGTTTCTCCTCGTCTGGCTTGAGGGTCATGTGGACAACATCCGTCAGACCGCTGTTACCCAGGATGCAAGGTACGCTGAGGAAGACTTCATCATTCACACCATGCATTCCCTGTGAATATGCAACAAGTGTCAGATAATGATGCTCTGTAGGCTTTTAATAGCTCTCAAAACTTAGCAAGCTAAACACCTAGCCAACAATTTTAGACATCATAGGCTTTTCCAAATTACATTATTCGTCCTTACTAGGTACCTCATCACATTGCACGTAACTTTCGAAGATAATTCAATCCCAGAATGCACTGCGACAAACTCTGAGAAGCACTTCATCCAAAATGGTGGACAGATGAATTCAGAAATTCAGAATGTGTGATGAAATCTTACTAAGGAAACTCAGGTGGTTTGAAAACTCAACCTGCAATGGCTTCCGATAGTTTGCCGATAGCATGTTGCTATGCTAATGACGTAGACGCATGCTGCCTAAGTAAGTGTATTCAGTACTGAAGCACCAGAAGATAAACAAGTTACATGTACTTATATGTGCACCCTATATTTGTGCATTTGCACTTTGTTAGCTTAGCGACATGCTAACGCAAGATGTACTGGAACCAACTGTGAATGTTAATAAGTCTTGTACTCTTTGTGTGATGAGCTCTATTTGTGGCACACGAAGAGTTGTTTAGATTAGGTGCTCGGTACATAAGATTGTTAGCTTAGCAACATGCTAACTTAAGATACTGGAACCAACTGTAAATGTTAGTCAAATCGTCTGTGTGCTTCAAGTTTACATTTGTGTTGCATATGAAGCAACTGTCCATGAAGATCTTCCCAAATCCCTTTCTTGGACATGCACCAGGATGTTGCCATAAAAGGTAGTTGCCTATGTAATCATTAGATGGTGGTTTTGGAATGGAGTTTATCATTATACATAGGCCTATTTATGTTTTGACTCTCCGTGCTAGAAAAAGGAGTTTACAGTATTTGGTTAATGAAGATGGCTGGACGTTGAGAAATAAACAAGGGAATCTCACCTTGACCAAAGTTGAAACTGGATGACACTTGCGTAGGTTCTTCAAAATGCTCTCGCACAGGTCAGCTACAGACATACCAATAGCCCAGGAGGTATAGCCCTTCAGCTTAATAACCTCATACGCACTGCCAATACAAACAAGATTTATGTTAAACACATATAAACAACCATGAGTCCAGACTAAATACATTTACACAAGGACTTGATTTATAGGTTTTCTAATGGGAACACAGAGTACTCATTTATTACAGATCATATACAAACGAAGAGAAACTACTCTTAACACTTGGCCTCTCTCCCTAAACTTTCTCTATGTCATTCTGAGGCAATTATGAGTGTACTAAACCACTGTATGTACAAATTATTCACCTGTCAACCACCATCTTGTGGACGCTCTTCCAGTCCTCCTTGTCTTTTTCTGTTCCCATGTCAGGGTTCAGACTCTGGAGAGACACTCCAGCCACGTTGACTCCGCTCCACACAGGTACTACAAAAGAAAGACGTTTACTTTTTATGAAGAAAATGATTGGCGTTTATTGTGCCCTTGAAGCACATCTGTGCTCCCGATCATCTCTGCAGTCCTTACCGCTGGAGTCTCCATGTTCTCCAATGACCCAACCGTGGCAGCTAGATGGGTGAATGCCCAGCTTCTCTCCCATCAGGTAACGGAAACGAGCAGAGTCCAGGTTTGTGCCACTGCCGATCACACGGTTCCTGGGCAAACCGCTCAGCTTCCAGGCCACGTAGGTCAAGATGTCAACTGAAGAGAAGACAACATTGGTTTATGGTCTCTAAGGGTACATGACATCAACTGAAACCTTTCAGCACAAAAGGGCGTTCAGTCGTAAATGGCAGCCCAGGAATGACATACCTGGGTTTGAGACCACCAGAAGGATGCAGTTGGGGCTGTACTTGATGATGTTGGGGATGATGAACTTGAAGATGTTGACGTTCCTCTGGACGAGGTTCAGGCGGCTCTCGCCCTCCTGCTGACGGGCTCCAGCGGTCACAACGACCACTTTGGAGTTTGCGGTCACACTGTAGTCTGGAAATGACATGGAATGATCAATTTTGGAAAGATCTTATGCTCCCCTGGTTTCTAAATTCCTGTCAAACACTCTCTCAAGGCCCATTAAGTCCAAGCTTATATAGATCGAATTATGCTTACGATGCAATTGGAAAATGCACCGCAAGACTGAGTAATTGCAAATATTTGTTTAGACCGGGGTGCCCAATACTGTACCGGAAGATCTACCTCCCTGCAAAGTTCAGCTCCAACCCTGATCAAACACAACTGAACGAGCTAATAAGATCTTCAGGAGCACTTGATAATTACAGAAAGGTGTGTTGGATCAGGGTTGGAGTTGAACTCTGCAGGGAGGTAGATCTCCAGGAATAGGATTAGTCACCCCTGGTTCAGACACTAGGTCTTCAACCCTACTCCTGGGGACCCATTGTCCTGCAAAGTTTATTTAAAACCGGCTTCAGCTCATGTATCCTAAAGGCCGTGATTAGCTGGTTCAGGTGTTTGATTAGAGTTGTAGCTGAACTCTGTTGGACAGTTGGTCTCTGGAGCAAAGTTGAAGACCTAGGACAGGGGTCTTCAACTTCAACTCTGAACTTCAAGATCCACTTTCCTACAGAGATTAGCTCCAACCTGGATTAAAAACCCCCTACCTGCAACTTTGTAGCAATCCTGAAGACCTTGATTAGCCTGGTTAGGTGTATTTGATCAGGGTTGTAGCTGAACTCTGCTGGACAGTTGCTACCAGGAGCGCAGTTGAAGACCTAGAACAGGGGTCCTCAACTCTGAACCTCAAGATCCACTTTCCTACAGAGATTAGCTCCAACCTGGATTAAACACACCAACTTGCAACTTTGTAGTAATCCTGAAGACATAGATTAGCCTGTTCATGTGTGTTTGATTAGGATTGACGCTGAACTCTGCTGAACAGTTGATCCCAGGAGCAGAGTTGAAGACTTAAGACAGGGGTCCCCAGCTCTGAACCTCAAGATCCACTTTCCTACAGAGATTAGCTCCAACCTGGATTAAACACACCAACCTGCAACTTTGTAGCAATCCTGAAGACCTTGATTAGCCCATTTATGTGTGTTTGATTAGGGTTAGAGCTAAACTCTGCAGGAAAGTAGATCTTGAGGTCCAGAGTTGAGGACTCCTGACCTGAGATTTGATTCAAGAACTCCTTCGCCTATTTACACTAGTAAAAAATGAATTTATGCCTCTAATTAAAGGCGTTTTTTATTTTTTAAATAAACAAATTGTTGGTGGATCTTTTCTTTCTTCGGTTGGAAAGGAAAAAACAAAACAAAACAAAAAAAAAAGAACAAGACAAATAAGATTTAAGCCGCACTGTACAACAGGATCAGACAAACAGACCTTTCGCCTAGAAATTTGTTTCATTTCTAGGTGTGAACAGACATTTATTGTAGATTGGCTTAAACATTATTTCTCAAGAGTCAAAGATTATGAAATCATTCTGTCAAGGCGTGACAGCAACAGGATGGTCGGCTAGAGTCAAGCCATCTTTGAATATTGGAACCAACTGTGAATGTTTATCAAGTATTTTATGCGTTTCACGTCATGAGCGCTTGTGGAAGTTGCTGTGCGTAAATAGTTGTTCAGATTAGTTACTCTGTACATAAATGACCAAAACAGTTAAAATGGCACCGAATACTTGTACTCTGTTAACTCTGTTAACACTCTGTTAACTCAGCAACATGCTAATGTAAGATCTACTGAAACCCACTCGGAATGTTAATCAATTCTTATGTTTTGCATAATGAGCACTAGTCGGATCATCAGTGGCGGCTTTTTAGATGACTGAGCATGTTACATTGATAGTGAAACCTGTTGCTAAGAGAGATCACTCTGATTGGCTGTTCATTTTAACAAATTAGTGTACGCTAGTATAAGAAAAACGGACGTAACAAAAGTTCTCATCTCATCTTTGGTTTGAAAATGGTAAGCAAGAGCAGCTACATCAACAGTCTTAACTCTTCCGGATTTCATTTTGAAATGATAAATACAAACTGCTGCCACCCGCTGGTCTGGAGAGTTACTTTCTTTCACACAGGCACAGAATGTACATGCTAGTTGGCGTAGGCTGTAGTTTTACAGCTTTCAGCTTTGCAGTGTGTTCAAGCGCAACGTTTTGGCCCAGACATCACTGGTATGTTATCACCAAATTAGCACCTATCAGACTGTCTGCTCCTTATCACCCATAAATTGTCACCTTTTGACACTCACATTTTAGTTTAATGCTATATTATGAAATCTGACCTTTATCCGCCACTATCTTGTGCGTCTTGAGAAAGAGGCTTCCATGCTGTAAATCCATAGCCTCTCCTTTCAGCTTATCTTCCATCACGTCTACTAGGGCGAGTTCATCTGTCAGATCCTGGACAAACAGATGCACTGACATCAACACTCCTCTACTGATAATACACACCTTAGACACTCATAAATGTTGATTTTGGGGGTCAGCTGTATTACCCATTCACCTCAATCTGTTTAATTCATAGTAAAAAAAACACTATACCCTGGACCACAAAACCAGTCTTAAGTAGCACAGGTATATTTGCAGCAATAGACAAAAATACATTGTATAGGTCAAAATGATCAATTTTTCTTTTGTGCCAAACATCATTAGGATATTAAGTAAAGATGAAGTTCCATGAAGATATTTTGTACATTTCCTACCGTAAATACATCAAAACATAATTTTTGATTAGTAATATGCACTGCTAAGAACTTCATTTGGACAACTTTAAAGGCGATTTTCTCAGTATTTAGATTTTTTTTTTTTTGCACACTCAGATTCCAGATTTTCAAGTAGTTGCATCTGTGCCAAATATTGTCCTAACAAACCATACATCAATGGAAAGCTTATTTATTCAACTTTCAGATGATGTGAATTTTTTTTGATCCCTGTGACTGGTTTTGTGGTCCAGGGTCACATATGGCATTGTAGGTTCAGCAATTGTATTCCACAACAATGGAAAAATGCAGAAAGCTGAAGTGTGAGGCAAACTCTTGGAATTTGCTTGGTCTCCAGATAAGGGGATCATGTTTAATCTTGGCGGGGGTTCAAGGCCTTCCTGCTCATTCAGAAATCGCTCAATGTTCAAAGGTCAGGAAAGGTGTTATTTCCTTGAACCACAGCAATTTCACCCAAAGTGAGATTTCAGGAGAAAAACATAAGCACATCCCTGAAACTTAAAGCAATAATCAATATGACATTTTCATTCCATATTTTTTTGTTTAGAGGTTACAGGAAAAAAAAAAAAAAAAAAAAAAAAAGTGGAAACAACATGGCATTTGATTTCATTTGGACCTACGCAAACTGTCCAAATTCTTACCAGTTAATAAAATTTTATTAAAATCCTCAAATTTTTGGCACTTTTTTTTTTTTAAACCTCATTTAACTTTCATTAAAACTGAAATTTCAATACAAGTGATATGAGTTGCAAGCCAGATTGAAACCCACACTGACTGCTCACAACAGAATTGTGGTTCATTGAGCATTTGTAGTAACCATAAGGCATATTTCTGTCCTTTATCATTACAACAATGAACATTTTGTCATTTATATCATTTAAAAAGATCTAATTTTACTCAATTTATTTTAAAAGGAATTATTAATTTCTCAATTTAAATATTAAATATTTAAATATTTATAAATATTTATATTTATATTAACAGGTTGTTTAACCACCTCAATTTATTTGATAACAATACCACATTTTTTAAGAATTAAATAAAAATAAAAATTATAATTAAATTATTAATTATCAACTAGTCATGTGCATATATTAAAACTTCCAATTACTCAGATTATTTAAAAAAAATAAATAAAATTAATATTATAATATTATACATTATAATATTTATAAGTAATATTCAATGAGCATTTGTAGTAAACAAGGCACATTTCGGTCCTTTTGCAATACAACAATGAAAATTCGGTCATTTAGATCATTTACAAATGTCCTATTTAACAATTTATTTAAAAAAATAAATAAATAATCTAAATTAATTTTAAAATAAATCTATCATTTAAATATTTTAAAAAGGCCCAATTTTACTCAGTTTATTTCATAAATCTGTCATTTAGGTCATTTAACAGGTCTAATTTCACTCAAACAAATTAGACCAAAACAAAAACAAAAACTCCGTAATCTAGATAATTTAAAAAGGTTACATTACTTAAAAAAAAAAACAAACAAACAAACCTCACAATGACAATGCATAAGCAGATATATATTAAAAAAAAATATATATATATATTATATTATTAATTCCCCAATTTATTTTATAATAATTGCTTAAATTATTTTGTAATTAAATAAAAAAAAATACTTATTAATTTTACTCAGGTTTTTAATTAATTAATTAATTAATTAATTAATTAATTAATTATATATATATATATATATATATATATATTTTTTTTTTTTTTTTTTTTTTTTTTTTTTTTTTTTTTTCTATTTTAAAATGATTTTTTAGACATTTTGAAAGCATGAATGTTGTTGTCAGTAATATAATAATCTGACTGATCTTGTGTTCTGTAATGGATGTAAAGGCTGTTTTTCCAGTGCAGTGACTCACTGACCTTGAGGAGGATGCTGATGGCGGCAGCCATTCCAACCATTCCTACACCCACCACTGTCACCTTGTTGGTGGGCCCTGCGGGCTCCTCCTTGCTCACATGAGCGATGAGCTTCTCCTTTGTAGAGGCCATCTTCAACTGCAGGAGACAGAATCTCATCAGCTACAATGTATTTTAAACACATCACTGGTTTTCTGTCAGTATCAATGCCCTTCAAGAAGGAAGTGACTATGGGTAATCTGAACTGCTTGTAATTAGACAGCATTCTGAAAAAAACAACTGCTCCGACGGATCATTTACATGACACTGAGGGGTCCACTAAGGAACGTAGCTATTTTATCCTCAAGTCAAGTGCAGAGAGGGAAAAGGTTAAAGGTGTAAGAGCAAAGCGCTATTTTCATCCCTCACGTCCTCCAGCCTCTGCAGTGTTGTGTGTGCAGACGCACGTAGAAGAAGGGATCTGCAGTACGGTGCAGAGTGGTTCAACAAACCACCTTAAGAGCCTCTCACTGATGATTTAAACCTCTCATTCATCACATGCACTCAAAACACAAGCACTTTAGAGACAGTCCCTAACGTCTGCAGACATTTTTCATCACAGATCATCACTGGAAAACTAAACACGTGAATGAATTATGTTTATACTTGACAGACCTTGTAAAACATACATTATTTTCATTTAGTTTAGTAAGTTGATGTACTTAACTAAAAATTAACAATTATATATACAAATTTCATAAAAATGATAATTAAATTAAGTTTAAAAAAAAAAAAAACGAATTTAGAATGTTAAATACAACTATAATAGCATCTCAAATATATACTAATATAACAGATTTTCAATCGATTCTCATTACTTCGTAACAGAAGTAAAAATCATTTTCCCGGTAGAGGCCGGTGTTGAGTTGACGCAACTGTTCGAATCATTTCGAGATCATGAATGGGAAAATTTTTACACATGCTGAATGAAATATTGACTCATCTTGCGCTAAATGTGTGCAAAAAGGGACTTTTATATACTCAAACCCCCGGACGTCCCTAAATGCACCCTTTAAAACCACAAGTACCAGAATCCCTTGCAGATGAGGAAGCTAGAAGTGCATCAGCAGCATCTATCCATGCTGAGGATTTCTTGAAGCACGTAGGCTTCAAGTGACTCACAAACCTTAATGATGCTCTAACATCCATCAACATGATTCATATACTCCAATATAACGTTACATTAAAATGCTCGCAAATAATCACTCCATGATAAGGAAATGCGTTTGCTTAAACGTCAATACATGATTATAATCTTTATTTTGAAGCAAGCAGCAACAGGTCGTGTTTGAATGCACAAGAAGTGAAAACCGCGTGTAAATTGAGTATAAACAATCGTAAATTGTTACATTTACGATGTGCTTTGACGATTATGTAACGCAAAGCCAGACTGCAGGAGCAAATGTTGCTTTCAGCAGGAGTGAATGATTACCTTTCAGCATCCTCTGTTTTTTTTTCACATTACAGTAAGCATGTGGCTAAATACACATCTAATTATAGTAAGAATGACATATATAAATTTTAAAAGATTTTATTACACATACTATAAAGAAAATACCACCCAAAACGCATATTCTGCGCTTTAAGACTATAGCTTTTTATGACATGTGTTTTAAATTATTAACTAGCGGCAGCTTGTGTCTTACCTGTATGTAGTTGTAATTTTACAGTGATAATTGGTGTAGCCTGGGCTGGAATGTCGCGCTGTGCCGTTTATCCGCACTGGTGCTGTGAGGAAGGGGCTGCGAGACTTATAAAGCGCGTAACGCCCTCACGCTACACGCCTTATTTACATATGAATAGTGTGGGCGTGGTCCCGCGTCTCGTGGTGGAAGTCACGTCCATCTGAGGAAGCGTCATGGAAGCGGATGTGGCTCAGCGGGTCACGTGCGACGGTTTCGTTACACTAGCAAGCGTTTCTTAACCTGCATGTTTGATTACGTCACAAATGAGAAAGACATTTAAGGATGGAAAATTACCACTGCATGTTCAATGCAAGAATTCTTGATAGTTTATTATTCATTTGTTTGTATACAGAATAAACCAAGCTAACAAAAATATGTTTTAAGAACGTTATGCTAACGTTCTGATAAGTTGCAAAAAACGCTGTTATGAATGTTTACTGAACGTTCGAAACGTCCAGTTTTAAAAATGTTTGGAAACGGGTTTTTTTTTCTTGGTTGTGCGAATATTACATCATTTACATCATCATTATGATGTTGCATGTTCTTTTTGAATGTTCTATTAACATTATGAAACAAGTAAAACTTAAAAACGTTAGATGAACGTTCACCTAAACGCGTATTTGTTCCATAAACGATGTATAGGCTAAATAACGTGCTAACATTTTTAAAATATTATACAAGACCAGATAATCTTTATAAAGTGTTCTATTCACAATACTTCGATGGAAGAACGTTTGTTCACAACTTTGAGAAAACCTTAGCCAAAGTTATGAGAACGCTCGTTGTTAGCTAAGAATATTACATCATATGCAATTACCTCAGTATCGCATTGTAACCTGTAGCTTTTTTCGCAACCCTTTTTTCGCATTGTTTTAGGCTATGTATTTCTCTCAAAGTATTGCAGACTATTGAAACCATGAATCTAATTTTTGGGTGTAAAATTGCACTTGAAACCATATAATTTTAAATACATATTAAACAATAAAAAATATAGGTTGAATATGTAAAATATGTAACATTAATGAACGCTAAATAATAAAATATATGTTTAGTACCGAATTATTTTAACTGACGTCTATTTTGTTTAGTGTTTTTCTGTCAGCTATCTTTACTGAAAAGACAAATTGTCAACGATTGGACCACTGATTGCAACATATACACAAACAAACAAACCTCACAATGACAATGCATAAGCAGATATATATTAAAAAAAAAAAAAAACATTTCGCAAGAGGATGCTGTGAATATTTTTTCTCTGTAATTACAGTGTACTTCAAGAATAATGAGCATCAGAGTCAGAGGAGAATGTGCTGTGTCATGGTTAGCTGGCATGAGGGTTTCACGGACACACACTGCCTAAGGAAAAGGATGCACAGGAAAAGTATTAGTGTCAGTAGATAACGTGGTGCAGTACTATAAAAATAGAGCATCTTTGTGTGCGTGTGTGTGTGTGTGTTTTGTTAATATAGAATGCATTTTTACAATTATTTAATGCATGATGACAATTGAGACGTTAACCATTTGTTTTAGACTAAATAATTTGTGAAAAGTTTCCTTTAGGTCAACAGGTTAGCAGGTTACGACTGATTGTTACGTTCTAAAAAGAGCGTTCTGTGCCGTTTTTAATGTTTTGTAAAGGAACTGCACCATCTTGTGGTGAGAAAAGCACATTTCATCAAGAGTTGATTTTGTGTGATGCAGGCTATATTCATAAAGAGTTTTCAGTTTTAGAGTTTAGAGATTAGTCATGTAGTTAATAATTGTTCAGTTACAATATTTTCCAGGGGAAGTGTTCATTTAGTAGCACTAGTGCTATTTATCCTGTTGTGACAGGTCAGGACACGTTACATGGTATTGCATAATGCAAAAAAAGAAAAAAACTCTAAGGAATGTTAATGTATTTTGCCATTCTCAAATGGACTTAGCATAACATTCCTTTAAGATATTATTATTAGTTTAGTTAGTAAGTGGTAAATAAGAAATAAAAGTGCACTTTTCCCACTTGAAGTAGTCATCAGTAGATGGTAGCCATTGACTTCCATAGTATTTTATTTTTCCATACACTATAGAAGTTGGTGGCTACCAACATTTTTTCCATACTAGCCATAAGGTTTTACAGAAAGTATAAATTACTTTTATACACTACCAGTCACATGTTTTTGAATATGTTTTTTAATGTTTTTTTTTTTTAAAGAAGTCACCTCTGCTCACCAAGCCTGCATTTATTTGATCCAAAATACAGCAAAAGCAGTAATAATGTGAAATATTATTTAAAGTAACTACTTTCTATTTGAATATATCGTAAAATGTAATTTAGTCCTGTGATCAAAGCTAAATTTTCAACATCATTACTCCAGTCTTGAATGTCACATGATCCTTCAGAAATCATTCTAATATTCTGATTTGCTGTTCAAGAAACATTTATTATAATTATTATTGTCAATATTTAAAACAGTTGAGTAAATTTTTTATACACTATACACTATACCATTCAAAAGCTGAAAAAAAAATCTACTCAGCTGTTTTCAGTATAATAATAATAAATGTTTTTTGAGCAGAAAATTCTGAAGGATCATGTGACTGGAGTAATGATGCTAAAATTCAGTTTTGATCACAGGAATATAATACATTTTAAAATATATTCAAACAGAAAACAGTTATTTTAAATAGTAAAAATATTTTTAAATTTTACTGTTTTTGCTGTACTTCGGATCAAATAAATTCAAGTTTCAGTAAACAGAAGAGACTTTTTAAAAAAGCATTAAAAACCTTACTCTTCAAAAACTTTTGATTGGTTGTGTATATTTCTTATTAATATTATATACTGTAGTTTTAAAGTGTCAAATATGTAAAGTATTAAATCAAAAATTCCATCTACAATTTTATTTTAACAAATTTATCTCAGTAAAAGAGGTTCCCAGTAACACAGATCCGTGAAAATGACTGAAAATGCTGTATTATCATGCCAGGCCAGTAGTTGGCGATGTAACTCTGTAAAGAAGCACTACGCACCTACGCACATTCACATTCCTATAGAATTCCTGTCTCATGAAATCGATCAATCAGAGTTTAAAAAAAAAAAAAAAGTCAACAAAACATCTTGTGAATAGTCATAATAGTAGTAACATGACATTTTGTTTTCCTCAGAAAAGCCAACAAGCCTAACTTTGGCAACACTGTTTTATTTTTCTCATAAATCAGCCAGTTAACCGAGTTGAAGCTATACGTTTTTATTGCTGTTTTTCATGTTAAATGTGAAGACAAGTTGGATGCCACACACTTTTTATTTATTTATTTATTTTATTTTTTTATTATATATATATTACATTAACTTTGCACAATATAACATGATTTTATTACGCAAATTCTTTTGTTTTAAAGTAATAATTTAAAGCATTCTATAGATATATTTATTATGTCTGTGAGTCATATATTCGCTGAGTTTTGGTCATTTTTGTGAAGCGTTCCTCCTTTAAAAGAGAAGTCCACTTCCAAAACAAAGATTCACATATAATGTACTCACCCCCTTGTCATCCAAGATGTTCATGTCTTTCTTTTTTCAGTCGTAAAGAAATTATGTTTTTTGAGGAAAACATTTCAGCATTTTTCTCCATATAATGGACTGCTATGGTGCCCCGATTCTGATCTTCCAAAATGCAGTTTAAATGCGGCTTCAAATGATCCCAAATGCGGTTGTAAACGATCCCAGCCGAGGAAGAAGGGTCTTATCTAGCGAATCAATTGGTTATTTTCATTAAAAAAATACAATTTAAATACTTTTCTATCTCAAATGCTCGTCTTGCCTTGCTCTGCCTTGCTCTGTGTATTCTGGTTCAAGACAGTTAGGGTATGTCGAAAAACTCCAATCGTATTTTCTCCCTCAACTTCAAAAATCATTTCAAAATCATCCTACATCGCTGCAGAAGAAACGCCCCAGTCTTTGCAAAGTGAAGATGCAAAGAAGATCAAACACCCTTAACAAAAAAGGTAAAATGGTGATATGGATGATTTTGAAGTTGAGGGAGAACATGAGATGGGAGTTTTTCGACATACCCTAACTGTCATGAAACGGGAAAAACAGTCCAGGCAGAGTAAGACAAATCGAGCATTTGACATTTCAAAAAGTATATAAATTGTGTTATTTTTATGAAAATAACCAATCGTTTCGCTAGATAAGACCCTTCTTCCTTGGGTGGGATCGTTTACAACCGCATTTGGGATCGTTTGAAGCCGCGTTTAAACTGCATTTTGGAAGTTCAAAATCGGGGCACCACATCAGTCCATTATATGGAGAGAAATGCAGAAATGTTTTGGAAGTGGACTTCTCCTTTAAGAGACATTTTGTTTATATTGTGAGTGCACACGAATAAAAATAGACCTTTTGCTGTTCTGAATGATGTATTACTCTCACCTTTATGAGCAAAAATGATGACGTATTTTAGCTTTCTGCTGGCCGCTTGGTCATTACTTTAAAAAAAACAAAAGCTTGAATTTAACAAACATAAAATGTTCCAAACGTATTTCTAAATTAATTTAATAAAGAAACTAAACAAAATCTAGCCACTTTGCCATTAAAAACCAAAACTGAACTATTTTAATGGCTGCAACAGCAGCTGTGTAATAAACATGGGCTCTGTTCTGATAAGTTGTCGGACAAGGGCAGGGCTCGGGCCTGAGTGTCTTGGGCCAGGGCTGGGCCCATGCAGGGCTCTATCATTTCAATTAAAAGCTCCCCCTTGGCTCGACGGGACCCCAATCTGCCCGGGCCCATATGCACCTGCATACCCATACGCTACGCCCCTGGTTATCGTGACATCGCCAACTACTGGCCTGGCCAGTATAATACAGCGCTTATAATTGTTTTCGTGGGCATTTTGCGAAACTTTTCACAAAAAACACAAACAAAAAACTTTTGTTTTTAGTACATTGTTGTCACGTAAACGTACCCTAAATTAAGTGTGAAACACTTCTGTACCAGGAGTTAAAAGCAAAAAAATCCCTAAAAAAAATTTGAAAAGAAAAGAACTAAATAAATAAAATAAATAAATAAATAATAAACAAACAAACTTTAAAGAAAATACTGTTAGTTTTGAACCCTGAGCCGTTTTGCTATATAAAAAGTGTATACAGCAAGTTTAACCATGGCATTTGCTCTGCTAACTCAAGAGAAAAGATTTCATTTATTTCCCCACTGTTTACTCTCAATCCATCATGAAACATTCGTTCATGTCTTCGGGGTGATCTGCCACAACACGGTTATTGCACAGAGTTTTGAGACTTTTCTCGGCCGATGGCAACACAACAGTCATATGAACTTGGTTGAAGTGAGCAAATAATCACATCACAGCTTACAGCAAGTCTCATTTCGATCTCCAAACTATGTTGGACCACACAGGTGCTACACGCACTGACATTTGTCATTAAATGTTGCGATTCCATGTGACAACATCCCACCAGCCTTTTTTTATTCTATGCTTGAACTTTCCCCATATCTCCTCAAGCTAGGCAAACTTTTCCTTTTCTCCTTGTCTTTCAGATGTGCAAAGCTCACAGCGGCTCATCATGTAATCTCCTCATAACTACAGCATTTCCAGTGAGGTTATTTTAAAGCCTAATTAACCCCAATTAGACATTGATAAAAACTATCAGGCTCCACAGAGATGCACCACAGTAAGTCAGCATGGTAGGAACTGTAATCTTCGTGTCATCAGCTATTATGGCACCACAGGGAAAATCTAATATCCCCAGGAGTTTATACCCTTATCATACTTCTTTTTCCATTCAGTTATGAAATCAGTATTAGTCCTCAGGCTGAAATGAGGTGTAAATGACAGCAAAGTTTGATTATCAGTCTTAATTGTTGCCCTTTATGTCACACTGTGAGATAACAAACTGACGCATATTTTTGTGTGAACAGAAAAGAAATTCATTTTTAATTAATTATAGCTCTGTTGACCAGGGTCTAAATTACAACAACCCCTGCGAACACACAATTTTGTAGGATTATTTATTTATTTATTATTTATTGGGGATAATCATAAAATAACCTATACAGAACATTTCACTTCTGTATAACAATAGTTATTTTAGGGCAAAGTTCTGGGGCCTCATTTATCAGCAGTGCATAGAAAAGTTTCTATATTTTGTCTGTATGTTTACACACATTCCTATATGTACGTACAAGTTGGTAGATCTCACACTTTGTGTGAAACTGTTTTTATGCACTCATTACGCTCACGTCTGTGCGTATGCACTGTTGATAAATGAGGGCCCTGGAAACTGAGAAAGAAAATGCTATTTAAATAAAGAAAGTTTCCTTGGGTAGCCTCCTGTTTACTCTGAATACTGAAGCCTGATTTGTTCACGTTTGTGCAACTGCATGAACAAATGGCATTTTAACCCGCCCAAACGGTTGGAGCTGACTGTTTATATAAGCCAAGGTGGTCCCAGGTCACACTCCCTCAAAAATATGGTGAGACGCCGCCGCCTATGGGCAGTTGGGCACATTGCAACTTGCGTTCACTCAGGCCAGTTCAAGTGCCGGGCAGACTGAACCAAGAGGAGGACATGCTGTCCTGGGGCAATGCATCTCCAGGAGAATGGAGACTCTCATTGCCCAACTTATTCAGATGCTCTGTCTTCCTGGTGGCCAGATGTGGTTTCCTGAGTTGATTCAGCTGCTGTCGGCAGCCCCTTGGCCAGTCCTGCTGAGAAAGGACTTCCTCTCCCAAGGAAGACTCATCTCCAGCCTAAGTTGTGGAACCTTCATATTTGGTCCCTCGAAAGGAGTCTTTACAGCTCCCCAGGACTGTAACTAACATCATTTTGGAGGCTAGAGCCCCATCTTCGAGATGTCTCCAAGCCCTTAAGTAGCTTTATTTTCTGACCAGTGTGCAGTCCGTAATGAAGACCCATCCTCATGTGACGTTATCCATTCTAATCTTTCTGCAAGAGCTGCTGGATAAGGGCTGCACCCCTCGATCCCCAAAGTATATATAGCAGCCATTGCGGCAAATCACGCTCTCGTGACTGGCCAGTCATTTAGCAAAAACAACCTTGTTGTTAAATTCCTGAGGGAAGCTTGGAGATTGAATCCACTTCTTCCTCATACTGTGCCAATGTGGGACTTATCCACAGTCCTCAGTGCCCTTCATGGTCCCCCTTTGAGCTGCTCCAGTCGGCCAACTTATGATCCCTGTCACTTAAGACTGCCCTCCTTTTGGCTTTAGCGTCAGTCAAGTGAGTTTTGACTTTATTTTTCGAAGGAGCGAGGTGCTCTGGCCCACGATTGGACAAGTGCTTGCCTGTATGCCTTTCCTTCAACTGCCCTGCTCCCTTAGGTCATCAGGGGAATTAGGGAAGTCTTTCTGGTGTTCCCAATCTGGGGGAACGAGACATGTTTTCCCGAGTTGATTCAGCTGCTGTCGGCAACCCCTTGGCCAATCCAGCTAAGGAAGGACTTCCTCTCCCAAGCGAGAGGCATGATCTGGCATCTCCAGCCTAAGTTGTGGAACCTCCATATTTGCTCCCTCGACAGGAGTCTTTACAGCTCCCTGAGACAGTAACTAACACCATTTTGTAGGTTAGAGCCCTGTCTATGAGATGCATCTACACCCTTAAGTGATCTCTATTTTCTGACAGGTGTGCAGTCCGGAATGAAGACCCATCCTCATGTGACATGTCATCCATTCTAACCTTTCTGCAAAAACTGCTGGATGAGGGCTGCACCCCTCAACGATCAAAGTACATGTGGCAGCCATTGCAGCAAATCACGCTCTCGTGACTGGCCTGTAAGTCAGAAAAAATTCAGCACTTCCTGCCTTGAATTTTGCCTTTATTTCTTGAAGGAGTGAGATGCTCTGACCCACAATTGGGCCAGTGCTTGTCTGTATGCCTTTCCTTTAACTCCCCTGCTCCCTCAGGCCATCAGGGGAATTAGGGAAGTCCTTCTGGTGTTCACACTCTGGAGGAACCAGACATGTTTTCCTGAGTTGATTCAGCTGCTGTCGGCAGCCACTTGACCAATCCTGCTGAGGAAGGACTTTCTCTCTCAAGGAAGACCCACGATCTGGCATCTCCAGCCTGAGTTGTGGAACCTCCATATTTGATCCCTCGAAAGGAGTCTTTACAACTCCCCATGACTGTAACTAACATCAGTTTGGAGGCTAGAGCCCCATCTACGAGATGCCTCCAAGCCCTTAAGTAGCTCTATTTTCTGACCAGTGTGCAGTCCGAAAAGAAGATCCATCCTCATGTGACATATCATCCGTTCTAATCTTTCTGCAAGAGCTGCTGGATAAGGGCTGCACCCCTCAAAGTATAAAAGTAAAATGCTCAAAGTATATATAGCAGCTATTGCGGCAAATCATGCTCTCATGACTGGCCAGTCAGTCAGCAAAAACAACCTTGTTGTTAAATTCCTGAGGGAAGCTTGGAGATTGAATCTGCTTCTTTCTCATACTGTGCCAATCTGGGACTTATCCATA
Source organism: Cirrhinus mrigala (assembly GCA_036247105.1). NCBI lineage: Eukaryota > Metazoa > Chordata > Actinopteri > Cypriniformes > Cyprinidae > Cirrhinus > Cirrhinus mrigala. The sequence continues at coordinate 3,982,684 of CM070031.1, forward strand.
GTCCTCAGGGCCCTTCATGGTCCCCCCTTTGAGCTGCTCCAGTCTGTCAACTTATGACCCCTGGCACTTAAGACTGCCCTCCTTTTGGCTTTAGCGTCAGTCAAGTGAGTAGGTGATCTGCAAGCACTTTCATTCAGCACTTCCTGCCTTGAGTTTTGGCTTTATTTCTCGAAGGAGCGAGATGCTCTGGCCCATGATTGGCACTGTGCTCGCCTGTATGCCTTCCCTTCAACTGCCCTGCTCCCTCAAGTCATCAGGGGAATCATGGAAGTCCTCACGGTGGCCCCAGTGTGAAGCAACCAGACATAGTTCCCCAAGTTAATTCATCTGCTGTCGGTAGCCCCTTGGCCAATCCTGCTGAGGAAGGACTCCCTCTCCCAAGAAAGAGTCACGATCTGTCATCCCCAGCCTGAGTTGTGGAGCCTCCATATTTCTTCTCTCGACAGGAGTCTTTACAGCTCCCCGTGATGGTAACTAACACCATTTTGGAGACTAGAGCCCCATCTAAGAGACGCCTCTATGCCCTTAAGTGGTCTGTATTTTCTGACCAGTGTGCATGTGACCTCATGTGACATGTCATCCATTCTATCCTTTCTGCAAGAGTTGTTGAATAAGTGGTGCACCCCTTCAACACTCAAAGTATATGTGGCAGCCACTGCGGAAAATCATGCTCTCGTGACTGGCCAGTCAGCTAGCAAAAACGTCCTTGTCGTTAAATTCCTGAGGGAAGCTTGGAGATTGAAACTGCTTCTTCCTCATACTGTGCCAATATGGGAGATATCCATGGTCCTCAGGGCCCTGCATGGTCCCCCCTTAGAGCCACTCTAGTCAGCCAACTTATGACCCCTGTCACTTAATGCTGCCCTCCTTTTGGCTTTAGCGTCAGCCAAGCAAGTGGGCGATCTGGAAGCACTCTCATTCATTCAGTATTTCCTTGAGTTTTGGCCAAGACAAACCAAGACATGGCTATGCGCCCACTCATAGGTGCTCTCCACTCAGAGCACAAGTCATCACCCTTCTAACTCTTCCTAATTCAGAGGACGAGCAGTGGTAATTTACTCTGCCTGGTTCAGGCCCTTAGAGTTTACCTAGAGCACTCCACCCACTTTCGGCAATCAGAGCAGTTCTTTGCAGTTCTTTTGCTTCGGAGGCTGTTAAAGCATTGCCAGTTACGAAGCAGAGACTGTCCTGCTGGATAGTAGATGCTATAGCCCTGGCTTAAGCTGCAGTGGACTTACAGTGTCCTATTGGAGTAAGGGCCCACTCCACCAGAGGAATGGCATCCTCCTGGGCTTCGTCCAGTGGAGTTTCAATTGGTGATATCTGTGTAGCAGCCAGTTGGTCTGTAGCAGTAATCTACCTTCACTAGATTTTATAACCTGGAATAGCCTGCCCTTCAGGCACGGATCTTGTCCGCCTAATCTCCCTCATCCCCTTGCAAGAGGAAAAGGTCCTAGCTGTGCAGACGCTGGCCTCAGGACTTGGGTCTCATATTTGGTTCATGCTTCTTAAGCAGCCTCATTGCGGGTGCTTCGGCGCTGGGCTTGCAGAGTGGCTTCGTTCTGCGCTTATTTATAGCACAGCGCTATTGGATGCGCTCCCCAAAGTGTTTCATGGAATATGAGAAACTGTTTTTGAAAGGGAGTGCTCCAGTTACTAACATAACCTTGGTACCCACAGATAAGGGGAAGGAGCGTTGTGTAGACTGCCATGCTATAAAGCTCTATGCTAGTTGATGACTGACGCTATCAGGCAGTCAGCTCTGCCCGTTTTGGTGGACTGAAATGCCTTTTGTTCGTGCAGCTACACTAACGTCAGGAGTATCCCTACAGTGTTTAATGCAATGCATTAATCTTCTGTAATCTCAAGGAACCAAGGTTATGTTAGTAACCGAAGTGTTTCCTTTAACCAAAAACTAACTCTAAAAATGTATTTTGGGAACATTCCAGAAAACAACTTTCCCAATACGTCCTGAAAATAAAATATTTACTGGGAGAAGGGCTAAAAAATCTTGGATCGATTCAGGTTATAAGTTCTGATTCGTTTAGCTTCCATCTTGTTAAAAATCTACATTTGTAGTTGTTTGGAGGACATGAATGATTCATTTTTAATGATTCAAAGCCCGACTCATACTACTCAAAACACTGACATAACCTACAAAAAGAGCCATCAACAAATCAAACTTGCGTGATTCTTTTTGTGAATCCAATCAAAAGATTTGAGTCACTAAAAAGTCAAAATCCTTCACTATTAAAGGCTTATTAGTCTTAGTCTGAAATTATTAAAGTCTAACTCATGTCACGACCAGACATGTTTGACACTTTAGTAAAGTCGATTCCCCTAAGTGGATTTTATTGATGCTCTCAAGTCCCAACAACTTGGAATCGATTCTTTTTGGTGATGATTCCCTGCCCTAACTATCAGTAAATGCATTATTTAATGGTTTGGAATTAAACACGTATGTACTATTTACGAAACACTTTGCTCTTTTGAACATTTTGTGTAACATATGTACTTTTAAAGTAGTTTTTAATCAATGCTATCATTTATATTGTATTCATATTTAATGTCTTGATTCTTTATATGTATATAAGAACATATGTAAGATTAAATTAAGTGAGTGTAACACCAGCTCTAAAAAAGAATCTTATCCATCACTCATACACAGTGATAGGTTGGGATTCACCCCTCCTAGGGAACACAATTTAATGTACAGTAGATAGTGAGACCTTGCGACCCTATCATTAAGAGAGGAATCAGGGTTAATTGAGGTGGTTAGAGCGATAGTGTTTCTCTCTAAGGGGTGAGATAGTAAAACCACACCAGTGCCCTGTCTCCGTCACTGACACATGTGGGTGGTAAAGGTCAAGTGTGGCTGGCCTATATCTCTGTCTGGCCTTTCCTCTTATTTTTCTCCACCTTCCTCATCCCTCTGATCGTCCCCTTCTCCTCCTCCTCCTCCTCTGTGACCTTTTCTCCATCCCGCCATCTTTTTCATTCAAACTCCATTTCACAGATGACAGACGCCCATGTGCGGCGGGACAGCTGGTGAAGCGGGAGGCTGGACCGACTGTTTTAACTCTAATCAGATTTTATGACTCTCGGGGGGAAAATGTTAGTGACCCCCTGCCAACGTGACATTCTCTCTGCTGTCAGGGGGTGTGTGGATCTTTATATGGACACTAAGAGTGTAGTTGTGTGTGTAGTTGATCATTTGAAGGACTCTCACATGAAAGTACTGTTGTAGTACCCTGGTACATCAGTGGTATCAGATGGTAATAGTGTTGTATATGCTGTGGTACTACAATAACCATGGTATTAACATTGTATTCTAAAGTACCTTTAAGAATACAAAAGAAGGCTGTATCAAAGTACTCTTTTGTAAGTATATTCTACTGCCATAGACATATAAAAAACTGTGATATTACTGTGGTACACATACAAAGAAACATGGTATTATTATAATATATGTATCAAGCAGAAACCAAAATTTACTATGGTACATGTCCAAAAATATGGTATTAATGTCCAAATGTCTAATTATATTACTATGGTGCATATGCAAAAAAACATTGTGCTGCCATGGTAAATATCCAAATAACATGGTACTATGCAGGTAAAATAAATAAATAAATAAATAAATAAATAAATAAATAAATAAAAAACATTACATTTTATTGCAATATATGTCCAAAAAATGATATGACTACAGTGCATGTGCAAAAATCATGGTATTACCATGGTAAATGTCCACAAAAACCCTAAACAAAACAAAACAAAAACATGGCATTACTTTAAAACATGTCGAAATGGTATTACCATGGTAATATCATGGTACCATTTCCAGAAACCAAAATTTTACTATGGTACATGCCCAGAAATATGGCATTAGTATCTAGCATTAGTATGTCCAATTATATTACTATGGTGCATATGCAAAAAAACATTGTATTACCATGGTAAATATCCAAAAACAACATGGTTTTACCATGGTAAATAAAAAAACATTACATTTTATTGCAATAAATATCCAAATAATTATATAATTATGGTGCATGTGCAAAAACCATGGTATTACCAAGGTAAACGTTTAAAAAAACATGCCATTACCTTGATACATGTACAAATATATATATATATATATATATATAGTATTATCATTGTAAATATTTAGAAAACAACCTGGCATTACAATGGTGCATATTGTCAATCAAACGGCATAGTATTGTCATGGTAGCATTTAAAAAAATATCATAATTTTACCATGGTGCATGTCAAAAATCAGGGTCAACATACATTGTATAATAATTGCATAAAATACCATGGTACTACCATGTTTTTTTATACAGTATCTCAAAAAAAGGGGGTACGCCCCTCACATTTCAGGGACAATCGTATGAGGCTGCTCGTATGAGGAGGTTTGCCAGCTGAAGTGCAGCAAGGACTTTGCAGCTTTGATTACCGACTACAGTTCCCGTACATCTGAAAAAAAAACGTGATGTCACGCGTCCTGTTCCGTGCTCTAGCACGGTTAGCGCTCACACTACATGCGAACCGCGCCCGAGTCCAACTGAACCGTGCTCTGGCACACCTCTTCCAAGCGGGCCAGGGACGGCTAAACGAACCGCGCCCGGGCACGGTTCGGAGCACTCACACTAGTCAAACGAACCGCGCTTTGGTGGTCAAACGCACTCGGGCACGGTTCAAACTGCCTAGTGTGAGTACACCCTTAGAGTAGTCAATGTGCAGCTTGTATAGCAGTGTATATTTACTGTCCCCTAAAAATAACTCAACATACAGCCATTATTGTCAAAACAGCTGGCAACAAAAGTGAGTACACCCTAAGTGAACTTGTCAAAACTGTGTCCAAAGTGTCAATATTTTGTGTCAAACCATTGTTATCTAGCACTGCCTTAATCATTCTGGGCATGGAATTCACCAGAGCTGCATAGGTTGTTGCTGGGATCCTCTTCAAATCCTCTATAATGATGTTAGACACATGGTGCTTCTCCACCTTCCGCCTGAGGATGCCCCATAGGTACTCAGTAGGGTTTAGGTCAGATCACCTTCACCTGCACCTTCCTCAGTAAGGCAATTGTCATCTAGGTGGTGTGTTTGGGGTCATTATCATGTTGGAAAACTGCCGTTCGGCCCAGTTTCTGAAGGGAAACATTATGTTCTGCTTCAGAAATGTACAGTACATAATGGAATCCATGTTTCCCTCAATGAACCGCAGCTCCCCAGTACCAGCAGCACTTATGCAGCCCCAAACCATGATGCTACCACCACCATGCTTGACTGTAGGAGAGACACATTTTTCTTGGTACTCCTCACCAGGGAATCACCTCACATGCTGGACACCATCTGAGAAAAACAATTTTATCTTACTCTCATCAGACCATAGGACATGGTTCCAGTAATTCATGCTCTTGGACATGTTATCTTCAGCAAACTGTTTGCGGGCTTTCTTGTAAGCCAGCTTCAGAAGAGGCTTCCTTCTCGGATGACACCAATGCAAACCGACTTGTTGCAGTGTGCAGCGTATGGTCTGAGCACTGACAAGCTGACCTTCTACTTCTGCAACCTCTAAAACAATGCTGGCAGCACTCATGCATCTGTTTTATGAAGCCAGGTTCAGCACCTGACGCACAGAGCGAGTACTCAACTTCATTGATCGACCCTTGCGAGGCCTATCCTGAATGGAACCAGTCTTGGAAAACCTCTGTATGACCCTGGCCACAGTAGTGTATCTCAATTTCAGGTTGTTACTGAACCTCTTATAGCCTAGGCCATCTTTGTGGAGAGCAACAATTCTAATTCTCAAATCCTCAGAGAGTTCTTTGCCATGAGGAGCCTTGCTGAACATCCAGTGGTCAGTATGAGAGAATTGTACTCAAAGCACCAAATTTTAACTGCTCTAATACAAGATACACAACTTTGTATGGTCCTGTCAAGCAGACAAAAACATGAACATGATGATTAGGACATAGTGCTGCTATCACTTAGGGTGTACTCACTTTTGTTGCCAGCTATTTTGACAATAATGGCTGTAGAGTTATTTTCAGGGGACAGTAAATATACACTGCTATATAAGCTGCACATTGACTACTCTAAAATATATACAAGTTTCATTTCTATAGTATTGTTCCTTAAGAAGATATACTAAAAACGTTGCTGAAATGTGAGGGGTGTACTCACTTTTGTGAGATACTGTATGTACCATGCTAGTACCAAGGTATTTTTGGAAAAACGGTGGAGTACCATGGTTAAAAAATTTCCGTGTCATGGAAGGCCATGTATCAAAGTACCATACACAATTTAAGTTTTAAGTTTTTGTATAATTTATATAGTAAAAGAGTAAAAAGTATTTTTTTCAAATATATGACATTAATAAAATAAATTATTCAGTAGCATGGTATTACCATGTGATTCCTCTCCATTTAATGGTACCACCACAGTACTGTACTGTATAAGTATCGGGACATTGGTAAGAGCCTGGTGTGTTTTGTGCATAGTGTTTTAAGTCTGTGGTGTGTGAGGAGCCGTGTGAGGTTATGATGGGTCACAGACAGCCATTACCCGCACGACCCAGCAAGAGTCTGTCCAAACCACTGCTTTCAATCAATCTCTGTGTGCGCGTGGAGCGAATCCGACGCAGCAGGAATAGAGACATCTGCAGAAATACATCTGCCATAATCACTCCCGCTCTGTGGTCCGACCGCCCCGTACTTACAGCGGCTGTCGTCGACTTCCCCCTCCTCATTCATCTTTTCTCCTCCTTCACCCCCTTTCTCCACACAGGAGTCCCTCGCTTCACGTTAAAACAAAAAACGTGAGAATCACAACTGCTATGAGAGCTCAAACTTACTTTTTATGAGAGCTTAAACCTGAATGTTGAATTAAAGAAACCCAAAAATGAACCTTACCCCATGGTTTACTCACCCTCAAGCCATCCTAGGTGTATCTGACTTTCTTCTTTTAGATGAATACAATCGGAGTTATATTACAAAATGTCCAGGCTCTTTTAAGCTTTATAATGGCAGTGAATGGGTGGTGAGATTTTGAAGTCCAATAAAGTGCATCCATCCATCATAAAAAGTGCTCCACATAGGCCTTCTGAAGTGAATCAGTTTGTGTAAGAAAAATATTCATGTTTAAACTTTAAAAACCGCAATCTCAAGCTTTCAGCTAACTGTCGTACGCACGTTCAAGAGAGTACATGAATGGTACCTCAAATTATGTGACTTGTTGGAGAGAACAAGCTACTTCTACTTCCTTTAACAAAACCTTCATGTTTCCCTTTTCAAGTTTATCACAGACTTTATTATACACATAAAAACAGTGTTTAAAAAATATCTCATAGGAAAATCCTGAGGGAAACCATGGCTAGAAAATGCTAATTCTGTTTTTTTAGCAATAGCTACAAACTGAACAGCTCCACTCTGATCATAGCCTTTGTAGTTTCAGCAACAAGATAAGCGATTACAGCATTTAAACTACCTTTTAACTTTCTTTTGATCCAGTAAAACGATGTTCAAATGCACCCAGAGATGATTATGAATAATCATTCTCCATTCAGAGACGAACAGCGTGTGCAGTGTTACGAGAAAACCCTTCAATTTGATCACAGCTTGAAGTGTAAGACACTAAAATGTCTTCCTGAAGGTGGTCACTGGGCTTTATCACTTACATACTGCTCAGGACTGAACCCAAGAGCAATTAATATCAAATTCTTCCTTTCAAACGAGCCGCGCGAAAGCCCAAACAAGGGAACTACGCCATAGACGGCACTTCACGCTATACTGAAACGCCACACATTCATTTCCTTTTCAAGACACTAGAAAACACGCAAAGTAAAGAGCAGTCAATCAATAACGTGAACCAATCAGATTTCAGATGAGGTTAAAAAGGCGGGACTCAGTGTAGTGGTTTGAGATGTGATTAGTGACTAATTATATGACTCCAGTTGATTTCATTGCAGTGTTTTCCAGTTGTTTTCCTTAGTGTAGCATACAACCTGTAATTATTTAGACACAGCAAAGCTAATTATCTGAACCACCCCCAAATTCACAGTTTGACTGGAAACAATGCTAGTGTCTTAACGTTAGCATCCCAAGACAACAGCCTTTTCTACTATAAAGAATTTATAAGAGTACTATGTCCGAATTTACAGTATTCAAAGGTGAAAAGTACATGGAGAGGCTTCACTATGGTGAATTAACAGCTTTTTAGAGGAAACGGCTCATCATTTAATAAATCGACCACCTATCGGCTAATTTTCAACATGTTTTACACTAAATAATACTTCTGGATTGAACTATTTTTAGAATTTACACAGAAAAAAATGCTGTTTTATAAGTCACTGACTTTTTCCACAGGTGGGATTCATTCAAGTCATAACTCTCAGAACATTCCGAGTTTACAAGTTGTAATTACGAGTTGAGGAGCACGTGAGGGCTTTGGCGTTGATAGTGTTGTCATAGAAACTCATAATTCAGATGTCGTAGAATGTAACGTGTTTTCATCTCGGAATGCAGCATCAAAACTAAATTTCAGTGACGTCAGTGCTGTAATGTGATTGGTTATCAAGGCACACGTGAAACTTGACCGTTACGCTTTCACCAAAAGTAATACAAACCCTATCATATTTTTTTTTTGATGCTACTTAATTCAAAAAGTAATACATACTCAGAGAAAACGCGATTTTAGATCCTTTTTAGTCACAGTGTTTGTGCTACGAACATGAATTTTACCTCAAATTATGCAGCTTATTGAACAGATTTATTAGCATTATCAGCTTTTCAGGTAAAAATAGCTGGTATCTACATAACAACCACTCAGAATAGCCTAGTAACCACACAGCAACACACTAAAAACACTCAGAGACAATTAAAACGCAAAACAAACACTAGCAAACACGTTAGCATTGTTGGCACGGGCAAAATGCTAATATGCTAATATGCTAATACCATGTATTGTTATACAACGCTAATATCATATTCATGGACATGTCAATACCATTGTATTTTTATAAGTACCTTGGAATAGCATGTAAATAACGTGTTACATAAATCTGGTATTCATTCATGACCACTGTACCGTGGTATTACCACCTTTTACCATGGTACGACTACTTTACTTTCTAATTAGAAAGTATACAGGTACATACCTGGGTTGTTGAAGTGATGTTTTCATACACAAACTCGAGATTTGCAATTCAACGACCAAAAGTAAAACGCAATGAGCGTTAAATGCCCAGAAGGTGGCAGTATGGGGTTGCGTTTACACATTTGTCCTTACAAAGACAGAATGCGTGTTTGTTTGTGTCTTCACGCTGGTGAGTGTTTGTGTGATGGTATGTGTTGCTACAAGGCACAATAAAGCTGCAACGAAGCCGGAAAATGTTTTTGCGGTCGGTACGATCAATCATTCTCCCAGGGCACGGAGCTGAAACATATCAGGTGTCATATTTGCGCCCATTTGGAGCCGTCCGTTCAGGCCTTTGCCTCCACAAACACACTGTCACACGCACAAATTCAGTTAAACCTGACCCAACAATGGATAATAAACAAACCTGCGGCTAAATTGACATGGCACATAAATCAGTTTCTGTTCACTAATCTAATAACATGACATGAAAAGGAACAAGCTCTGAAGCTCCGGCCGCGGTTGAGTTGCTTCAGCACTAGTGAAACATGAGCTCACGCTCTTTATGTTATGGGAAATGCCAGGGAACAACAAATATAATGATCTTTTGCGAGTGAGACTCTTCCTAAAATATAAAGGCCACTAAATATGACAAAGAACTATTTATACGGTGAGTGTGATATAAGGATGTGTTATTTGTTAAATTAAATTATTGGGTTTTATTTGTCATTGTACTGGAGCCACAACAAATTTCATTTCTTTTTCCACCCAATATTAGATTTGGGTTATATAAGAAAAGCATTAAAATATCTGATTTATTTGTAAAGCACTTTTGATAATAAATATTGTTGCAAAGTTTCAAAGCAGCATCAAAGAAAATCATTATACAACAAACAAACAAACAAACAAGCAAACAATAAATCAATAAATAAACGTATTTATTAATTTAAAATACTCTGTATACATTACAACATAAAGTGCATTTATTTAGATAAGCAAATTTAATGTATATTTAATATTACATATATAATATATATGTTATATATTAAATTAGTAATACACAACAACAATAATAATAATACTTTATTTTATATTATAATATATTATAATAATATATAAAATATAATTACATATTATTTATGCTATAATTTATATATATATATATATATATATATATATATAATTTATATTAGACAAATTAAAAGAAATAAATATATTCATTTATTTAATATTAATAATAATGCTATTTATAATAACAATAAAAATATTTAATTATATATATATATATATATTATGAATTTACAGTCTCTCTCTCTATATAACATTTTTTTATTAAATATTATTATTGTTTTATTTTTATTATAAATAGCATTATTATTGTTTAATGAAGAAATTAATTTATAATAATAAATAAATAATAAATAATAATAATAATAATAATACATTTTATATTATAATATATTGTAATAATATATAATAACATTATTTATATTATAATTTAAATATAATTTATAATTTATATTACATAATCTAAAAAAAAATAATAAAAAGTATAATTCAAATTATGTAGTAATTAAAATTATGCTTTAAATGTATAGTAAAGCATAAAGTATATTTATTATATTAGATGTGTGTAAGAAAGTTGCATTACAAATGAAATGTATATGTTAATTAGTAATATAAAATAATAATAATAATAATAATAATAATAATAATAATATTTAATAATAGTAACAAAAGCATACAATCAGTAAACAAACTACGAATACATACATTTGTGAATATATATATATATATATATATATATATATATATATATATATATATATAATTCATATTATATGAGTTTACGAATTACAAATTAAATACACACACACACACATTTATATATAGCTTTTTCTTTGTAATTTTCATTTTGTATTATTTATATTCTCTCAGTTTTTTCATGGATCCCAGGTTTGAAAACACTTGCCTTAGATCATTTCATGCTGCGTTTAAAATATAATTTCAGCACAACAAAATGATCTCTGGAAAACAAACGTCAGAAATATGAAGTGTGAACATTGTCTGTAATGTTCCTGTTTATCGTCTCTGGCATCACAGGTATGTATTTCATCATTCTCGGTTTTCTTTTCTTCCTTAAATGATCCTATCTGAGTTCACCACAGGCACCAGTGACACTAAACTTCTGATTTCTGCAGCACTTTCATTTAGAAACAGAGAACCACCCTACAATTCTCCTTCCTTCTGCCCGTGTTTTCATGCTGTTCTCAGATGTTGTTCGCTTGTTTCTCCTCTTTTATCCTCTATTTTTTATTGTTTGGAAAAACTGATCTTTAAAAGTTGGAGAAGCTTTGAAAAGAACTCCAACAAATACAAGTTAAGGACGTTAAAGACAGCAAACACAAACGTTGCTGGTGAAACTGCACTTAATTCAGATTCTGAAAGTGCAAAATCTTTCATGCATCTATAAGCTAAAATCTATAGGTAGATAAACAATAAGTAGATTCATTTAAGTCATTTAACGTCTTTTTAAGTGTGGTTCATCCCAGCAGTGAGCATGAGAGATGCAGCAGAAGAGGCTCTCAGCATCTCTGTTGACTCCAGCTCCTAAATGCTTACAGATGGGCTATAATGGGCTTCCCTGTTTGCCGCTGATCCTTCAATTAATCACACTCTGCTTCTGCTCACACTGATCCTGGACCAGCTTCCTCTACATGAATCCAAGCGTCAGAACATCCAATAAGCTTTACAACTGATCTAAGATCAGTGTGAGGAGATGAAAAGCAGTTTTACATCAAATTGTGTTAACTATGTAGCTCTATGAGTCAATCAGATGTGCTTATGCTGTGTTGGAAATGTCTGATTCATTCCAGTGAATCAGTTCATCTTACATGGTTCTGTAGTAGACGAAGAGATGGACAGTTTGATTAATTGAAGTGAATTGGTTTGTTCTAAATGGTTTTCTTTCTTGCAGATTTGGAAAATGTGATTCATTCTATTTTATCTCTTGATCCTAAACGGTTCTTTCTCTCTTATGTAGAATTGAAAGTTCATTCTAGTGAATCAGTCCTAAACTGTCCTAAATGGTTCTTTATCCTATGTAAAGCTAGAAAGATTCATGATTCTACTGAATCATCTTAAACTGCTGTGGAGCTTGAAACTTGTGATTCATTCTGTTGAATCTGTTTGACCTAAACAATTCTTTTTCTTGTAGAATTGGAAAGCCTGATTCATTCCAGTGAAACAGTTCATCATGAACTGTTTTCTCTCTCAAATTCTAGTGTTGAAAAGTCTGATTCATTCTACTGAATTGGTTCATTTTAAAAGGTTCTTTCTTTCATGTATAGTTAGAAAGGGATTAATTCTGGTGAAATTCATTATGAATTGTTCTATCTCTCATATGTAGAGTTGAGAAGTCCAAAACAGTTTAGTGAACCAGTTTATGCTTAATGGTTCTTACTGCAGTGTTGGAAAGTCTGATTCATTCTAGTGAATCAGTTCATCTTAAACAGTTCTTTCTTTCATGTAGAATAGGAACATCTGATTCATTCTTTTGAATCAGTTCAACCTTCCCTTTCTGATTCATTTAGTGAATCGGTTTGTCTTAAGCGGTCATAAATGAAGAGTTTAGCAGTCTGATTCATTTTAGTGAATTGGTTCATTCTAAATGGTTCTCTCTCTTATTTATGGAATTGGAAAGTCTGATTCATTGTAGTGAATCGGTTCAACCTAAATAGTTCTCTCTCTTATATGCAGATGTAGAAAGTCCAGTTCATTCCAATGAATCTGTTTCTTTTAAATGGTTCTCTGTCTCATACGTAGAGAAGAAAGTCTGATTCATCAGTTCTTTATTATCTGATTTCTCTGTCATTTGTAGAGTTGAAAAGTCTGATTCATTCTGTTGAATCAGTTCATCTTAGATTAAGACTTTAACAGTCATTTCAGTGAATCGGTTCAGTCTAACCGGTTCTCTCTCTCTCTCATTTCTAGAGTTGGAAAGTCTGATTCATTCTAATGAACTGGTTCACACTAAGCAGTCTTAGATGAAGAGTCTAACAATCTGATTCATTTTAGTGAGTCGGTTCATTCTAAATGGTTCTCTCTTATGTAGAGTGGGAATGTCCAAATTCATTCTAGTGAATCAGTTCTTTATTATGTGATCTCTGTCATTTGTAGAGTTGGACAATCTGATTCATTCTGTTGAATCAGTTCATTTTAAAAGATTTATTCTCTCCTGTAAAGGCTGGAAAGTCTGGTTCATTCTTGTGAATAGGTTCATCCTAAGCAGTCTCAGTTAAAAAGTTTAACAGTCTGATTTAATTTAGTGAATCGGTTCATTCTAAATGGTTCTCTCTCTGTTTTGTAGAGTTGGAAAGTCTGATTCATTCTGTTGAATCAATTCATCTTAAAAGATTCATTTTCTCATGTAAAATCTGAAAAGTCTCATTCTTTCTAGTGAATCAGTTCATCCTAAGTGACACTAGATTCAGATTTTAACAGTCTGATTCATTTCAGTGAATCGGTTCAGTCTAAACGGTTCTCTCTCTCATTTGTAGAGTTGGCAAGTCTGATTTAGTCTAATGAATTAGTTCACACTAAGCAGTCCTAGATGAAGAGTCTAACAATCTGATTCATTTTAGAATCGGTTCATTCTAAATGGTTCTCTATCTTTCATTTGTAGAGTTGGAATGTCTGATTCATTGCAGTGAATCAGTTTGTCCCAAACAGTTCTCTCTCTTATACACAGATTTGGAAAGTACAATTGATTTAGCTGAATCTGTTAATCCTAAAACAGTCCTACACAAAGAGTTAAATTATCGGATTAATTTTATTGAATCAGTTCATTTTAAACGGTTTAATTCATTCTTGTGAATCAAAACTAAATCAACAAATGTTTTTATTGTGTATTCTGTTGTGGTGTTCTGTTTTTCTTTTGTATTGTAATATATTGTATATCTCTCATTTGTAAAGTTGGAAAGTCTGAATCATTGTAGTGAATCAGTTCATCCTGAACAGTTTAGGCTATGCAGATTTGAAAAGTATAATTCATCTAGCTAAATCTGTTCATTCTAAACAGTTCTTCCTCTCATACATAGAGATAAAAATCTGATTCATTCCAGTGAATCGGTTCGTCCTAAACAGTCCTAGATGAAGAGTTCAACAGTCTGACTCATTTTAGTGAATCAGTTCATTCTAAACTGTTCAATTCATTCTAGTGATTAAAAAAAAAAAAAAAATTCTTTTATTTTGTATTCTGTTGTGGTATTTTGTTTCATTTGTGTTTGTTTCTGTTTGTGTCATTTGTATTGTATTGTATTCTCTCTCATTTTAAAAAGTCTGATTCATTGTAGTGAATCAGTTCATCCTGACAGTTTTATTTCTTATAGGCTATGCAGATTTGAAAAGTACAGTTCATGTAGCTAAATCAGTTCATCCTACATGGTTCTTCCTCCCATACGTAGAGATGAAAATCTGATTCATTCTAGTGAATTGGTTCATCCTAAACAGTCCTAGATGAAGAGTTCAACAGTATTATTCATTCTAGTTAATCAGTTCATCCTAAATGGCACTAGATTGAGACTTTATTGAGCAGTCTGATTCATTTTAGTGAATCAATTCATTCTAAACAGTTTCATTCATTCTAGTGAATCCAAAAAATCAACAAATGCTTTTATTTTCTATTCTGTTGTGGTATCCTGTTGTTCATTTGTATTGTATTGTATTCCCTCTCATTTTGGAAAGTCTGATTCATTGTAGTGAATCAGTTCATCCTAAGTGGCACTAGATTGAGACTTTAACAGTCTGATTCATTTCAGTGAATCAGTTCATTTTAAACAGTTCTCTCTCTTATATACAGATTTGGAAAGTAAAATTCATTTAACTGAATCTGTTCATGCTAAAACAGTATTAGATGAAGAGTTGAACAGTCTGATTCATTTAGTGAATCAATTTATTCTAAATGGTTCCATTCATTCTAGTGAATGAAAAAAATCAATGAATGCTTTTGTTTTGTATTCTGTTGTGGTATTCTGTTGTTCATTTGTATTTTATTGTATTCTCTCTCATTTTGGAAAGTCTGCCTCATTGAATTAGTTCATCCTGAACAGTTTTCTTTATTATAGGCTATGCAGATTTGAAAAGTGCAATTAACTAAATTTGTTCATCCTAAACGGTTCTTCCTCTCATACATAGAGATGAAAATCTGATTCATTCTAGTGAATGGGTTCATCCTAAAAAGTCCTAGATGAACAGTTCAACAGTCTGATTCATTTTAGTAAATCAGTTCATCCTAGGTGGCACTAGATTGAGACTTTAACAGTCTGATTCATTTCAGTGAATCAGTTCATTCTAAACGGTTCTCTCTCTTATACAGATTTGGAAAGTACAATTCATTTAGTTTAATCTGTTCATGCCAAAACAGTCACAGAGGAAGAGCTGAACAGTCTGATTCATTTTAGTGAATCAATTCATTCTAAATGGTTCCATTCATTCTAGTGAATAAAAAAAAAAAAAAAAATCAACAAATACTTTTATTTTGTATTCTGTTGTGGTATTCTGTTGTTCATTTGCATTGTATTGTATTCTCTCTCATTTTGGAAAGTCTGATTCATTGTAGGGAATCAGTTCATCCTAACAGTTTTATTTCTTATAGGCTATGCGGATTTGAAAAGTACAGTTCATGCAGCTAAATCAGTTCATCCTACTTGATTCTTCCTCTCATACGTAAAGATGAAAATCTGATTCATTGTAGTGAATTGGTTCATCCTAAACAGTCCTATATGAGGAGTTCAACAGTCTGATTCATTTTAGTGAATCGGTTCGTTCTAAACAGTTCAGTTCATTCTAGTGAATCAGAAAAAAATTAACGAATGTTTTTATTTTGTATTCTGTTGTGGTATTCTGTTGTTTACGTCCCACAGATGCAATAAATGAAAGTTTTTATAAAGTTTAATATTTTAAAAGATTCTCCCCGGTAAGTTTCAAACAAGTTTCCCAATATTTCAATATCAAATAAACTGCAATTTATGGCAGCAAGCTCCAAAACAGCACATATCAAATCAGCTGCGAGTGATAGCGAATGTTTGGAAGTTAGTTTGTATTACAAACAACAGGCATCTCATCGCATCATCATAAACGTCTGAAATTGTAGACAGATTAGCGCAGACTTGTAAGACCTTTAGCGGACGCTCCCGTGTAGCATCATGCTAAGTCATTTCCTGCCCTTCAGATCTACAAACGCTTTCCTCCGATTCACCTCTCTATCTGATATGTGCATCTGCATGTCATTAGCATAAATCTGTATAATATTCCCGTCTCGCCTGGTTGCTCACACACGGACGACGGGGCAATGGTAAATCAAAGGTACAGAGGACGCTATTTACCGAGTTTATTTGGTTTGCGGCCGTCAGCGTGTAAACAGTAAATGGCGCGGCCGCTCGCTGCGCCTCCTGATTAATTTCACAGTCGTTGTGATGCAGGGGAGCGAGAGACTCACTGGCAACCTTGATTAGACACAACGTGTACAGATGTTCCTCAATGCTTCAAAGGGAGATCCTCACTGAGAGCTGTTATTGTGGACGGGGATGTGAGAGTCGGGTGCTGCTGACTCTGATGCTTTGCTGGACGTGTTTCTGGATCAGCATCTCTTGTTGCTCTTGGAACAACATTTGTGTCACACAAACAGCTAGTGCTGTTCTAACCCAAAGTATAAACTGCTTCTGAAATATGAAAGCTTATGCAGTAATTAGGAAACTGCATTATGGAATAATTTCATGCTATGTTCCCTTTGGAGCTTGAAAGTTTTGGACACCAGTAAGTTAGATAGTATAGACAGAAACATCTGAAATATTCTTCTACATATTTTGAGTTCCAACCTGATCTCATAGAGAAAGAACTATTTGATGGTGATTAAGTGAAATGAACAACAAAAATTGAGCATGAAGGTCCACCTCTGTCATTGTGGTATAAGCAGATTGGATGAAAACATACAAATAAGATTTTATTAATTTGTACAAATTAGCCCTGTTCATGAAATGGTTGCAGTTTTTTTTTTTGAGATTGTGTTGTTTTTACTTTCTGTGAAAGTAAAAAAAAAAAAAAAAAATACAGGTTTGTAATGATATGAGGATAAGTGTTGCTATTTTTAGCTAAAACTAAAACTATTAAAATATTTTTTTAGCAAATAAAATAAATAAAAAATAAAAAAATAAAATAAAATAAAAATATAAGATGAAAACCTTTAAAAAAAACGTAAAAACTTAAAAAAAAATAATTATAATTGTATTTATTTATTTATTTTTTAATTAATTTTTATGTAATAAAATGAGGATCAGTGTTGCAAACTGAAACTATTAAAATCATGTTCAGTAGCTGAAACAAATAATAAAAGAAAATGATAAAATATTAGATGAAAACCTTAAAGGAGAATTCCACTTCCGGAATAAGATGAGACCCTTCAAAATTGGGGCACCAATGAAGTCCATTATATGGAGAAATATCCTGAAATTTCTTTACGACTGAAGACAGAAAGACATGAACATTTCTGATGACAAGGGGGTGAGTACATTATTTGTAAATTGTTGTTCTGGAAGTGGACTTCTCCTTTAAAAAGAAAACTACCATGAAAACTGAAAATGTTATAGAAATTATAGACAGAAATATAGATTATAGTGTAGATTATATTTATAGGTTAATGTTATGATACTTTCACTTAAAAAAATCTATTAAAAATCATGTTTGGTAAATAAAATAAAAATAAAACATAATAATAAAATAAAATAAACTACAAAAGTTTGATGAAAACTTCTATGACAACTGGAAATGTTATAGAAATAGTGCAGATTATATGTGTAGATTAATTTTATAATGCCCTCATGTTTTTATTTCTTGTAATAAAATGAGGATAAGTCTTGCTATTGTTAACTAAAACTATTAAAAATCATGTACAGTAACTGAAATAAAATAAAATAATAAACAAAATAAAAACATTAGATGAAAACCTTAAACAAAACCTCCATGAAAACTGAAAATATAATAGAAATAATAGACAGAAACATTAATTTTAATATTAATATTAATATGTAATTATATATAATAGATTATATTTATAGATTAATTTTATACTACCTTCACTTTTTTTTTTTAAATCGCTTTTTAAAAATCATGTTTGCGAAATAAAATAATAAAATAAAATATTAGATGAAAACCTTAAAGACAACTTCCATGAAAACTGGAAATTTCATGGAAATTATATAGATTATAGATTATAGTGTAGATTATATTTATAGATTAATTTTATGATACTTAATGATTTTTTTATGTGATGAAATGAGGATCAGTAAAAATATTAAAATCATGTTCAGTAGCTGAAATAAAATAAATATCAGTTGAAAACCTTAAAAACTTGATGAATTAAATAATTAATTAAATAATATTTAATAATATGAAAAAAAGTTCTGAAACTTTGAATCATAGGAAAATGTACAACTTTTAGAAATAAAGCATAAAATAAAGCAAGAAATTAAGCTCCAAAACCATTTTTTTAAAATAAATATTTAATATTTAACCAATTTTTTAATATTGTATGAAATTGTACAAATAATTAACCACCAATTTGCCAAAATGTAAAATATTTATACATTTCTGAGATTATTTTGTGAGTTCAGCAGAAGTGCAAAAAACAAACAAACAAACAAACCTAAGTTCAGTTCAGTAAAATTAATGTCGTTATTGTAAGTTAAAACTAAAAAACCAGTTTTCTGTAATTGAAATGAAGCTGAATAAAATAAAATATAAATATTACATGAAAAACGTAAAACTTAGAAATGTTTGCCTTGGTAACTAACTGAAACAAGTTATTCGACTGAAAATTTCTCTACTGAAATTACAGTAAATCAAAGCTATATAGACATATAAAAATGACAAAAACAGCAACCTAAAACTAAAACTTAAGCTAATTCTTGTAAATAATACCAAAATAGGATGAGTAAAGAACAGATTTTTCATTATTCCTTCAAGCCAAACACTAAGATCTGATTGGTTGGTAGGGAATGTTGTTCCAGGAAGTTCAACTTGTTGAAACCATAAGCTTTGCTCGACACCACATATATACAGCAAAATTTGTGAAGTGTAGTAGGTCTGAATTTACTATCCCATGAAGCCACATGGATGGAGTTGCGAACAGCAGTGAAGTGACTCAAATGAATCTGTAGGTCATGTGACAGTTTGTGTTGAGTTTGCAATGTTATATGAACCAATATAAACCTGAGGAGCAGATCCTCCAGGAGAGCATCAAGTTCTCCTCTAAGGACAATCACCAGGAACTGATTTTGCTCCTGATATTCAGTTTCGAGCACAACTGTTGTTAATGCGTGTCTCAGATTTCACAGTACAGATGAAGTGTCTTGGAGCGTGTTGAGGTGTGTCCTGTATGTCCACCAGGAGTGTAATGCAGTGCTGTGAAGAGTCAGGTCTTCTCATAGGGTGCTTCACACTCGGGAGGCGTGTCATTGGCTGCTGCTCTCACCCTCACACTGCTCTGAGATCAGCAGGATGTGAAATAAAGCTTCAGGTCAACACACTCTGCTCAGTGAACACAGTGCTGGTCATTGTTTAGTCTCAGCCTCAGACGTCACGCCTACGGACCGTTGGCTCAATGTCTGATGCCAACGACACAACAAAGTGGAAACACTTCAAGAGTTTCGAAGTCGTCATTGGATTGGTTTAATTATACTGGTTTTCCGAGAGATGTGTGTGTTGTGTTTTTTAACGTTATGCCTGGAAACAAAGATGCTGTTGTGTTATCAGGATCAGCTAAACGCTGGACTTTCAAAAGTATGTGTAACATTTAAAGCTTGCAGCAAAATCATTAAAATACGTTCAGAAGTTTTACAGAGTTTTACCAGTTTGCAAACCTTCTGCCGTCAGTCTGAAGGTCTGGCTATGTGAGACTAGTCACTAAGAAACCAAGTGATGCGTAATAAAACAATAGTCAAAATACTTTGTTGATTAAATATAGGAACGGGATTATTTTATTTTATTTTATTTTATTTTATCTGAGTAACCAATTATACAAATATAAAACTAATGCTAATAAAATAATTTTAATCTGTTTAATCAATTTGTTCTTTATTTAAATTTAGTAATTTAAAAATTAATTAATTTAAAAATAAAATTGGAAATGTTGACTTGGCTACTAACTTTAATATGCTTAAGTATTTAATTTAATTTTATTTAATTTTATTCATTTATTTTATTTTATCTGAGTCACCAATTATACAAATATAAAACTAAAACTAATACTTTTTTTTTTGAAATTTGGTAATTTAAAAGTTAATTAATTTTTAAAATTAAATATCTTATTTTTTATTATTATTATTTTATTTTTATCTGAATCACCGATTATACAAATATAAAACTAAAGCTAATAAAATCAATTTTGGTCATTTATTCTGTATTTAAATTTGGTAATTTAAAAATTATTTACTTTACATAGGAAATGTTGCCTTGGCAACTACCTTCAATATGCTTAAGTTGAAGTACTAAAACTACTAAACTTTCCAATAATACTAACAACGAAAACCTGACTAATATTACAAATGATAACTATGATAAAATTATTACAATTATTGATTACTGATCATTTTAGTATATAATATAATATAAGAACTTATATATTTTTATATTTAGATATAAATATAGAAAAATGAAAAGTTAATTATTATAGGCCTATAGATTAGTATTAAAACTCAGTGTAGGAATAGATGTGTAAAATTATGTCCATTCGTTCATTCATTCATGTACGTAAATTTAATACACAAAAGTCTTAATTTATTCAAGTGTTTAAAATGTAAAAATATTCTGTCTAAGATCAATTAAATAAAATATTAAAATATACAATTATATCAATTCATACAAAAATGGTATATAATCTCGGTGATTTTACGATGATTTGATTGCTGTCAGAGAACAGTCAGCGGTCAGAGCCCATCAGCTGTTGACTGACTGTGGTTGCGGCACACGTTGCTTGGCGAGCTTCTCCGTCAATCAAAATTAAGCGCTGCGGATCAGCCTCCACACGCCAAATTACCAATCCTACTACGACAAAGGCCCGCCTCATTAATATGCATTAGGGTCTGCTGGCGTCACACGCCCATCATCCAATGGCGAAGCTTAGCTTCTTCAGTAAATTCCATGTACCTTGAAACAACTTGCCAAATGCAAACCATGACAATACGTAAATTCTGAAATCAATAAATATAGTATATATATTTAAATAATTTCTGAATAAATATTTATTTAAAAATGCAGGGCTGAGTTGTGATAAAATATGTGGAAAACACATCAGCCCAACTGCAATTTGTTTAATATTATGATTATTAAAACCTTAGTTTTTGTAAGTGTTAAAAACTGGCTTTTTAATATTAATTCAATCCGGCTGACGCCGCTCGCCGACTACCCAATGGCGAAGGCTCAGCTTATGAATATTAATCAGCGCGCCTTCGCCGTAGTAGCGTCGGTGGATTCGCAGACCGGCCACTCCACAGAGAGCAGCCGCACAGGCGGACACAAGCTGTGCAGGTCTTCGCAATGCCAGTCGGATCTTAAGCCGCCCGGTTCACCCCGTGAAAAGGAAAGGAGAGGACACACTAAAAGAGCCCTTTTCCCACCTCAGCCACAGGCTATCGGTCCGAAACGGGCAGGAGAAACAAAAGCAGACATCGTTAAATTGGAGTAAAGCGCGTCCACCGGTGCAGCGCAGCTATAAGAGGATTGCCGTATCCCAAGAACTGCAACGCCGCGTGAAGTGTGTTCAGACGGGGAAAAATGTCATTGTCTGGGAAAGAAAATAACACTGCCCCTCATGCCAATTACGTGGGACCGTACCGCTTAGAAAAGACCCTCGGGAAAGGACAGACAGGTTTGTGCTTTCAGGCATTTCAACTGTATTATGCATTGCGTTATAATGTCAATCCAGGCTGATATTGTGCATTTTCTTACTACACTGTGATGTGCATATTGTGTCATTGATTTGTTTCGGTGTTCACTAAGATTGTAACAAATTGTCTCTGCAACCTTCAGCAGCTCGGGTGTGTTGCTTGCAGCACTGGGATCTGAATGCGCGCTTATGAACTTGTCTGCTTGACTTTTACATGATGCACTGATGCATTTATGCAGAACAACCTGCCTGAAAGCTTGAACTTTTCTAAGAATAGCTGCAGGCAGGGTCTCAGCACCATTCACACCTTCAGTTTTCTATTAGCATGTGGTTATAGGGTTTACAGGTGCATGATGGCAATATCTGAAAGTGATCAGTTAACAATTTACTGCCATAGTTGGTTTTGACGTTAGCTTGCTTTATTTATTTATTTTTAAATATATTCCAGATATAGCTATATTGCATAGTTGAGGTTTTTGCAAATTTGGTATTAAATGCTTAATAAAATATTAAATAATATTTATTATTTAATAGTAAAGGTTTAATATATATATATATATATATATATATATATATATATATAAGTAATTTTTAAAAATGTTTTTGTGTAATACTGTATGCATAAACAGTGCATGTTTTGTAAATGTGAAGTGAGCATGTGTCTGGGTGGCAGTAGGAACCACCGAATCACTGCAAGGAGAAAGTGATGCAACACTTTATTGCTGTTTCGGCCCATCTGCCATCCCCAAATATTACAATAACGCTGATTTTCTCACAACCTCTCCACCAGAAGATGCTTAGCGCATGTTTTCGGGAAGATGATTGTGCTGATTTTTGGGCTGACTGTCTATTCCTGTTAGATAAGGAGTGAAATCCGAAGGATGATTGGTTTGTGTTTTATGTGTGGTTTGTTTGCTTTAATAATTGACCGTAGTGGTTTGATCAGTGGCGTTTTTGGTAGAGTTATTCTGCTGTTAATGGAAACATGAGATTGTGCAGTCAGATCAAAGTTCAGGTCCTCTGTTTTATTGCATTTGTTATTTTAATTTATCGATCTTTTCAGTTCAGTAACAAGCATTACTTTAGCCACATTTAAAATCTATGAATTTCACTGCATTGGATACAAATGCAAAGGTTTACTGAAGTTTGCACAAGCACTCCTCTTAAGCAAAAGATTTTAAAGCAATAAAATAATTGTTTGACTGTGAAAAATTAAAGATTAGAAAGTATTTGGCTCTTTATGGTTGAACTTGAAGAGAACTGCCTTCATACATCCGCTTAAAATGACCAAGTTCATTGAAAGACATTACAAATATGGCTCAGTAAAGTGAAGTTAGTTCTTGTTAATATTAGTTAACCACAATAGTTAACATGAACTAATAAAAAAAAAAAGAAAGTAAGAGGGGAAAAAAGTAGATCTAAGCAAACATTAACTAAGAATGAGCAGTTCATTGACAAAGATAAGTAAAAACTGTAATAAATGTATTGCTCATTTATCCTAAGTTAATGATAGTTAATGCGTTAAAGGAACAGTTTACCCAAAATGACTATTTGCTGAAAGTCTATTCATCCTCAGGCCATTCAAGATGCAGATCAGTTTGTTTCTTCATCAGATTTGGAGAAATGTAGCATTGCATCACTTGCTCACCAATGGATGTGAATGGGTGCCGTCAGAATGAGAGTCCAAACAGCTCATTAAAAACATCACAAGTAATCCTCACCACTCCAGTCCATCAATTAAAGTCTTGAGAAGCCAAGAACGTCATGTTTGTAAGAAACAAATCCATCACTAAGATGTTTTACCTTCAAACTGTTGCTTAAAATACATAATGTCTATAATAAATAATATTGCTTCCTTCTGTAAAAAGTTGTCTTGTCTGAATTAAAAGTGAAATATGCACAGATTTACAAGCAAAAACAGTCTAAAACAGCTCTGAACAAATATGTGAGTGGATTTGGATGTGCGAGGATGACAGACGATGGACTTTTTCACTGGAGGAAGCGTTATCATGGATTATAGACTATATTTTGGCTGTAAGTGATGGTTTGAAACTAAAATACTATTAAATTATTTATTTGTTTCTTACAAACACACAGCTTCTTATGATGTTAACTGATGGACTGGGCTGGTGTGGATTATTGTGGTTTTTATCAGCTGTTTGGACTTATTCTGACAGCACCCATTCACATCCTTTGGTGAGCAAGTGATGAGTTTAGCTCCAACCCTGGCCAAACTCATCTATCTGTGATTTTTCTAATGATCCTGAAGACATTGATTAGCATGCTCAGGTGTGTCTGATTAGGGTTAGAGCTAAACTCTGTAGGAAAGTGGATCTCGCAAACCAGATTTGAGGATGCTTGCGTTAAAGGAACAGTTTACACACAGATGGAAATTTAGTGATAATGTATTCACCCTTAGGACATCCAAGATGTAGATGAGATTGCTCTTTCATAAAATTAAAAAAAATGTGTCATTACATCACCTGCTCGCCAATGGAAGCGAATGGGTGCCATCAGAATGAGAGTCCAAAAAGCGGATAAATATTAAATAATCCACACCAGTCCAGTCTTGAGAAGCCAAAAAAATAATTTTTGTAAGAAACAAATCCATAATCCATAATATTGCTTCCTCCTGTAAAAAAGTTGTCTTGTCTGAATTAGGAGCAAAATATCCACAGTTTTACAAGCAAAAAGAATCCAAAACAGCTCTAAACAGATATGTGAGTAGATTTTGATGTGAGAGGACAAAAAAAGATGGACTTTTGAAGGTTAATTTTAATTTTGATTAATTTTATTTCTTCTAAACACAGAGTTTTTCACTTCACAAGACTTTAATTGATGGACTGGAGTGGTGTGGATTACTTGTACATTATCATGATGTTATTATCAGCTGTTTGGACTCTCGTTCTGATGGCACCCATTCGTATCCATTGGTGAGCAAGGGATGAGTTCGTGATTTTCTGTGATGAGCCTGTGATTTTTCTAATAATCCTGAAGACATTTGTTAGCATGCTCTGGTGTGTTTCATTAGGGTTGGAGCTAACCTCATCACTTGCTCACCAATGGATGTGAATGGGTGCCGTCAGAATGAGAAGCCAAACAGCTGATAAAAATATCACAATAATCCACAAGTAATCCACACCACTTCAGTCCACCAATTAACAGCTTGTGAAGTGAAGAAACAAATCGATAATTAAGATGTTATACTTTCAAACTGTCGTTTCCGGCTAAAATAGGAGTTCATAATCCATAATATTGCTTCTTCCAGTAAAAAAAGTGGTCTTGTCTGAATTAGCAGCAAAATACGCACAGATTTACAAGCAAAAACAGTCCAAAACAACACTAAACAAATATGCAAGTGAATTTTGCTGTAAGAGGACAACAGTAGATAGACTTTTTTTTTTTTTTTTTTTTTTATAACTGGATGAGGTGTTATTATGGATTATAGACTATATTTTGGCCGGAAGCAATGGTTTGAAGTTTAAAAAAAAAAAAAAAAAAAAACATCTTAATGATTGATTTGATTTTTACAAACATGTTTTTTTCACTTCACAAGACATTAACTGATGAACTAGAGTGGTGTGGATTACTTGCTTGTTTTTATCAGCTGTTTGGACTTATTCTGACAGCACCCATTCACATCCATTGGTGAGCAAGTGATGAGTTTAGCTCCAACCCTAATCAAACTGACCTACCTGTGATTTTTCTAATGATCCTGAAGACATTGATTAGCATGCTCAGGTGTGTTTGATTAGGGTTAGAGCTAAACCCATTACTTGCTCACCAATGTATGTGAATGGGTGCCGTCAGAATGAGAGTCCAAACAGCTGATAAAAACATCACAATAATCCACAAGTAATCCACACCACTCCAGTCCATCAATTAACAGCTTGTGAAGCAAAAAACTGCATGTTTTTTTAGAAACAAATCAATCATTAAGACGTTTTACCTTCAAATTGACGCTTAAAATACAAGTCCATAATCCATAATATTACTTCCTCCAGTAAAAAAAGTTGTCTCGTTTGCAAAAAAGCAAAAAAAGTCCAAAACAGCTCTAAAAGAATATAAGAGTGAATTTTGATGTGAGAGGACAACAGAAGCGTTATTATGGATTATAAGCTAGATTTTGGCCAGAAGCGATGGTTTTAAGTTAAAAATGTCTTAATGATGAATTGGTTTCTTACAAACACACAGTTTTTCGCTTCACAAGACTTTAACTGATGGACTGGATTGGTGTGGATAACTTGTGAATTATCGTGATGTTTTTATCAGCTGTTTGGACTCTCATTCTGACGGCACCCATTCACATCCATTGGTGAGCAAGTGTTGAGTTTAGCTCCAACCCTAATCAAACTGACCTACCTGTGATTTTTCTAATGATCCTGAAGACATTGATTAGCATGCTCAGGTGTGTTTGATTAGGGTTAGAGCTAAACCCATTACTTGCTCACCAATGTATGTGAATGGGTGCCGTCAGAATGAGAGTCCAAACAGCTGATAAAAACATCACAATAATCCACAAGTAATCCACACCACTCCAGTCCATCAATTAACAGCTTGTGAAGCAAAAAACTGCATGTTTTTTTAGAAACAAATCAATCATTAAGACGTTTTACCTTCAAATTGACGCTTAAAATACAAGTCCATAATCCATAATATTACTTCCTCCAGTAAAAAAAGTTGTCTCGTTTGCAAAAAAGCAAAAAAAGTCCAAAACAGCTCTAAAAGAATATAAGAGTGAATTTTGATGTGAGAGGACAACAGAAGCGTTATTATGGATTATAAGCTAGATTTTGGCCAGAAGCGATGGTTTTAAGTTAAAAATGTCTTAATGATGAATTGGTTTCTTACAAACACACAGTTTTTCGCTTCACAAGACTTTAACTGATGGACTGGATTGGTGTGGATAACTTGTGAATTATCGTGATGTTTTTATCAGCTGTTTGGACTCTCATTCTGACGGCACCCATTCACATCCATTGGTGAGCAAGTGTTGAGTTTAGCTCCAACCCTAATCAAACTCACCTACCTGTGAGGTTTTTTTTTTCTTTTCCTAATGATCCGTAAGGCTAAACTCATCACTCGCTAACCAATGGATGTGAATGGGTGCCATCTGAATGAAAATCCAAAAAAACATCACAGTAATCCACAAGTAATCCACACCACTCCAGTCCATCAATTAACATTCTGAGAAGCCAAAAATGTCATGCTTGTAAGAAACAAATCCATAATTAAGACATTTTACTTTCAAACTGTCGCTTCTGGCTAAAATATGAGTTCATAATCCATAATATTGCTTACTCCAGTAAAAAAAAGTCGTCTCGTCTGAATTAGGAGTGAAATATGCAAGCAATTTACAAGCAAGTCTAAAATAGCTCTAAACAAATATAAGAGTGAATTTCGATGTGAGAGGACAACAGAAGCGTTATGGATTCTAAACTATATTTTGGCCAGAAGCGATGGTTTTAAGTTAAAAATGTCTTAATGATGAATTGGTTTCTTACAAACACACAGTTTTTCACTTCACAAGACTTTAACTGATGGACTGGATTGGTGTGGATTACTTGTGGATTTTTGTGATGTTTTTATCAGCAGTTTGGACTCTCATTCTGACGGCACCCATTCACATCCACTGGTGAGCAAGTGATGCAATGCTACATTTCTCCAAATCTGATGACAGAACAAACTCATCTACACCTTAAATGGCCTGAGGGTGAAGTATTCCTTTAAATAATGGCAATTTTGTTATACTACGATGACATTCAGGACTTTGAAAGTATCCGAACATCTTTCATCCACTGTAAACTGATCTCCGTTTCATTGAATTCCCAGGCAGCAGCTGAAACGCGTAATCCGCGCACGTGCACAGCCTACAGGAATCAGCTTGTTCCTCATAGATCACACAGTAGTATGTCAACTACCGCTTTCCTTTGTGTTGGTCTGCGTGTCTGCCACCTGTCTGCCTAATCAGATCAGCACGGTACCGTTATGGCTTTTTTCCCTCAGATATTTGACGGCGAAGCTTAGTCCTGTTTAACTCACTATCCAGGTACCAGTCTGAAGACGAACGTTCAGTGATTGTTGGCTTCCTGATGGCAGCTCTGTGCGTTATTTATAGTGTAAAGTGGAAGGCCAAGGCTGATCTAGGCGTCCTGTGCAATGCCATATTCATTATGTGATTAGGACCCGACACAAACACACGTGTGTTTGTAATCCCTCATGGTAAGTCTCTGGCTCACACAAGCTTTCACGTGGACCGGAGACTCGCAGGACCACGCGTAGAAACCGAGGGAGGGAGGAGGTGAAGTCAAGGCGAATTTTTGAAGTGAAAAGAGCCTCTGGTTTCTTGTTGCTAGGGAGTTCCTCGGTCTGAGTTAAAAATGCTGGGTAAGATCGTGGCGACTGCAGCTTCTAATTGCATAAAGAGTATCATTTCATATCTGCTGCTTTTGGGTAAAGAATGGGGGTGGAGTCGTGTGATTTGCTACAATAAGGCGGCTCCATTACAAGTTTTACATTTCCACTTCCCTTCACTGATCTAATACAGGATGCTTGCAGAAGGTTTATGGAAGATGCTTATCAAAAGCCTGTATATGAATTAATGGACAGTGAACCTGGACATGCTCAGATTGTGTATAAATATAAAATAGTAAATGCAATTTATTTTACAATATTTCATTTATATACGAGTCAAAAGTCTCTTCCGCTATCTAAGCCTACATTTATTTGATCGAAACTACAGCAAAAACAGTAAAATTGTGAAATATTTTTACTATTTAAAGTAACTGTTTTCTATATGAAAATATTTTAAAATGTAATTTATTTCTGTGATTTCAAATTTGAATTTTCAGCATCATTACTCCAGTCACATAATCCTTCAGAAATCATTATAAAATTCTGATTTGCTGCTCATAAAAACATTTATTATTATTATTATTATTATGTTGAAAACAGCTGAGTAGAATTTTTTTCAGGTTTCTTTGAATATAAAGTCCAGAAGAACATCATTTATCTGAAATAGAACTGTTTTGTAACATTATAAATGTCTTTATCACTTTTGATCAATTTAAAGAACCCTTGCTAAATAAAAGTTTTAATTTCTATAATTTCTTTCCCTAAAATAATTATTTCCCTGATTAAAAAAAAGTGCTCAACTGTTTAAATATTGATAATAATAATAATAATAATAATAATAATAATAATAATAATAATAAATGTTTCTTGAACAGCAAATCAGCATATTATAATGATTTCTGAAGGATCATGTGACACTGAAGACTGGAGTAATGATGCTGAAAATGTTGCTTTGATCACAGTAATAAATTATATTTTAAAATATATTCAAACAGAAAACAGTATTTTAAATAGTAAAAATATTTTAAAATTGTACTATTTTTGCTGTACTTTGGATCAAATAAATATAGGCTTGGTGATCAGAAGAGACTTAAAAAACATGAAAAATCTTACTGTGCAAAAACCTTTCACTGGTAGTGTATTTGTATTTCTGGAGAAAAAAAAAGTTAAATATTTTGCATATCATCTGAGAACTCTCTTTGAACATTTATAATCATTCAGTTCATTGCAAATATCTTGTATAATAAATGCCTATATTTTATTTGTAAGATCTGTAACTTTTTTTTTTTTTTGCAACACATTTTGCTTTTAATATCTAGTAATTTGTTTAAATATATTTAAATTCATTTACAATATTTTATATATGTTTTGTTTAATATAAAAATATCAATGTCTAATTTTTTTTTATTTTATATTTGTGTATATGTTTTTTTTTAATAATTTGTTTAAATGTATTTAATTTACAAGATTTAATATATGTTTTTGCTTAATATAAAAATATACATGTGTAATTAATCGTTTTTTTTAATATTTGTGCATATGTTTTTTTATAATTTGTTTAAATATATTTAAATTAATTTACAATATTTTATGTTTTTGTTTAATATAAAAATATAAATTTGTAATTAATCTTTTTTTATTTTATATTTGTGTATATGTTTTTTTTTTTTTTTTGTATTTGCTAATATTTAGGGTGCTACAATTTCTGCCTTTGTGTGTTATTGGTATTTTAAGTACAAAAAAAAAACAACGCTATCTCATGACTAATTCTTACATATTTTATGAGGTGGCTCACTCGATTTGTCTAGACCCCAGTGATGGGTAGGTTTAGGGGCGGGGTTAGGGGTAGGTCATTCGTGCGAATTCATACGAATTATGAATATGAATTAAAATACTCATAAAACATGTATGATATAGCCCAAAAAGTATGCATTTGTACAAGTGAGGTCGTACAAATTTGTATGAATTAGCCACCTCGTAAAATATGAGATCGGGTTGACAGAAGACAAATAAGGTTAACTCTGGTAGGAAACAAAGTCTCAATTTTCAAATTTTGTCCTTTTTTTTTAAGAAATTCAAACAATAAATAACATTTTGTGGCTCTTTAATGTGTCGTAACAGATCACTGTAGTGCCTCAGTTCAAGCGGCACATGAACTGATCATCTATTCCTCTTCTACTAGTTATAGCACAAAATAAACATGAATGTCAGAAGGTATTTTATTTAAAGTGCAGAAAGACATCAAGACGCACTATTTCCAAGTTCAAGTGCACCTGTCTGGTTTGTTTATCAAACAAAATGACAGATTCAGCGTATTGATTGGTCACATCACCTGTCAATCAAACTTCCTTCGAAGAATCAGTTGGAAAGGGTAAATTTTTTTTTTTTTTTTTTTTTTTTTGCTACGTTTTGGTCACAAATGGCATGACAACATGCTCGGTTTTGTTGTCATTGCTGTGTTTTTAACGGTTTCCACATTAGCGAGGCACAATAAGGCAATGAAGGTGTTTGTTCTGCTTATCATTGAACTCTGAGCTGCTGTGAACTCTTCCGATCTGACAGAGTAATTGTGCTTTCAGCGTCCTCCTTTGTGTATTTTTGGGGCATTATAATAAGGAATAGCATGCTTGATTGAGGTTTTTCCAGGTTTTTTTTGTATACTGTGTCTATTCAGCGTAGTAACATTAAGTTATTCAGTGTGACGGGTCAAATGTTGTCTCACTGTCTGAATCGATGCCACAGCACATCATGTTTTATGTAGTTGGTCTTTACACAAATCTTGCTTGTTTTTGCTCGTAGCAAAGTCTGTGTGAGTCTCCTGAGTCATTTATTCATTACGTGAACATTACACCCGGCCATCGGCTGCAAGACGGACAACTATCAGACATTTGTGGCTTTTATGACGGTTATAACCATTTCTTTAGTTGACAAATTGCCATTTTGAATCTCTTAAGGACTGAAACAGACTTCAGGCATCACGACTTAGAGTGGTTGGTTGTTGATATTGATTTTTGGCCTTTCACCACCTTTTTAAAGAAAGTACGCAAAGATCTGTTGAGCTCTGATTATTGTATATTCTAGTTTAAGTGTAATAATCAGCAGTGCTTTAGTTTTTTTTTTGTAGTCTGGTCTCATCTGTGTTGCTGCTAGGCTGGAGTGAACCAGCGAGTGTTTACTCATCTTGTGTGCAAGTGTGTTATGAACACATGCGAGTGTTGTATGCATACAGTATATTATTAAAACAATGTGCGTTTTAGCTGGTGCTGAACAAATAATAACACTGTTGATGTATTTAGGGCAGACAACATGGAAGGCTGACGACGGTGTACTTTTAAAGTGTACTTAGACTGCTGATTGTACTTTTTAAGCAGGATACCACAGGTAAATAGGTTAAAAATGAACTGATACTAAAAATGAACTGGTACTAATACTGTAGATATCATCATACTTCCCAAGTTGATTTATCACAGTACTTTC
This sequence comes from Cirrhinus mrigala, assembly GCA_036247105.1. NCBI lineage: Eukaryota > Metazoa > Chordata > Actinopteri > Cypriniformes > Cyprinidae > Cirrhinus > Cirrhinus mrigala. The sequence continues at coordinate 4,014,602 of CM070031.1, forward strand.
AGACAATTGTTTTTGTATTATAGCTTTTCTGAAATTTTATTTAAATTCAGTTTTATTTTTTTCCAGATTCCATTTTTTCCATTTAAATTTTTCTGGATTACATTTTTTTTTCTGTTTTAATTTTTCTAGTCTCTGTTTTAATGGTTGAAAAAAAAAAAAAAAAAAAAAACTATTAATAAAAATGCATGTCTAATTAATTCAAAATGTGAAACTTACACAGTTTCACACAGATTTATTAAAAATGTAACAAAAATTACATTTTTAAGGCCCTATGAAATAAGTTTTAATTTTTTTCTCCCTAAAATTCAGTTTTATTTTTTACCAAATTCTGTTTTCCATTTTCTGGATTGCATTTTAATGGTTTCATTAAATTTTAATCAAAATTACCTCTAATTAATTGATTTTTATATAAAAAAGTATCATTCTATTTATGTATGTATTTATTTATTTATTTATTAGTTAGTTAGTTAGTTAGTTTTTTTTATTTCAAAAATACTGTGTTGTGTATTTAATTTTTTTTTTTTTTCTGGTAAACACATTCTGGTAAATATTCCTTAATACATAATCTTTTAATAATAATTTTATTAGTAGTAGTAGTAGTACTATCATTACATGAAGAAATTGTGACAGAAATATATTACTTAAAGTTAAACCAAACTTTTATTTTGACGGGTTGCTGTGAAGACCTTTAGGTTTTTTATTGTATATGATATGATTTTTTTTTTTTCTCAAAGGAAATGGTAAAATGCTCATGAAGTGACTCTCAGAGCAGTTCTAGGGATTGTTTGTGTTTATATACTCGTATATTGAGGCGGCAGAGGCCAAAAACACAGTGAACGTCACACGCTTCAGTATGTGTGTATTAAACGAAATCGCACATTTGCGCCATTCATTCACACAGAGACATGCAGAAAATGCAGGATTCATATTTACATAGTATTTTTGCGGCTTAATATTTACAGACACTAGTCCATATCGTGTTTTGACTTAAGTGTACTGACCTACTTTTGATTCTTTCGTCCAAAATTTGGCAAATTCCATGACATTCCGTGTTATACGCTAAAATATGTTTTTATGACTCCATTCTGTGATTTCGTATCAAACTGTGTCTTGCCTTGAATAGTTGCAACCAGTTATTATCGTGTTATTTTGCACTTTTAATTCCATTTTGTATGATAATTGTCACTTTTGACAGGTTGTGATAATGGTAGACTGAGGAATTTTAATAGCTAAATTGTGGTAGTTAGTAGTTAATTGTGGCCGATGTTACTTCCAGATATAATAGAAAAGATACAATATCCCAAGCAGTATGTTCTGGTAACACACTCTGCAATTTAGCAAATGTCAGAGACCTTCCAGAATATTCCATACATATATAAAATATACAGTCATGGCCAAAAATATCGGCACCCTTGCAATTCTGTCAGAAAATGCAACACTTCTCTCAGAAAATTGCTCCAATTACAAATGTTTTGGTATTCACGTGTTTATTGTTTTTGTTTGCACTGCAACAGCACACACATAAAAAAAAACACAGAAAAGAAAAGTCAAACTTGTAAGAAATAATTGCTTTCCAAGCATGTGATGCTCCTGTAATTTGTATTTAGACACAACTGTGGCAAGTAACAGGTGTGGGCAATATAGTAATCACACTTGCAACCAGTTAAAATGGAGAAAAGTTGACTCAACCTTTGTGTTGTGTGTCACACTGAGCATGGAGAAAAGAAAGAAGTGTAAAGAGTTGTCTGTGGATTTGAGAGAAAAATTGTGGAAAAACATAGGCGATATCAAGGCTACAAGTCCATCTCCAGAGATCTTAATGTTCCTGTGTCCACTGTGTGCAATATCATCAAGAGGTTTACAGCCCATGGCACTGTAGCTAACCTCCCTGGATGTGGACAGAAGAGCAAAATTAATGAAAACAAAGGATTACAACAAAGGATTGTTTGAGTGGTGGATAAAGAACGCTGATGAACTTTCAAACAAATTCAAGCTGATCTGCAGACACAGAGTACAACAGTGTCAGCTCGCACTATCCGTCACCATCTGAATGAAAAGGGACGCTATGGTAGGAGACCCAGGAGGACACCACTGCTGACACAAAGACATAAAAAAGCAAGACGGGAGTTTGCCAAAACTTTTGTGACAAAACCACAATCCTTCTAGAAGAACGTACTGTGGACAGATGAGACAAAAGTAGAGCTTTTTGGTAAAGGACATCATGGCACTGTTTACAGAAAAAGAGATGAGGCCTTCAAAGAAAAGAACGCAGTCCCTACAGTCAAACATGGTGGAGGTTCAAAGATGTTTTGGGGTTGCTTTGCTGCTTCTGGCACTGGATGCCTTGACTGTGTGAACGGTATCATGAAATCTGATGATTACCAAAGAATTTTGGGGCGCAACATAGTGGCCAGTGTCAGAAAGCTGAGTCTTCACCATAGGTCATGGGTCTTTCAGCAGGACAATGAAACACACTTCAAAAAGCACTCAGAAATGGTTACAAACAAAGCACTGGAGAGTTCTGAAATGGCCAGCAATGAGTCCAGATCTGAATCCCACAGAGCACCTGTGGAGAGATCTCAAAACAGCAGTTGGGAGAAGAAACCCGTCAGATCTGAATGACCTGGAGCAGTTTGCAGAAGAAGAGTGGTCCAAAATTCCAGTAGAGAGGTGTGAGGAACTCATTCATGGTTACAGGAAGCGACTGATTTCAGTTATTTTTTTCAAAGGGGATGCTGCCAAATATTAAGTTAAGGGTGCCAATAATTTTGTCCAGTGCATTTTTTGGGTTCTGTGTGGAATTGTATCAGACTTGACTTTTCTTGTTGTTCCAATGCAAACATGTAAGTACCAAAACATTTGCAACTGCAAGAAGAGTTGCATTTTCTGACAGAATTGCTAGGGTGCCGATATTTTTGGCCATGACTCTACATACTGCAGAAACTATACTTATGGTAATATGCAGTTCTGACCATAGACTATTTCTTCACTGCAAATGAGCAACAGCTTCATTGAAAATAACAGAAGCATTCTCTTAAATAATCACAACCTCTCCACCAAATGTGCCTAATGTTGCAAATTTGCAAACGTGGAAGAAGAAATTACAGGCTAATCATAAGCCCGTTTCTGACCTGCGGTGGGTGAATGAGTGTTTCTATGCCCGTGGCATGATTGTGTAGAGGTGAAAATTCAGCTGAGATCTCACAAAACAGATTGGTTTGCTGTTTTCCATCAACTACAGCAGATGAGTGTAAACTGCCAATGGTATTGATGTTGTTGTCAGAGGTGACTGCCGTGTTTTTCTGAATGATGGTTATGAAGTGTTGACTGAGAACCGTTTGTCAAGATCTTCATTCATCAGCGGTTAAAACAACAGTTTTTATTTTTTCAAAATAAAAATCTGAACTTGCATGACGTTCTTTCTTTTTTCTGTACATTGGAAGCGGATGGGGACTGGAGCTGTTGAGCTCCAAAAAGCACTATAAAAGTATAAAACTAAGTCTATTTTGTATTCGGGTGAAGAAATAAACTCACACAAGCTGCGAATGAACAAATGAGGGATTTTTGAATTTTAGGTGCGCTGTCCCTTTAAATGCTCTTTTCGTTTAGTGCGGTAGGGTTTGTTGGGCAGGTTTTATTGAGCTCTGTTTGGGGTGTAACCCGGCGTATCGGAGGCTGCTGTTTTGTCGTCAGGTTTTTGACAAGTGGAAAAGCCCTGAAATTGTGACAGAATGATGGGGCCGCTACGCTCAATTTTCCTTCAATTCCAAACGCTATCAGAGATTTTCTGCTGTCTTGGTCTCCCGTCGACTGTTGCGCTGATACGCATCTGTGCTGTCTCTCTGTTTACATGCGCGATACATTGTCAAGCGAATTCGATAAACAACATAATCGGGCGCGCTGTGTGCCGTTTAGCATGGAATCGTGTTAGTTTGATTGATTCTGAAACATCACTAGTTTGATGCTCAAACATACTTTTGCAGCAAACTCTCTCTGTTCCTGATATGATGAAATAAGAGACCTACTGCTCTGGTATACATCCACTACTGTTCAAAAGTGTGTGGGCAGTATGATTTCTTTAAGAAATTAATATTTCTATTCAACAAGGATGCATTAAATTAATCAAAAATGAAAGTAAAGACATTTATAATCTACAAAAAAATAAGTAAATGTTGCTCTTTGAACTTTCTATTCATCAAAGAATCCTTCAAAATAAAGGTTTCCACAAAAAATTCAACATTTAATATTATTTTCTTCACTGATAACAATTGTAAATGTTTCTTGAGCAGCCAATCAGCATATTAGAATGATTTTTGAAGGATCATGTGACACTGAAGACTGGAGTAATGATGCTGAAAATTCAGCTTTTCATCACAGAAATAAATTACATTTTAAAATATATTCAGATAGAAACCTGTTGTTTTGAGTTGTAAAAATATTTCACAAAATTACTGATTTTATCGTAATTTTTTATTAAATATGTAGACTTCATAAGTTTAAAATACTACTAAAATACAGTGGCTGCAATTTAATTAATTAAAAATGACTTTATAATACATGTATTTAATTTAAAAATGTATAGACTTTAATAAAATAACCACAATTTACAAATACAAGCAGCATTACATTTAAGTGTCTAATTCATTCTTTTTTTTTTTTTTAACGATTTCATTCGATAATTAATCAAAGTTCAGCAAAGTTATGAATCTGTTGCTTGAGAGAAGAACACATATTTTAATTTTTATTGCTGAAGTGACTCAAGAACAGGAAGCCATTGTTTTGTAACTTCCTCATCTCTACTGTTTTTCAAACAAATTGATGCCAGTGTATTGTATTCAGCTATTTTGCATCTGTGGCTCTCAGGTGATTTCAGCAGGATTTTGTGCATTTGAGTTTGAGATACTGGAGTCTAACAGCTGCTCATTTTGTGGTCAAATAGTCAGGTGTTGTTGTGGGTATTGAGTGGGCTGGAGGGTTATTAGACTTTATTTTGTGCTCTTTTGTGAACAGTCAGTGGCTGTGTTGGGAATGGAGTACTAGCTTATTACTTACCCAATACTGCACAGTAGTGGAGACCAAGGCAATTTCTCACACTAACCTTTTGTTTTTATACTTCTATGAATGCCTCTCAGTTTCTGTTTAGACACATACTGTTAAGTATTATACATATTTTTGAATATTTGAACCATTAGTTATAAGACAATAAAATTTGGTTAATTGAAAACACATGTTGTGACAACATGCCCCAGTAGGTTGTCACAATGGAACATGCCACTGAACAGCATATTATAGACTATATTATAGACTTTTTAGTTAAACACTTGTGACCCTGGTCCACATAATTTTTTTTATTAATTCAAATTAAATAGATCTTTCCATTGATGTATAGTTTGTTAGGATGGGACAATATTTGGCTGAGATGCACATATTTGAAAATCTGCAATCTGAGGGTGCAAAAAAAAAAAAAAAAAGAAAGAAAATCTCAATATCGAGAAAATCACCTTTTAAATTGTTCAAATTAAGTTCTTAGCAATGCATATTACTAATCAAAAATTAAGTTTTGATAAATTTACAATAGGAAAATATCTTTTTTACAAAATATCTTCACTGAACATGATCTTTACTTAATATCCTAATGATTTTTGGCATAAAAGAAAAATCGATCATTTTGACCCATATAATGTATTTTTGGCCACTGCTATGAAAAATACCCATTCTACTTACGACTGGTTTTGTGGTCTCAATTATGAAACACAAAATAATTCAATAAACTCTGAACACAGAAACACATAAAACGTGGTTTTGGCCAACAAATGTTGTAGCTAATTAGTACAGTCATAAAACTTAAAATGTTTCTCAGCTTGCCATAACTTAACATTTATAGAAGATGTTTATATCCTGCAAACACAGTTCAAAAATTCTGTAAATATCTGACTTGAAACCTCAATTTTTTCATACACAACTACTGCTAGAAGAAATAAATATTGTAATTTTGGCTTTAAATAGTCAAAAACTTACACTGTAACCGCCCCCCTAATATAATGGCAGGGGAAACATTGAAATATTGTTTCACTCTAATATTGTGGGATACAGTATTGTTCTATGTAGTACTGTAGGTCAACCGGGCCTAATATGCATACTGCATACTACTGCCGGACTAGTAAGAATAGCATGTTAGTAGGCTATTCTGAACACAGCCTATGGGAAATGGTCAGATATGATGAGGAGTATTGGAAAATTGAGCAGAAGAAAGTAAACGGATGCATCTGCAAAGATGATTGATTGAATTTAATAGAGACTCATATGTATCTTCAGGCAACACAAGTACGTTTTGCATAGATTTATCTGGAGCAGTTGCTTGAACAACATGCACACTGATGACTAACACAGATCGCCACCGTTCGGTGACATCACTATCTCTCGCTAATGTGCGACGTGGGTTGCTATGGCAACCTCGGCAAAGGCGGACGGCACGCTCGCGTGTCTTATTTTTCTCCGGCGTGTGTGTTTTTTGAGTGCGTGTGCACACGCGGGCCGCAGCGCTTCCCCGCGGTCCACTCGCGACGCCAGAATCACCCTTAACAGGGCGGAATAGAGCGATTCACTGAGGTTTTTAATAATTTCATACATGGCGATTAAATCTGGCTGGCCACTAATGGGATTCTCTCAGTAGGGTGCGCGGACCTCTCCCACATAATAACATTCAATTACTACAAGCTCTCTCTCTTGCTTTCCCGACGAGCTCCCTCTGCTACGGCAGCGCCTCGCACTTCAAGACTGGATTCGGTGTGCTTGCAGGTTTTAAATTGTGTAGCCGATTGACAGCTGAAAGATTTGGAAATGTTTAATGTTATTTATGAAAATAAAATGGATTTATTGGTGGTATTGCACATGATGGGTACGGTTTTTGTAATGCTCTTTCAAAATTTAATAAGTTGTGGTGTTGTGAAACAACTTTTCTTCTCAGTGACATCATCAAGGCCTCATTTTAGCCCCTCCCCCTTTTTTCATCATTAGAGGTTGTTTCACTCTAAAGTACATTGCATTACAGAAGTAAAATGGGTTGCAAATCTTATTTATGCACCTCCAAAAGCACATTTTAACACAAAAATACAGGAAGAAATATTCTGTGTACTAAGGCAGCTGTAATATGCCTATGTAATATGTTTTATTTTTTGAGCTGTTTTGATTTATTTAATGCAGTTTGTAATAGTTTTTTGACATTACAGTAATGAAAATGGTTTTTATTGCATTATGGTAAAGAGGAACGGGGGAAATGTCAAATAATTTCACCTCAAAATGCCAAAATAAATAAATAAATAAATAAATTATTCTAATTATTCTATAAGAAAATTAAGCCTTATACATGTAATATACCTTGGAGTGTTATTTTTTTATTTATTTAAGTTTTTTTTTTTTAAACTCATTTTAACACTTTTTTACATTATGGTAAGGAGGAATGGGGGAAATGTAACAAATAATTTTACCTCAAAATAAAAAAAAAAAGAAACAAAGAAATTATTCTAATCATTCTATTAGAAAATGTATAAATGTCATATGCCTTGGAGTGTTAATATTTATTTATTTATGTATTTATTTATTTATGTATGTATGTATTTATTTATTTATTTATTTGTTTGTTTGTTTGTTTGTTTGTTTGTTTGTTTGAAAGAAATTGTAACACTTTTTCACATTATGTCACAAATAATTTCACTTCAAAATTAAAAAAAAAAAAAAAAAAATCTAAATATTCTATAAGAAAATTAAGCCTCATACATGTAATATGCCTTGGAGTGTTAATTTCTATTTATTTATTTATTTATTTCAGTTTTTTAAAACTAATTTTAACACTTTCACATTATGGTAAGGAGGAATGGGGGGAAATAATACCTAATTTACCTCAAAATTAAAAAAAAAAAAAAAATGATCCTAATTATTATTCTATAGGAAAATTAATAAACCTCGTATGCCTTGGAGTGTAATTTATTTATTTATTTGAAACAAATTTTAACACTTTTTCACATTATGTCACAAATAATTTCACCTCAAAATTAAAAAAAAAAAAATTCTATAAGAAAATTAAACCTCATTAATGTAATATGCCTTGAAGTGTTAATACGCATGTACGTATGTATTTATTTATTTATTTCATTTTCTTAAAACTCATTTTAATACTTTCACATTATGGTAATGAGGAATGGGGGAAATCTCACAAATAATTTCACCTCAGAATTGAAAAAAAAGGGAGAAATTATTCTAATTATTCTATAAGAAAATTGAGCCTCATAAATGTAATATGCCTTGGAGGGTTAATATTTATTTATTTATTTATTTATTTATTTATTTATTTATTTATTTATTTATTTATTTATTCCAGTTTTTTTTTAAAAAACACACATTTTAATACTTATTCACATTATGGTAATGAGGAATGGGGGAAATGTCACAAATAATTTCACCTCAAAAAAAAAAAATCTAGATCTATATATATAATCTATATAATCTATATAATCTATAATCATATATATATATATATATATATATTTCTTATATTCTATAAGAAAATTAAGCCTCATAAATGTAATATGCTTTGGAGAGTTCATTTTTATTTATTTAGCAGTTTTTACAACTTTTTTTTTTAATGCTTTATTTCACATTATGGTAATAAGGAATCCCAGGAAGATGTACCAAAAATTGTCACAATACTGTCACAGTATCACAAATAGGGTAGCACAGAGGCAGGAAATTTTCACAACATTTTGGAAACAATCCAGAAATTTTGGAAACTTTCCAGGAGTTTTTGGAATTAAAAAAAAAAAAAAAAAAAAAAAAATTGTATGTGCCTTGCCAACCCTAATCACATAATTTAACCACCAAAATTACATTAAAAACAAAAATAAATTATTGTTGTTATTTTAGCAGGGAATATATATATATATATATATATATATGTATGTATGTGTGTGTGTGTGTGTGTGTGTGTGTGTGTGATAAAAATGTATAAAATGTATAAAATTTGTAATTTTGAGCAGGGAAAATGAAGTATCATTACCATAATATGTAGTATGCTTTTTTTTTATTTAAGCTTTTAATGCATTTTAAATTTTTTATTTATTTATTTTTTTTTTTTTTTTTTTAATGAGGGTTCCAAGAAAATGCACAAAATTTTCATGAAAGTAATGTGATGGTGTTACTAATAATTTAACCATAAAATTACAAAAAGGCAAAAGAAAGTATTCCGTAATGCGTCTGGGTGTTTCCAATACTTAAAAAGAAATCCCACAATTTATATTATATTATATTATATTATGTTATATTACTTTGTTTTTGTGTGATAAAGTAATTTTTTTCTCTTTGCATTACGATAATGAGGAATGGAGGAAAATGTACTTAATTGTCATAAAAATAATCTCACTGTACAACAGATGTTGATGATCCTAAATGCAAGATTAATTTTCCTTAAGCAAAATGTAATTTCTTGTTCTTAAAAGTTAAAAAAGTTGACCCATGCGTGTCCTTGACAAGCTTTGTGAGATTCACCCAACTAGCCTGCGATTAATAAATATTGATGACAACAGCATGACAGAAAACAAGAAAGCGAGTGTTTGAATGTGTGCGGGGCGATGAGCTTCTGTCTTGTAATGTGCACGATGAGGCTTTACTGGCTATTAGACGGGTCGGCCTCATTAAATGAGAAAACACTAGCGTCAGTGTTAATGGTAGGAACACACATTCACACAGACACAATTCAGTGAGTCATCCTCTTCAAATTGCACAGCGTCCAGACCATAAAACATATCCAACAGTTTAAATGTTTACTTTGAGTCTTTGTGTAAAAAGGGCCATTTAGGGCCAAAATTGGCTTCGCGGAGAACATCTAATGGTGGTTTTTATGGAAATGCAGTAATTGCATGTGAAATCTGCTTTCTCAGTTCGCTATTTTGATATAAATTACATAGAAGTTGGGAAAATAGAGATTGCAGTCATTTGATGTTATTTTGGTTGTATTTGTTGAAAGACTTACAAGTGTGCTTTTAAACAACTGTGAACTGAAGCGTCGCATCTTTATACTTTTACATAAAGATTTTACGGCATATAGTTATTACACTCAATAAAATCACAGATTTTGTGCAATGCTGGCCTCTTAATACAAGATGTGTATATATTAATATTAATGTATCTCAGAACAAATCCTTAACAATTGACTTGTAGTGTTTATAAGTTATTTACTAGGCCAGTATTTATGCATAAAAAAATAAGCTTTATATATATATATATATATATATATATATATATATATATATATATATATAAATAATCAGAATTTTAATCTAAATACATTAATATTGTCTGCAGAAACTGAAAATTAAGTTAAAGTTATATAAAATGTCCACACAAATACAGAATATTAATATTAATATATTTCAGAACAAATCCTTCACACTACTGAAAAAAAAAACAATAAATAAATAAATAAATAAAATTATTTATTTATTTATTTATTTATTTAAATGTAAGTGTTTATTTTATAGTTTTCTCAAAATAATCATAAGACTGATGTTTGTGTTTATATATTATTAATCAAATTTGTTATAATATTACAGTGGGGAAAAATAATAATACATTTTTTATTTTTAACAAAATTGAGTTTTAACTTAGTATTATTTATATTTTATTATGGTTTTTATTATAAATTTTATAATCATAATCTTTGTAATTTTTCTTTTTTTAAAATTGATATTTAACTTTATTTCAAATTTTAATACTTTGTTTATTTTTAGTACGGCTTAAAATTATTTCAGTTAAATGTCACAGCAACGTTATACATTTTCATTTACATTTTTACATATATATAGGTTTATAGCATTATTTGATTTATGATTTGATATGAAATATGATTTTAGGTTTATAGCAATTAATAAAAATGATTTTAATAATATTTATTTATATATTTTTTTATTTATTTATTTATATGTTATTTATATATTTAATAATATAACTTATTTAATAATATTAATTACCATAACAGAAATAAGAATGTTTTTTTTCCAACAAAAGGCAGTTCAAATGCGGCTTCAAATGATCCCAAATGCGGTTGTAAATGATCCCAGCTGAAGAAGAAGGGTCTCATCTAGCAAAACAATCAGTTATTTTTATTTAAAAAAAATATATAATTTTTCATTTCAAACACTCGTCTTGTCTATTCTCTGCTTTTTTCCGGTTCATGACAGTTAGGGTATGTCAAAAAACTCCCATCTCATGTTCTCCCTCAGCTTCAAAATCGTCCTATATCACTGTTTTACCTTTTTTTGTTAAGGGTGTTTGATCTTCTTTGCATGTTCACTTTGCAAAGACTGGGTCTGCAGCGATGTAGGATGATTTTGAAATGATTTATGAAGTTGAGGGAGAAAATACGATCAGAGTTTTTCGACATACCCTAACTGTCTTGAGCCAGAATACACAGGGTTCAGGGAGAGCAAGACAAGACGAGCGTTTGAGATTAAAAAGTATTTAAATTGTATTTTTTAATGAAAATAACCAATCGTTTCGCTAGATAAGACCCTTCTTTCTCGGTTGGGGTCGTTTACTACTACATTTGGGATCGTTTGAAGCCACATTTAAACTGCATTTTGGAAGTTCAAAATCGGGGCACCATAGAGAAAAACACTGAAATGTTTTCCTCAAAAAACATAATTTCTTTACGACTGAAGAAGGAAAGACATGAACATCTTGGATGACAAGGGGGTGAGTACATTATATGTGAATCTTTGTTTTGGAAGTGGACTTCTCCTTTAAACTTTTATTATCTATTGAAACACACTATAATATTAAAAATATCAGTAAGCCTAATATATATAAAATCATCATTTAGTAGTTTTGTTGATGTATGTATTCTTGGTTTTGTGATTTATTAGTAAGCATTTCTTTACATGGTGTCAAATTTTTTACCATCTCTCACTGACATTCAAGCTGAAGAGCCGAACACATTAAGTGCTTGAAAGCAGCCAAGTGCTATTAAGAGCTCTTCACCCTTCGACCCTTGACCCGTCACTTTGGTCAAAAGCTTTGTGTAACGCGGACATATATAAGTTATCGTTCTGACTCAGTGTACTTGAGTTTTCATGTACTTTTTTTATTCCGGTTCTCTGTTGGTTTAACGGTCAAGACCTTTGCGGTACAAACCGCCGGCGGTGAATATTTGTCCATAAATCACAGAATAAATGTCACCTTCGTGATGCTCTTAATGGACTGTGAGGGGTGAACAAAACTGAACTTTACTTTCCCTCTCATGCTGAAAAACCTGAGCTATAAATGTAATAGTGTCTTGGGAATGTTGGACCATTTCAGTCTAGGAAGGTTTTTTGTAATGTGTTTTTGCAAATTAAAGATGTTTAACACATAAATATTGACATGGGTGCCGCCATCTTTGAGATCACATGACCTGATGCTTTACAAACCGTAAACATAAACAAAGGCTGTTTTAGTAATATTGATTTGTTAAAACCGTAAATTTTACCTCTTTGCAAAGCCTTGACGACTACTTTTCCAATGGCAAGCAGCTAAGGGTTGGTGAAATGGAAAGTGTCCACCTGTTTCCACACGTTCATTAATATTGTCTCTGCGGACGGCTGAGATTTATTGCGAAGGGCTGAGAGTTTTAATCGACTGGCCGAGTCCTCAGGAGCTGCCGGGAGGCCGATAATCACCTTCAGTCTCGTAATACCCCCATGAGTGCCCTCAGCGCCGTTACTGCTCCTCGTTTCACTCGGAAACACTTAAACCTGCCGTAAAAGCCAAGAGCTGCTACAAAACGGATAAAAGAAGCAGATATTGTGCATATTGACGCATTTGTGACGGTCATAAATAACTTATAAACGATTGCGGTAACATTCAGAGATGCCCTCCTGTTTAGTAGTAAGGGTTTTCCTCACAGTTGTACTTTGGTGCGTCGTAAAAAATATTTTTCGACGTTGTGAATTGTAATTGTTGAAGTTATAAATGTTATGTGGAGTGACTTCCCAAAAACTGATATTTGCTGTATGAATTACTTTAGTCATGAAAGTTCACATTTAATGTGTTACTTGCTGTTTATTACTTGGCAATTTCTAAGTAAAAATTGTTTTACAGTAAATCTGACAGCAGTTTTTGGTGACGATTGGCTCCGCCCACACTATAATCTCATTGGTCCAGATTCTCACCCTGTAAACTATAAATTAAACATCACACTTGATTGGTTTTTATTTTGTGGCTTCGCACAGAGTTTTACTTGCACTGAAGAGTGGCACGTAAGTAGATGCTTGAAGCTTGTTTTGTAGTGTTGGTAACACTTTATTTTATGGTTTCTTAACTAGTTGCTTATTAGCATGCATATTACTAGATTATTAGCCATTTAGTAGTACTAATTAAGCACATATTAATGCCTTATTCTACATGACCTTATTCTACATCCCTAATCCTACCCAATACCTGAACTTAACAACTACCTTACAAACTATTAATAAGCAGCAAATTAGGAATTTATTGAGTTAAAAGTCGTAGTTAATAGTGAATAAGTGTTACCTGTTCTAAAGTGTTACCGTAGCGTTATAGTTAGCGCTAGCGCTGTGCTAATTTACTGTTATGTTGCAATTGTATTTCACACAAATTGTTTTTTTTAAACTAGAGTTACTATCGTAAACTAAAAAATAAAATGAAAAAAATTTTTGTTACCGGAAATATTCTAAACGTTACCTGAAATAAAATAAAGTGTATATATATATAAATTAAAAAAAAAAAAATAATTGTTAGCTAGTTGCCATAGCAACATTTCTCATTTTGTTTAGTTACTGATTAAAAAATAAAAAATAAAAATAAAACCTGTAATAAAAATATTTTATATATTTTTTTATTTAGATTTTAGATTTTTTTTAATATTTTAAAAATATATAAAATAGTCTAACAAAATTTAATAAATTGTATATCTTTATCTATAATAAAATTAATAAAATACATGTTAATATATATATATATATATATATATATATATATATATATATATATATATATATATATATATATATATATATATATATATATGTATATGTGTATATATGTGTATATATGTGTATATGTGTATGTGTGTGTGTGTGTGTGTGTGTGTGTGTGTGTGTGTGTGTAATAAAAAAGCATAAAATATTCTATCAAATACAATTTAATAAATGATATATCTATATCTATCTATATCTATAATAAAAAGGAATAAAATATGTACATTTATTTATGTATACATAATAATATAACAAATATTATTTTATATATATATATGTATATATATATTATACTTTATACTATATATTTACTATAAATTATTAAAATATAGTATCTTATATATATTTTAATATTATTTTATATAATTTTCTATATTTCTGTATTTTTCTATATAAATAAAAATAAAAATTTTATATATATATATATATATATATATATATATATATATATATATATATATATATATATATATATATATATATATATATATAAAATATTAAATAAAATCTAATTTAAAACATTAACAAATACTATAATAGTACTTTAATGGTACCAAAATATCAGTAATTTAGACCAACATTTTTATTTTATTTTTATTTTATTTTTAAATGTGAATTCATGTCATTTTTGCGGAGTTCAGTTAATAGATTAAGCCTCCTAAATAAGTAAAACAACAGGATGACATTTAAGAGGAGCTTGTACTGGATTTAGCAGTGCCATTTCTGTAGCACTAGCGTCATCAAACTAAACTGCAAGAAACTTTTTAAGAAGTGAGAACTTCACGAATGACTTTTTCAACTTTTTCAAACAGGTATTCCAATCAGTCCTCTCATTGGCTGGTCAAATGGAGAGTCCCACCCCCAAACTCACGCCATTGGTTGATCCAGTGTTGCAATGACAGACAGGTTGGGTTTTGCTAAAAAGCAGAGTTTGTTTTGGTATCAACAGTGTTTACACTATTTTGGAGAAACAACGTCCGAATAGCTTACTTGTAGTTGTGTCTTCTTATTATTTTGGAATAGACGCTCTTTAACGTTAATATTGAGAGCAGCCAATTGCTCTTAGCTAAGCGTGACACTAACGATCCTCGCCTCCCGTTTTCCGTCCCTCCATCTTTTAGTTGAGTTTGTGTGTTTATGTCACCGCAGAAATATGGAGAGGCAGCAATGCAAAAATTCTCTTTGAAATGGAGACTAAAGCCCTCGCTGCTCTCCAGCCCGAGGGCTCGTATCCTCACATGCTCCGTCAAAGCTAAGCGCATCAATCTCGTTTGCTCATAGTCATCTAGAGGGAAGCCAAGCGGCTTCAAAGCTCAGTTCCTTTGCCTCCTAATAAAGGAAGAAACGGACGCTTCTCCCATCATTACTCAGCACAGCTTGCGCTTTCCCGCCGATTTGAGCCAGCGGTCAAAGAGCGAACGAGCTGAAAACAGACGCTGTTTATTCACAGTATGCATTTTTTGGACAATACGGTACTTGTTACATCGCAGTCGTTTCAAGTGTGTTTTACTAGTAGTGAGGATTTGGTTAGATTTGATGACGAGGCAAAGTTAGTCCAGGTTGTAATTGTCATGTGGAATGACTTCCCAAAAACTAGTATTTATTGTATGAACTTTTTACTTGGTTACACCACATGACATTTTCATTTAATCATTTAATTGTAATTTGAGTCATTTAATTGTGATCATTTCATTAAAAAGGTTTAATGGTATTTTTCACAAATTTATATGAAAGCAATAAGAACATGAGTGGTTAAAGAGCAAGTTAATTTTTTTGTTGTGACAATGGATACTGTTTATTCACACTGTTTGATTTTGGGAATATTGTATTTATTTCTTGTTACTGTACATTGCAGCTGTTTGTTTTAGGAGGTTTTGAAGGAATGAATTTAGTTATATTATTATTATTATTATATTAATAATGATAATAAAATACATTAATTCATAAACAGTTTATCTTTATTAAAGTAAATTCATTAATTAATAAATACAGTAAATATTTGTTTTAATGTATTTACTATTTAATAATACAATTTATTATTATTAAAGCAATTAATTAATACAATATTTTTTATTTTAATGTATTTATGATTTAATAATGCAATTTACTACTACTACTACTACTACTACTACTACTATTACTACTGCAACTACTATAACTAATAAAATACATTAATTAATAAATAGTTTATTTTTATTGCACTTTTTTGTTATTGTATTGATAATGATGATAATGGTTGTTATTAAATGTATTAATTAATTAATACAGTAAATTTGTATTTGTTTATTTAACACATTAAAACAAATTGTACACATTGTATTAATAATACAATGTATTATTATTATTATTATTATTATTATTATTATTATTATTATTATTATTAATAATAATAATAATAATAATAATAATAATAATAATAATAATAATAATGTAATACAATTTCTACATTTTGTATTTACACAGCAGCAGCAGCAGCACAACAATAATAATTTCCTTAATTAATAAATATAATAAAACATATTTATTTATAATATTATTTATATTTATAATTATACAATTTTATTTTATTCTCAAAACATTTATTTTTATATTACACTTTACTTTTTATTGATGTTATTTATTTTGTATTTACATTAATAATAATAATAATAATAATAATAATGATGATGATAATAATAATAATAATAATAATAAAACTACTACTACTAAATTTGTTAATTCATAAAAACAATAAAAACTATTTATTTATTTTTTTATATATTTATTGTTTATTACAGTTTATTATTTTGTATTGCTGTTATTTGTTTTGTATTATTATTATTATTATTATTATTAATAATAATAACAATAATAATAATAATAGAAGAAATTTATTGATAAATACAATAAATAAAAATAATAGCTATTTATTTTTAATATATTTATAATTGTTTATATTACACTATTTTTTTATGGATGTTATTTGTTTTGTATTTACAACAACAACATTATCATCATCAATAATAAAAATAATAATAAAATAATTTCATTAATTAATAAATTAAAGAAAATTACATATTTTATTGCTGTCATTTGTTTTGTAGTAGTAGTAGTAGTAGTAGTCGTAGTAATAATAATAATAATAATAATAATAATAATAATAATAATAATAATAATTTCATTAATTAATAAATATAATAAAGAACATTACATATTTATTGCTGTTATTTGTTTTGTAGTTATAATAAGAATAAGAATAAGAATGATAATGATTTCATTAATAAATATAATAAAGAAAAATACACTTTTATTGCTGTTATTTGTTTTGTAATAATAATAATAATAATAATAATAATAATAATAATAATAATAATAATAATAATAATAATTTTATTATTATTATTATTATTATTATTATTATTATTATTATTATTTTGTTTATTTGTTTGTTTATTTGTTTGTTTATTTGTTTGTTTCAGTCTGGCTTCTCTCCTCTGGTAGCAGTGAGTCTGGTCTGAGAGGATCGTATGTGTTTTGCTGTGCTGTGAGTAGGGAAGAGTCTGACACATACAGATGCTGTAGGTTCTGTATGTTCTACCTGTGTTGCTGGCGACTGTTTCTATGGCGACTGCTGCGCAAACGTGCGTGTTTGTGGTGCTCATTCAGGCCTTACGGGGAAACGCCGTCTATTTTACACGCTATATTACCACCGGCATGACCTGTTCGCCACAGATACTCGGAGAAAATCAGCCCTGGACATCAGATGAAAACTGCACAAGCTGTATCTCTGATGATATTTCACAGAGGTTAAAAATACCAACTTGAAATCGAGTTCAATTAAGTTTAAGTTCTTATATTTTGAACGTACCATTTTCCTTCTCTTTATCATGGATGCTGTTATTTTGACTCCTCGTCCAGTTTCCAGAGCCTAATTCAGCTCCTGCAGGCTCTGGATCTCTTAAAAATGGAGATTGACAGAGTTTGTGTCGCTGCAGACTCGGTGTGGCGCAGCTGATGCACCTCTGAGAGTTCAGCCGCATTTCCTACTCAGCCTTTGATGTGTGAGTTTCTGAATTACTCACTTTCTCTGGAAGAGAGAGAGGAAATGAGAGAGAACGACATATAGAAAATGAAAACTCAATGACTGGCTTCCTCCATCCTTATTAAGTTTAGTACAGACACCTGCTGCTAGTTTCTGCTGCCTTTCCTTTCTCACTTTCACCTACTTTTATTTTGAGACTTTAAAAGAAACTTTGCCTTGTTACACTACAGCAGTTTTGTCTTCAGGTGGTTTATATCATGGAGAAGGGTGTTTTTTGATAGTAAAATGCTGCTCCTCAGTCGACCCGGATCATTTATTAAAACTAAACTGCAAAAATGGGTCATTCAGATGAGCATGATGTTTATGATGTCACACAAGCTCAGTATAATATCACCGCCCACGACAAAACATCATTCACATATATCATCATTTACATATATAAGTCTTAAAGGCACAGAAGCGAAAAACAGCTTCTTTAATTGTAAAGTAAAAAAAAAAAAAAAAAAAAATATATATATATATATATATATATATATATATATATATATATATATATATATATATATATATATATATATATATATAATTTGTTGTTGTTGTTGTTGTTGTTGTTGCTAGTATGTATTTATTTATTTATTTATTTATTTATTTATTTATTTATTTATTTATTTATTTATATAATAGTAGTAACAAAGTATTATTATTATTATTATTATTATTATTATTATCATCACCATAATTATTTATCTAGTTATATTCATTTATTTTATAAATAATAGTTTTCATTAGTTTTTATTATAAATTATTGTATTTTAATTTAATTATAAATTGTATTTTTTACAATAATTTAATTTATTTATATTTTTTTTAGAATGATAGTTATTATTATTATTATTATTATTATTATTATTATTATTAATTTATGTAAATATTTTTATTTATAATAATAATAATAATAATAATAATAATAATAATAATAATAATAATAATTATTATTATTATTATTATTATTATTATTACTATTATTATATGAGTATTTATTTTTCATTTAATAGTAATAGTAACAACAACAACAACGTGTTTTTATTACTACTACTACTACTATTATTTAGTTATATTCATTTATTTTAGAAATAATAATAATAGTTATTATAAATAAATAAATAAATAAATAATTTATTTAATAATAATAATAATAGTTATTATAAATAAATAAATAACTTATTTAATAATAATAATAATAATAATAATAATAATAATAAATAATAAAAAATAATAATAAAAAATTATTATTATTATTATTATTATTATTATTATTATTATTATTATTATTATTATCATCATCATTATTAATTATGTAGTTTTATTTATTTCAGAATAATAGTTGGTGTTATTATTATGAATAAATACATAAGTCCAAATGCATTTGTACAACAACAACAACAACAATAATAATAATAATAAATAATAATAATAATAATAATAATAAAAATAATAATTATTATTATTGTTATTGTTGTTATTAGTATTATTATTATTATTATTATTATTATTATTATTACTATTATTATATGGATGTTTAATAGTAGCAACAACAATGTTGTTGTTGTTGTTGTTGTTGTTGTTGTTAGTTGTTTTTGTTGTTGTTATTTAGTTATACTCATTTATTTTATAACTAAAAATTGTTGTGATTATAAATAAATAAACATATATTTTTTGTTTATTATAAATTAATAGTTATATTTATTTTAGAATAATAGTTGTTGTTAATATTATAAATACAACAAAATAATGTTTGTATAATAATGATCAATAAATTATTATTATTATTATTATTATGAATGTATTTATTTTTTATTTAACTGTAATAGCACATTATATTTATTATATAGTTATATTCATTTATTTTATAAATAGTTGTTGTTATTATACATTTTTGTTTATTTTAAAATAATTAGATTTAATTGAATAATATTATTGTTTAATTATATTTATTTTAGAATAATAGTTGTTGTTATAAATAAATACAATAAAGTAATTAATAATAATAATAATAATAATAATAATAATAATAATAATTGATAGAAAATTATTTATAGATAAAAATAAGCAAAAGTGAGGATTATGTCCTTTTTAAATGTTAGCTGCAGCAGTGTTTAGCAATCTACAGCATTATGTTGTCAGCAAACAGCAAACCAGATATAACACAGCAATGAGATGCAGTACGAAGTAAACACAGGGAGGGAGAGAGACATCAAACATGGACAGAGGACAGTATCACAGAAAGACCAGAGACAGGACAGAGAGGTAGAAGTGAGGACAAAGAGAGACGTACAGGCCTGATAAGGGAGAAAGAGATGAGAGGGAACAAAAAGATTGTGGATGAGAGGATTAAACCCTGCTGCTGTTAGTAATGGCCGTGCCTGTTGGTCGTGCAGCAGCAGATGGCTGGCCTGTGCTCTCTGGAGGTTATGTAACCAGACAAACCCCCTCTCATCCCGCTCAAAAATCTCTTGCTCGCTCGCTTTCCTGCTTTTTCTTGCCTTGCTGAGCTGCATGTGAGCGCAAACCCTCCGCACACCATGTGCAACGTACAGCAGAACTGCCAGATCAGCATTTGGTCAGCATAACTCTATGCTTTTCATGGAGAAATATGAGTTCTTGATGTTTTAAAGAATCAGTTTGACCAATTAATGTAGTAATAGAGTGAAACTCACAGAACCTGTCAGGAATTTCAGTAAGTTGTATTTTGTCATATTGACTACAAATATATTTGAAACATGTAATACAACATTGATATTTATGAACTTTTATATTATGATAAATATTTGTGCTGCTTTTAATTTATTCTGATTTAAATAAAAAGTAACTGTATCATACATGTGCTATATATGTCAGTGACAATATCAATAATAATAACAGAAATTATAAAATAAAAAAATACAGTAAAAAGGTAATGTAATAGTAATAATCAGAATTAGTCATGAAAATAATGAGAGAAAATTGATTTATTTGTTATTGGCCATAATTAGTCATGAAAACATCTAAATGAGAATAAAATTAATGTGTTTATTAAACTTTGGCCATAATTAGTCATGAAAATATCAAAATGAGAATAAAATGAATTTATGTATTAAATGTTCACCATAATTAGTCATGAAAATATCAAAATAAGAATAAAATTAATTTATGATGGCCATAATTAGTCATGAAAATATCCAAACTAATTTAAAAAAGGATGTATTTGTTAAACATTGGCCATTATTAGTCATGAAAATATCAAAATGAGTTTAAAAAAGGATGTATTTGTTAAACATTGGCCATAATTAGTCATGAAAATATAAAAAATGAGAATAAAATGGATTCATTTATTAATCGTTGGCCATAATTAGTCATGAAAATATAAAAAAAAAAGGATAAAATGGATTCATTTATTAAACATTGGCCATAATTAGCCATGAAAATATAAAAAATTAGAATAAAATGGATTTATTTAATGAATGTCGGCCACAATTAGTCACAAAAATATCAAAATGAGTTTAAAAAAGGATGTATTTGTTAAACATTGGCCATAATTAGTCATGAAAATATAAAAAAAGAGAATAAAATGGATTTATTTATTAAACATTGGCCATAATTAGTCATGAAAATATTAAAAAAGAGAGTAAAATGGATTTATTGATTAAACGTTGGCCATAATTAGTCATGAAAATATAAAAAATGAGAATAAAATAGATTTATTTATTAAACGTTGGCCATAATTAGTCATGAAAATATAAAAAATGAGAATAAAATGGATTTATGTATTGAATGTCGGCCACAGTTAGTCACGAAAATATCAAAATGAGTTTAAAAAAGGATGTATTTGTTAAACATTAGCCATAAATAGTGATGAGAATATCAAAATGAGAATAAAATGGATTGATTTATTAAAAATTAGTCATAAAAATATCAACATGAGAGAGAGAGAGAGAGAGAGAGAGAAAGGGTTGATTTATTTTCATTGTATTGGTGCTGATGTGTCACCTGGATGTTTTTTGTGATCTACGTCCAGTAAATAGGTAGATTTGTAGGTGTAAGCTGTAGATAGACTATTGCTTGGTTTGTTTGAATCAGTTTGATGAGCAGAGGTCAGAGGTCAATCTAGATGAGCACCTGCACTCCTAGACATTCTACAATCACGATTAAATGTGATTATCTACAAGTAATGTTAATGCTTTTATATTAATTTAATCAGTCACTCACTCTTCACTGACTGGTCTTGATTGGGAACATCAACATTACTGATTTAGCTCGAGTAAGTGGAGTGTGTGAGGTGAAATATATCCTGGATTTTAACTGGAAGCAGTGATTTAGGGACTGTAGTTCAGCATACCAATCATACTACCTATAAAAACAAATTCCAGTGGATAAATAAGCATAATTTGTATAGAACATCTCAACCATGATATCAGAAACTAAAAAAATATAGTTTTTGCATGATCCACACCACTAGGTGTCAGTATATGAGAGCTCAAAATAAACAAAAAATGGCAATACAGGCTCACAGAACACAGGTAAAACTCCCTAAATGTACCTACTCGTGCAATTCACTGCAGTTTCTAGCTTAAGTGAACACTAGTGGCAGTAATACATCAATAACTTTTATTCCTTTCGCACAAATTACGATTACAGGAGAAGATTATTGATTAATAAAGACAGATTTTTGCATAGTTCCTTGCCCAAAACTGTTGTGACCTCAACACACTTTTAGCATAGTATATGATTTGTAAACTAATGCAGTTTGATGTTTGCATGACATAACCAGCTCCATATGTACAGCTTTTCTGATATGGTAAACTTGCTTGGTAGCGCACCTGGTACAGCAACACTTGTGATACGAAACGCTTGGTTACGAGTCCGGAGAATCAAGAGGCTTGATAAAAGAGCTTAAAGATTTCTAGAAGCAAGATAAACTGGCATGTTTGCTTCAGCAAACGCATTTTATCTCATGTTTGTTTTTGTTAACACAGTTGGTTAGGTTTAGTGTTGTGTTTAGTGTAAGTGCTATGTTATTTTTAAACGCGGTTAGCATAAAACTTGTAGCGGCAAACGCTGCACATATGGAGCTGGTCTCAACCATGATACTTTTAGCATAGTGCATGATTTGTAAACTAATACAGTTTGGTTTTTACCTGACATAAATAGCTCCATATGCACAGCCTTTCTGATATAGTAAACTTGCTCGGTAGCGCATCCGGTGCAACAGCACTCTTGAGACGAAGCGCTTGGCTATGAGTTCTGAAAAACACAAGTCCTGATAATAGAGCTCAAAGACTAATGGAAGCAAGATAAACTGGCATATTTGCTTCAAAATACCAGAAACCAGTATAAGAGAGCACAAAAAAAAAAAAAAAAACACCAATACAGGCTCAAAGAACACAGGAAAGCTCCATAAATATACCTACACATGCAATTCTCTGCAGTTTTTTCAGCTGAAGTGAACACTAGTGGCAGTAAAACACCACCAATATGTGTTCCTTTAACACAAATTATGATTGCAGGAGCAGATTATTAATTAATACAGACTTATTTTTGCACAGTTCCTTACCCAAAACTATTCTGTGACCTCAACACACTTTTAGCATAGTGTATGATTTGTAAACTAATGCAGTTTGATGTTTGCATGACATAACCAGCTCCATATGTACAGCTTTTCTGATATGGTAAACTTGCTTGGTAGCGCACCCGGTGCAGCAACAGTTTTGATAAGAAACGTTATGGAGCTGTCTCAGCCATGACGCTTTTAGCATAGTGCATGATTTGTAAACTAATACAGTTTGATTTTTACCTGACATAAACAGCTCCATATGTACAGCCTTTCTGATATAGTAAACTTGCTTGGTAGCGCATCCGGTGCAACAACACTCTTGAGACGAAGTCCTGATAATAGAGCTCAAAGACTAATGGAAGCAAGATAAACTGGCATATTTGTTTTAAAATACCAGAATGTGATATAGTAAACTTGCTCAGTAGCGCACCCGGTACAGCAACACTCTTGATATGAAACGCTCAGTTACGAGTCCAGAGAAACTGTTTAGACTGTTTACGTCTAAAGATACATGTTGGTCAGACAGTGTTCTTTGTGGACAGCTCTTGACCAGAAAATGCTACTAAGTGGACCAGACTTTGTTTAAAATCAAAAGTTTGGCCAGCATACATAGTGTTTACACAAATGCTTCCACTGCTTTATGGATTACACTTATCTTAGAGGTGAACCTTGCAATTGTGTGTGTGTGTGTGTGTGTGTGTGTGTTTGTACACTCTTTTACACACCTACAGGCAATGGTGTGACCGTGTCAATGTTCACAAGAGCTTAAGTATGGCTAATTGAAACGGCTGTTTCTCGCACACACTCACAGTGGCCATCAGATCCCGCAGTCTCTCTCAGATGGGTTGCGTCATGATCGGTTTCCCCACAGCAGTGTGTCCGCAGCGGCTCTAATAGGGGTCTTGGGGACCGTGTGTTAAACTCCTGCTGATATGTGAAGCCTTTCCTTGCTCTTGTTCTGCACTCTCCCTTCCAGTTTCCTCCGCCTCCTTCCCATCTCCCCCATATGCAGTCGTGACAGGTTGGAGATGAAAAATAAGATGAGACGTTTGCCTTTGTGGAAAACCTCATTCACCCCCATCTGCAGCACATGGAGTGTCTCATCCTCATTATGTTGCAGGAGAGACGGGACATACCTAATATAGCCATGAGGTGGACTGACGTATTTGACAGCACTTTGAGCCATCGGATTGTACATATGTTTTAATCCTATAAATACTGCAGCTATGTTAAATGAAATGGTACTTAATTGTAGTATATTATTTATAAAATTGGACATAGAGGCAGATATTTGGAAATTATATTACATACAGTCATGGCCAAAAATATCGGCACCCTTGCAATTCTGTCAGAAAATGCAACACTTCTCTTTTAAAGAAAATTGTTAAAATTGCAAATGTTTTGGTATTCACGTACTTATTGTTTTTGTTTGCACTGCAACAACACTAAAAAAAAAAAAAAAAACAGAAGAAAAGTCAAACTTGACAAAATTTCACACAGAACTCAAAAATAGACTGGACAAAATTATTGGCACCTTGTTAAAACTGTAAGGAATAATTGCTTTTCGAGCATGTGATGCTCCTGTAATTTGTATTTAGACACACCTGTGGCAAGTAACAGGTGTGAACAATATAGTAATCACACTTGCAACCAGTTAAAATGGAGAAAAGTTGACTCAACCTTTGTGTTATGCGTCACACTGAGCATGGAGAACAGAAAGAAGTGTAAAGAGTTGGATTTGAGAGAAAAAAATGTGGAAAAACATGGACAATCTCAAGGCTAAAAGTCCATCTCCAGAGATCTTAATGTTCCTGTGTCCACTGTGCGCAATATCATCAAGAGGTTTACAGCCCTTAGCAGTGTAGCTAACCTCCCTGGACGTGGACGGAAGAGCAAAATTATTGAAAAATTACAACAAAGGATTATTCGAATGGTGGATAAAGAACCCTGATTAACTTCCAAACAAATTCAAGCTGATCTGCAGACACAGAGTACAACAGTGTCAGCTCACACTATCCGTCTTCATCTGAATGGAAAGGGACGCTATGGTAGGAGACCCAGGAGGACACCACTGCTGACACAAAGGCATAAAAAAGCAAGACTTTTTGACAAAACCACAGTCCTTCTGGGAGAAGGTACTGTGGACAGATGAGACAAAAGTAGAGCTTTTTGGTAAAGGACATCATGGCACTGTTTACAGAAAAAGAGATGAGGCCTTCAAAGAAAAGAACGCAGTCCCTACAGTCAAACATGGTGGAGGTTCAAAGATGTTTTGGGGTTGCTTTGCTGCTTCTGGCACTGGATGCCTTGACTGTGTGAACGGTATCATGAAATCTGATGATTACCAAAGAATTTCGGGGAGCTTCGTAGTGGCCAGTGTCAGAAAGCTGCATCTCCACCAGAGGTCATGGGTCTTCCAGCAGGACAATGACCCGAAACGCACTTCAAAAAGCGCTCAGAAATGGTTACAAACAAAACGCTGGAGAGTTCTGAAATGGCCAGCAATGAGTCCAGATCTGAATCCCACAGAGCACCTGTGGAGAGATCTCAAAACAGCAGTTGGGAGAAGGCATCCTTCAAATCTGAATGACCTGGAGCAGTTTGCAAAAAAAAGAGTGGTCTAAAATTCCAGTAGAAAGGTGTGAGGAACTCATTCATGGTTACAGGAAGCAATTGATTTCAGTTATTTTTTTCAAAGACAGTGCTACCAAATATTAAGTTAAGGGTGCCATTAATTTTTTCCAGTGCATTTTTTGGGTTCTGTGTGGAATTGTATCAGACTTGACTTTTCTTCTCTGTTTAAAATAAACATGAGTACCAAAACATTTGCAACTGCACCAATTTTCTGAGAGAAGGGTTGCGTTTTCTGACAGAATTGCAAGGGTGCTGATATTTTTGGCCATGACTGTATGTCCTTCTGCTTCTGGTCAGGTTAACCTAAAACCAGCTTCCTCAAGATCCACTAGTCAACTACTAGTTCAGATGACCCATGGCCAGTCTTGGGACTAGACCAGTGGTTCTCAACTCCAATCCTCTAACCCTCATTTAACGCACCTGATTCAGATCATCAGCTTGTTAGGAGAAAGATTCAGAAACCCAAAAAATGTACAGAGCAGTGAGCTCCGAGGACTGAAGTTGAGAACCACTGGTTTAGACTAGACTTGTACTTCCAAAACCACAAACAGATGTCATATTTAATTTGACGTAAATGCGTTCAGTATGAACCGTTGTGTACGTGCGCATATTAGCATTTATATCACAACCTTGAACTGATCTCTAAGTGGGACACGTCTGTCATGTGAGAGGACGAAAACAACAACCCGAAATGAGGACGAAAACAACACAGGACACCTACGTGCCTATGCAGAAGAGTTTCGGCTTCAATACGTCATGCTTTGATCAGGGAAGTCGAGCTTTGATCCGTCAGTTTGGGTTGGCGTCTGACAGTTGTTTGTGCGGCGTGTGGGACGGATCCGCTGTTCTCCTTTTGTTCTTGGATGCAGGTCAGGGTAAACAAGTAAACAAATAAACAATATTAACACTGTAACAGCGTTAGCTCCATCCCGACGAGAGCCCGGAGGGAGGCAGCGCCGAGACGCGGCAATTACTCTGGAGAAAGTGTGGTAGGCGAATCGATATGTTTCTAAGTGAAATGTGCTGAGACATCCTTTCAAGCCTGTCCTGCTCCACAGCCTCAGGTGCTGCTGTGTTTCCTCCAGCTCTAACGAAGGCGGAGGGAGATTTCGGTGGCTGCTGTCCCGGCACAAACCCTAGAGGCTGGGGGGTTGAAAGGGGCCCGTGATCTGAGGATTTGGGGACGGTCGAGACAGACTGATGGGTGTTGTAATTGGCCTCTCGGTGGGGGAAACACGGAGGAGGGTGAGAGCGGGCTCTCAGGGGACCAATGGAGAACAGGCTAACTGGCAGGTGGCTGCTGGGAAGGTCACAAAAGGTCAGCCTGGTTTCCATGGGTGGCCGAGTACAAAAAAAACTGAGTGTGAGATGATGTTTTGCATTTTCGCAACTAAAACCTTGGTTTGATGGATCGGGCGGCGTGTCCGTGTTTGTCTTGCTGATTAGCTTGGGAGGAGACGCTTGTTAGCATAGAGTTTACATACAATGGCAGGTGATTGTGATCATGTCTGTCAAACTCAAAATGACTTCTTTGAAAACAGCCTTTTGAAACCAGAACATTTTTTAATCTGAACAGGATTGCAAATACGCTTTCAGAGTTTTGGTGGAGATATAAATTATCAGTGAAGAAAGTCTTACATTTCTTAAATGCATAGCTGTCATATGGCTTTTGCTGACTTAGGATATAAAGCTTAAGTTGTATGACAACACTCTGATACTTTTAATTTTGTTTTTATGATGTTATTATTAACTAAAACTGAAACTGAAATTAAAAGCATGGTAAATAAATTGTATATAACCATCATGTATAATAAACAAATAATAAAAAAGCAGTTTATTTCAGGTAGTTGCTAATGCAACATTTATCTAAAATATTTACTGAAATAAAAATGGAATAAAAACAAAATAATAATATATTAAAAACTATAATAATATATAAAATAAATTAAAAATAATATAAAAAAATGATTAAAAAAATAAAAAAAATTATTCAGAATATCAATAAAAACTATAATGGCATGTGAATGATGCTAAAATAGTGCTGCTGGATTTATACTGTTTTTTTTTTTTTTTTTTTTTTTAATTTATTTGTATAGCGCTTTTCACGATACATATCGTTGCAAAGCAGCTTTACAACAAATTGACATTTTTACAATATATGTAGTAGTAGCTTGATGTACATATGGTAGAGATGTGTGGTAAAGATCAATTAATGACGTAATCAAACAGACAAAGAACACTATAAATTAGTAGCAGAATTCGGTAGTGCTGTATGTTTTCAGGGTTGGCATCATCTGAAGTCCTCTGTGGGGTTGGCAGGATTTATACTGTGTCTGATTTAAACATCGTTTGTCCTTTTCATGCTTTTAAACATTTCAGTAAAAGCATATGTACAGAAATAACTAAAAAAAAAAAAAAGAAAGAAAGAGAGAATTATAATGGAACATAGTTTATAAAAATTGCATAATGTATTTTTTATATAATATAATATTATTTACTTTGTATACTTCTTATAAATTTAAATATTACAAATTTGAAATAATTTATGATCTAGTTATTTAATAATTTATTTGTGTAATGTTTTTCTACAATATTTTAATATTTTTCTATATATATATATATATATATATATATATATATATAATATATATAATTATTTATAATTATATATAATTATTTATAATTTATACATTTAGATATTTTTTTCTTTAATATAAAAATAGAAACCATTTTATTACAATTTTTTTATCAGATTTTTATGATAATTTAATCAATTTTAGTTTTGGTTCAGTTTTTTATTTGCTTAATATAGAAATGTAATTTTTTTTTTTTTAAAGTACAAGCATATGTAGGCAAATACTGCTTTTTATTATTATGTATACATATTTAAGTGCATATCATTGTTTTTTAGCATTGCCTTTTTTATCACCATTTTGATATTTTGAAGTTCCCTGTTTATTTTACATAATTTATAATCATTTAATTGTACTCTTTCTATTATATGTTTTTTATTTGCGTAATATAAAAATCCAAATAATTTTGTAACATTTTTGATAAAACATTCCTAAATTTCGCAGAATTTATAATCATTTAATTGTAATGTATTTTTTTGCATAATATAGAAACGTAAAAAGTATTACATCTTAATAAATTGATTTTTTTTTTTTTTAATATTAAAAGCACATGCAGGCAAATATTGCTCTTTTTTATTATGTATAATTACTTTAGTGCATATCAGTGTTATTTTAGCATTGTTTATACACTTTTATAGTATTTATTAATATTTTAAGTTTGTATGTTCAATTTTCATTTTAATTGTAGATACTTTTTTTTTAGTGTGCCTTCATAATTTAGTTTATTTTTATTTCAGTTTTAGTTTAGTTGAGTTTTAGATTTGATGTTTTTAATTAGTAATTTTAGTCCTTCAACTTATTCAACTTACTTTAGTTGCCTAGACAACATTTCCAATTTTTCATTTGTCATCTTATATTTATATTTGATTTTATTTCAGCTGTATTTCAATTTACAAAAATGTTTTAATAGTTTCAGTTTTAGTTAACAAAAGTATTAATGGGGGATATTAATTAAAGTGATTTAAATATATGCTTCTTTGTTTTCTTTAGTGAAAAACTTCCAGGTCATGAATTGTGTTCATGAGCATCTGAACTTCTTGTATGTTGTTGTATTATAGTGTGTTGCTGTAGATTTTGTAATTTTTGGGCACAGTATGGGCATGTCGGTCTGTCTGTTTCTCAGTTCCTCTCTTGACTCTGTATCAGGCTGGTGTGGTTTTATTGGTGGTTTTGCCGTCTCTTCCAGCTCTTTGAAGTGTGCTGCGATGGACAGTATGTTGGCTGAGCTTCTGAGGCTTCGTCGAGCTGCTGTTCAACGTGTTTAACTGCCGTTTAATGGAGCTACTGAAGCCAGACCTGAGTTTATATTCTTCATGATTATATGAGTCTGAAGAGCCAAAGTTCAGCAGGACCTCATTAATATTTGCTGTAGTTCGGTTTCTCACGGTTCAGATTTTATAACAGTGTGAGCATGCTATAGCTGCTTAATGTAGCTTAACATCCGTTTATTTAATTCGGTTTCATCCATATAGCTTTCTTTTCCTCGTAGTATTGCTGTGTTGAAGTCATATGACGCCGTTTTTGCTCTCAAACATGTCAGTGGAGGTTTCTGGTCTCCTCTGAGATTACAGAAACACGTCTTTCTCTTGTGTTGGTTGTTCGAGCGAAAGCCCGAGGCTCCGCAGACCGAACACACACATCCTTGGGCTCCCGTCTTTCACGGCTCCAGCTGTACGCTTATGAAATATCATGAAATTTCATATGCCGAGACCTGCGCCCAAATTGATATTCTTGATTTTAGTAGACTGATGATTAGAAATGAATATGTAATATGTTTCCTTCAGCAAAAATATGTGCTTTTTTACATTTTTATGGAATATGTGAGAAGTCGCGCCGCGTGACAGCTTCAGGGTTTAGCTCAGAGAAACGAAACAAAGATTAAATTATCATGTACTTGTTCTGAGCCAAATTGTGTGTGTGTGTAATGAAACTGTGTTAGCTTTTTATTTATTTATTTGTCTAAATGTCAGCCATCCATGTACTCGTGGAAAAATGGCACTTCTTGGACTTAAACACAAAGCTGAAGTGCTGAAATAACTACAAAATAAATAAAAAAATAAATACTTAAAAAAATAAAATAAGTAAATAAATATTAAAATAAATTTTATTTTTGTATAATATAACAATTATTTACTTTTTAAATCTTTTTAAAATTTAAATGTAATACATTTTTTGAATAATTAATTTGTATAATTGTTTTTCTACAATATAGCAAATATTTATATTTTCATCATTTTTCTTTAAAATGTTACACATTTTACATAATGTATATTTATATAATTATTTATATATTATTTTTTCTACAAATGTAAATAAATATTTTTTTAATAAAATATTTAAATTTTACATAATTTATAATAATTGAATTGTGTAATGTATTTTTCTATAATACAAAAATGTACACAATTTTATTGCATTTTTAATAAAATTATTTTTTATACATTTTACATTTTATATATATATATATATATATATATATATATAAAACATTTTTGATAAAATATTTATAAATTTTGAATTATACAATTATATTATTATTAGAAATGATGTATGTTTTCTATCATATAAACGTTAATGGTTTTATTACATTTTTTCCTAAATTAGTTTTTTATACATTTTACATTCTACATTTGTTGTTATGAATATATATATATATATATATATATATTTTGTATAATATAAAAATCTAAATCTTTTTTGGTAAAATATTTATACATTTTTAATTATACATTTATATTATAATAAGCCATGTATTTTTCTGTAATTAAAAATTTTAAGCAATTTTGCTACATTTTTTATAAAATATTTTTTATACATTTTACATTTTACATTTAAATTATTATAAATTATAATATAAAAGTCTAAGTAGTTTTGTTGCAGTTTTGATAAAATAAATGTTACATAATTTATAGTTAATTAACTGTATAATGTATTTTTTTAAACAACATTTTTTTCATAAAATGTTTATACATTTCACATTATACATTTAATTTATTATAAATAGATATTTTGTCATAAAAATCAAAATCTTTTATAACATTTTTGATAAAATGTTTGTACATCTTACGGAATTTATAATCATTTAATTGTACTGAATAATAAAATAATTATAAAATTAATTTTGTATACATTTTACATTATACATTTAAATGATAAATTATGTATTTTGTATAATATTATGTATAATATTGTATATTATATAATATGTATTTAAAAAATGTAAATAATGTAATGTTTTTATAAAGTTAAATACATTTTACATCATTTAAAATAATTTCATTGTATAAATGTTTTTATATCCTATTAAATATTCAAATAATCTGTATAGAAAAAATATAAAAGAGTTCTATGGGTTGGTCTGACATTTTTTATTTATTCAGTTTTTTTACCCCATTATTTCTTATGTATCCCTGTACATGACCCTATTTACAGTAAAATTCTCATTTTGTCTTCGGCAAGGTGATCATTTTAATCCAGGTTGCTTCAAAAAAGTGTAGGATGAGTTACACACCAAAGTTTAATGCTATGGTCAAATCTGAGTTTATGCTAGTTTATGCTGCAAACCCATTAAAATCAATTGTGATCCGTCAGAGCCTGGTTTTCATTCATATCACACTGAATATGGAGTCACATCTAAAGCTTATGGATGTTGGCTGGCCATCTGTTGAAACCTTGACTGGATTTCATGGCTCATCCTAACTAAAATCAATCCTGCAGCGGTTTCGACATTCGTGAGCAGAGCAGAGACGTGCGGCACGGCGTTTGTTTGAATTCAGCTCACCATCTCATGATCCCGCTGCTGGAAAATTGCTTTTTATGCATGACATGCAAAAATACAGCTTTGTAATTCCTGATGAAAACAATGTCTTTGATCATTGTGAAAGAATATGGAGAAAAAACACAGGATGACTCTGGTTCTGGTTTGAGTAAAGCATACCTAGTACTTGAGGCGAAAACTCAGCAGGAGCGAGACTCGGAGAAGAAAGGCCAAACAATACGCTTTGAAGTTAATGAATCGAGAGGAGCAATATGAGAGAAATAGCAGCCCGAGTAAAAGGCTACGCTTAGAAATATGGCGGGTACCAACTTTTAAGGGCTTCATTTTGATTTGCTTATTAACCGTGAAATTTGGCATTTGTATTCTGACAATGAAACAGCAGAGTTTCAGAATTCAATGATGTCGATGAGTAACGCTCCATCACCGTCGAGAATAGAAACCTCACACCGCCGCTTTAATCCGGATCCGGCTATCAGACGTAGCATTGCGTTGCGCCTTAACATTCCCGCCAATATTGAAGTTTTGAAACATTTTTGAAAATCATTTTTCCGCCAAATCAAAGTCATGTGGTGCGACCAACAAAGTCACGTGCGTGATGTTATATTGTAGAAAGAACCTCTGACTGTATGAAATCCATTTGACTTTTTCCCCCAGTTTCTCAAGTTTTTCATGTTTCAGTTTAATAAATATTAAAATATTAAAATAAATAAAAATATTAAAAGAAAATATCAATAATTGTGCCATAAAAAAATTTTATTTATTGATTTATTTCCCAGCAATTCTGTTTTAATTTTTTTTGGTTTTGTTGTTTTATGATTTCATGCAAATTTACTATCAAATCAAATCAAATGAATGCACAGAACTTTTTAAAATCCTTCAAAATGTATTTAAGTTAAATTTAAACAATTTAATTCTTTTTTGCAAACAAAGTGCTGCAAAGGGTTACTGTTAAAATTAAACATGGACGAACAATTGTGTGATACTCCTAAAATAATGTTTTCATGAACTGTATTGTTGTTGTTATTTATTTGAGAAGTACATTCCATTATTTAATGGGAATATTTTTTTTGTTTTCAGGAATAGCCATTTCATTCAGTTAAACCAAACCATTTTAGTACTTCAAGTTAAACTAAGTTAAAATAAGTTAACATTGCTCATTTTAAATTAATGCTTTTTAAAATATATTTTATTTTAGTTGTGTTAATGTTTATTTTAAGTAATAAAAAACATTTTATTTATTCAAATAAATATATATTATAACCCTGATTCACTAGACCATATTTTGATTTGATTAAGTGCACAGCACTACTTTGGGATTATATTACACTTTATTCAGTAAATATAGTAAATTCCTTTTTTATGACTAAATTTCTGTAATTCTATCTGTGTTTATGTGTGTGTATATATATATATATATATATATATATATATATATATATATATATTATATATATATATATATATATATATATATATATATATATATATATATATATATATATATATATATGTGTGTGTATATGTGTATATCAATAAATAGTGTAACAATTTAACACTATCAGTTATCGGTGTACTTGATCTGTAATAATGGGCATCGGCATTGACCCTGGAAAACACATATCGGCCCAAAAAGTAACAATTTGTGGACCAGCACTGACCCTGAAAAACAAATATTGGCTCCAAAAAGTAACAATTTAACAATATCGGTTATCAGTCTACTTGATCTGTAATAATCGGCATTGGCATTGACCCTGGAAAACACATATCGGTTTAAAAAAGTAACAGTTTAACAATATTGTTTATCTGTCTTCTTGATCTGTAATAATCAGCATCGAAATTGACCCTAAAAACACATATCAGCCTAAAAAGTAACAATTTGTTGACTGGCATTGACCCTACAAAACACATATTGGTTTCAAAAAGTAACAATTTAACAATATTGGTTATCTGTCTTCTTGATCTGTAATAATCGGCATCAAAATTGACCCTAAAGACACATATCAGCCCAAAAAGTAACAATTTGTAGACCGGCATTGACCCTACAAAACATATACTGGCCCAAAAGGTAACAGTTTGTGGACCGGCATTGACCCTGAAAAACACATATCCGCCCAAAAAGTAACAGTCTGTAGACCGGCATTGACCCTGAAAAACACTTATCGGTTTCAAAAGGTAACAATTTAACAATATTGGTTATCTGTCTTCTTGATCTGTAATAATTAGCATCGAATTTGACCCTAAAAAACACATATCGGTCCAAAAAGTAACAATTTGTGGACCAGCATTGACCCTGAAAAACACATATTGGTTCCAAAAAGTAACAATTTAACAATATCGGTTATCAGTCTACTTGATCTGTAATAATTAACGTTAAACCAAACATTAATTTAGTACTTCAAGTTAAAATAAGTTAACATTGCGCTTTTTTTCAAACTTAGATTAAATGAATGCTTTTTAAAATATATTTTATTTTAGTTAATGTTTGTTTTAAGTAATAAAATATTTTATTTATTAAAATATATATATATATATATATATATTTTTTAAATACTTAAATTTCATTTTTATGACTAAATTTCTGTAATTCAATCTGTGTTTTTAGCACTGCAAAAATCATAGCACCGTATGAAGGTCAATAAGTCTCTGAAATATCATACAGTTTGGCCTTTTTAATAGTGGTCGACCGATTTTTAGAACTGATTTGCGGATAAAATAATTAAAAAACATTTAAAGAAAGTTTTTTTCAGAGTCCTTGTTATTCTTATATATATATATATATATATATATATATATATATATATATATATATATATATATATATATATATATATATATATTGTTATTCTTGTTATTCTTATATATTCTTATATATATATATATCGGTTCAAAATATCAGTTATTGGTCTACTTGATCTGTAATAATCAAAATCGGCATTGGTCCTGAAAAATACATATCGGTCGACTTTTTTTATGAAATGTCGTGTGGTACACCCCGTCCCCCCCTCAAAAATGATCAGTTGATAATGAATAATTATTAATAATTTGTACCTAGAAAATAAAAGTTAAAAACAAACAAAAAAAAAAAAATTATAGGATCCCATGTATTAAAAAAAATGTTATTAATTTTTACTTTATGGTCACACCACATGACATTAGTGTCAATTAAATTACACTTTTATTTGTCATTAACACAAATAGCTTGTGCTGTTGGTTTGTAATATTCCCACTGAAGAAATAAGGACTTTGAGGACATAGAAACTGTTTCGGCAGATGAGAGACCCAAGGCCATGTTTCTGATGTGAAGTGCACCTTATCCTGAGCCTCCAGTGGTATCTGTTATCATAATCGTCCTCTTGGCCACCCGCTCCTTTAGTGAGCTTGGATGAAGGCCGATGATAGGAGTTGATGGAGGAGATGCTTTATCACAGTGATCTGACCTAACCGGTGAAGCTGATATCATCCCAGCAGTTTAAATCCACTACCAGATGGCCAGACAAAATGGAAAACTCAAAATATTAGGACTGGGAGTAAGTGATTGTGATAAAAGCCTCTCAGTCAGATTTTATCACATTGTCATTTAAATTATTATGGAAACCTGTTGTGAGAGAAGCAGCAAACCGCCAATGTAATTCCTATGGCTGTTTTGAAGTCCTCCATTCAAAAGCTTTGAACTGGCAAATCTTGTTTTTGTCAAATAACCTGTAAAAATGCAGTCTTGAGCTAGAGATAAACGTTTGGTAAAAATATATTATGTGTTTTCCTGAAATACTTTATCCAAGTTTGAAGATTCCAGCAGGAACAGCTGTACATTTAATATATTAAATACAAGAAACATAGCAAAACATTAAACCCTTATAACGTAAAACATGGCTAAACACCTGCTCAGTTGTACTACACAACATCTAACTAGGGTTGATTAGTCTGATTTGTTTTCCATTTCACACAAAGCCGAACATTCACTGCATAAAATATAACACACAAAACGAAAAGCCTTCATCAGCATTCATTTCACTCCATTACCGTTCCCTGTTTCCCCCTCCGCTTTCAAAAGCCCCTTGATATGTCGGCTATTACCAAGCTAATTTGAGAAGGCTAGAGCGTGAATGTGAGAGAGGCCTAGCGTGCAATCGTGCCTTCAAATGAGCGAAACGCTCGACTGCAGTATCTCGCGGCTCCCTCAGTCAGCCCGGAGTGCCGAGCTTTGCCTTGCTCTGGGAAGAGCGATTTAGGATGAAACATTGGAAATTAAGCATGTGTAATCCATCACGCCAAGTGAAGTATTAAAAGTTTCATTAGGCGGTTGATCAGTGGAGTCGTGACGGATGAGACCGGAGGTGCTCTAGGTCATCGGGGGGTCTTTATTGTGTTGGTTTTCCTCTTGAGTGCAATCTGATCGGTTCACCTTGTCTAGCAAAATGAAGAGCAATGAGTAGGCATTGCTACGCTGCTTAGTTAACTATTGCTGTTGTTCAATTTGCAACTCGTCCTTCACTGTATGTGCTACACACATGAATGATACTTCAAATCATAGGGCTCATTTAGGAAAGTTAATGTGCTGTTACTTTTCTAAGCAATCACACTTACGATTTTTTACACCTGCCAGATAATAAAACTGGTGAACAAATGCTGACTTGCATTAAGAATATTATCATTGTTATTTGTGGGGTAGGCTTATTTAACTTGGACCTTGTTAGCAACTGTGAGATATAAAGTTGCAGTCGTGAGAAACAAAGTCGCAGTCACTAGAAACAATGGTTCAAATGTGAGAGTCACGATCACGAGAAATGAGTCGTAATTGTGAGAAAAAAAGTTGAAACTACAAGAAACCTAAGATGCAAGAAATAAAAGTTCAATTGCGAGAAAGTCAATGTTACAAGAAACTAAGTCACAACTGCGAGAAAAATGTTACAATTACAAGAAATCTAAAATGCAGCAAACAATGGTTCAGTTGCGAGAGAGTCACAATCACGAGAAACTGTTACCAGGAGTGAATGACGAGAGGCGAGCGGATCCATAAGCAAGCTTTTATTGGGACGAGACAGAGACATGGTCATACGGGCTGGGTAGAGACAGGAGCAGACAGGGATGTAACAGGTGATCCAAGAGAATAATCCGAAAAACACGAGCAATAAATCACAAGGCAGGCGGCTAGACAGACGTAAACGAGGAAACCAGGCAGGAGATCAAAAACCAGGAACTTGGAAACACGCTAGGGAAACAGGAATATGAACACAACACTACAAATCAACGAAACAACAATCCAGGAAGTGCAACTGAGGAGGACCGGGGTTTTATAGGATGCCTGATTGGTCACGGGGGCTGACGCAATCAGAGCGGTGGAGGATGGGAGATGCAGTCCGAGATGCAAAGCGACAGTCAGAGTGAGTGGGTGGAGCGAGAGTGACATCTGGTGGTGAGTAGACAACGGGACACCGACCAGGTTCGTGACATAGCCCCCCCCCAAGGAGCGGCTTCCAGACGCTCGAAAGAAACAACAGTCCAGGGGAGCGGTGGGATTGGGGGGAAACAGGGCGAGGGCTGGAGGACCAGGTCCATGAGGGAAGCCCAGAGATTGAGGCAGGACCGACAGAGCAGGTACCCTCCAGGGTGGGGCCGGAGGCGGAGCAAGAGCCCTCCAGGGCGGAGGTGGAGCAGGAGCCTTCCAGGGAGGGGCCGGAGGCAGAGCAGGAGGCAGAGCAGGAGGCGCAGGAGCCCTCCAGGGCGGAGCCGGAGGCAGAGCAGGAGGCAGAGCAGGAGGCGCAGGAGCCCTCCAGGGCGGAGCCGGAGGCAGAGCAGGAGGCAGAGCAGGAGGCGCAGGAGCCCTCCAGGGCGGAGCCGGAGGCAGAGCAGGAGGCGCAGGAGCCCTCCAGGGCGGAGCCGGAGGCAGAGCAGGAGGCAGAGCAGGAGGCGCAGGAGCCCTCCAGGGCGGAGCCGGAGGCAGAGCAGGAGGCGCAGGAGCCCTCCAGGGCAGAACCGGAGGCGGGACAGGCGACACCCGAGCCCTCTGAGGCGGAACAGGAGGCGGGGCGATCCTCCAGGGCGGAACAGGAGGCAGAGCAGGAGGCGGAGCAGCCCTCCAGGGAGAAACAGGAATCTGCGTCACGGTCTGGGACCTGGGGAAAGCAGGGACAGAGGAGGCAGACAGAGTAGGGGGAGAAGGCGCAGCAGCCCTCCGGGGCGGAACAGGAGGCGGAGCAGGAGGTACCGCAGCCCTCCGGGGCGGAACGGGAGGCGAAGCAGCCCTCCGGGGCGAAGCCGCCCTCCGGGGCGGAACGGGAGGCACAACAGCCCTCCGGGGCGGAACAGGAGGCGGAGCAGGAGGTACCGCAGCCCTCCGGGGCGGAACAGGAGGCGGAGCAGCCCTCCGGGGCGGAACAGGAGGCGAAGCCGCCCTCCGGGGCGGAGCGGGAGGCGCAACAGCCCTCCGGGGCGGAACAGGAGGCTGCGTCTTGGACGGGGACCTGGGGAGAACATTGACAGAGGATGCAGACAGGAAAAAGGGAGAAGCAGAGAGTTTAGCAGTTAACGCCCCCTCCATAAGAGGTTCTACGGCCGACGCCGACACCTCTGGAGGCATTGACGCAGCTTCTCCGATGGGGAAGGCTTCGGGAGCAGACTTGAGACCCGACGGGACCTCTGAAGCAGGCCTGTGATCAGAGGGGAGCTCTGGGTCAGGCTGGAGACCAGACGAGGCCTCTGCAGCAGGCTTGAGATCAGAGAGGGACTCTGGAGCAGGCTTGAGATCAGAGAGGGACTCTGGAGCAGGCTTGAGATTAGACGGGAGCTCTGGAGCAGACTGGAGAACAGATGTGGCCTCAGGGGTTGATCTGTGAACAGACGTGACCTCAGGGGCACAGTGAGCAGCCCACACACACCAGATGGCAACCGCCATTAGCGGAAGAGCAGCAGCGGGAGATTGTGGTGGGTCCAGTACGCTGGTTACCATGATGGGCCGTGATCGTGGGATATCTGACGAGGCATGGCACGGCTCTGGAAGGTCAGACGAGACATGACGAGGCACTGAGAGGTCTGAAGTAACATGGAGAGGTTCTGGGCCATCAGGCGGGACGTGGGTTGACTCTGGGCGATCAGACGAGACATGACTTGACTCTGAGCGGTCAGATGAGGCGTGATGGGACTCTGAGCCGTCGGGCAGGATATGATTTGGTTCGTGGTGACCAACTGTGACTTGACCTGCTTCGTGGAGATCAGTAATGAATTGACTTGGCTCCTGAAGATCAGCCATAACTTGACTCGGTTTGTGACGACCAGTTGTAACAGGGCTTGGTTCATGGAAATCCGCTACAACATGACCTGATTCAGGGACAACATCCTTGGCGTCGCTGGACTCGGCAGCTTGACTGGACTCGGCAGCTTGACTGGACTCGGCAGCTTGACTGGACTCGGCAGCTTGACTGGACTCTGGAGCAGTGGCTGAAGCTTGACTTGACTCTGGAAAAACAGCAGCAGCTTGGCTTGGCTCATGAAGATCTGCTGTAACCAGGCTTGGCTCATGGAGATCTGCTGTAACAGGACTAGACTCGTGAGGAACAGTTGTGATTTGACTTGACTCGTGGAGAACAACAGCCGTGTCTTGGCTTGACTCATGGAGAACAGCAGCTTTGGTTTGACTTGACTCTGTTGCTTGACCGGACTTGGAAGCTTGACTTGACCCTGGGGTAGCAGCCGCGGCGTGGAGGAGTGCCATTTTAACTGCCCATACAGCCAT
Source organism: Cirrhinus mrigala (assembly GCA_036247105.1). NCBI lineage: Eukaryota > Metazoa > Chordata > Actinopteri > Cypriniformes > Cyprinidae > Cirrhinus > Cirrhinus mrigala. The sequence continues at coordinate 4,055,014 of CM070031.1, forward strand.
GAGGGGTGAATCCAGCAAGTGGGCCATCATGATAGGCCGCGATCTTGGGATGTCAGACGGGACGTGACTTGACTCTGGAACCACGGCTGAGACTTTGCTTGACACAGGAACTGCTTCAGGAAGGCCGGCCATGATGGGTGCAGACTCAGGAGCAGAAAACACAACGTGAACAGGCTGTGGCTTGACTGAGATGGCCTGAGCAGGCCGTGGCTTGGCGGCCATCTTGTGCAGTGGCTCTGGCGTGGCAGCCATCTTGTGCAGTGGCTCTGGAAAGATGGCTGTAATTTGACTTGAGACAGAGGCAAGAGTAGTTCTGACTTGACTTGACGCAGAAACAGCAGCTGTAGCTTGACTTGACTCAGGGGTGGCAGCAGTGACTTGACTTGACTCAGGAAACACATCTGCAGCTTGACTTGACTCAGGAAACGCATCTGCAACCTTATGTGGCTCTGATATGGCAGCTGTGACGTGACGAAGCTCTGTTTTCACCGCCCTCTTGTGAACGGGCTCCGCTGTCGCCGCCATCTTGTGAGCGCACGCCGGCGCGGCCGCCATCTGGTGCACGGGCTCAGCTGACGCCATCATAGCTTGGGCGCGCTCCAACACGGCCGCCATCTCGCGAGCGATCCAGGCGGAGAACTTGGTTTTGGCGTCGTGATCCGGCGTAACCACCAATCTGCGAGCGGGGCGCGGGGCTGCCGTGTCCGCGTTCTCGCGTTCCCCCTTCGCGACCCCCACAGTACACGGCGAGCCCACACACAATAACGCAAAATTCAAGGAAGCAGCCAGAGATGAGCGCGGACCCTCGCGTCTGAGTCTAGTCTTTAGAGGCTCATTAACGCCATCACAAAATATTTCAAAAATTATACAGTCCGGGAGGGTGGAATGGTTAGCGATGGATAGAAACTCACGGATGTGCTGGTCGAGAGAACGTGATCCTTGTTTTATCCTGAATAAAATCCTGTCTGCGTCTGAATCTGAATGTCCGGGGGTGAAGCTGCTGGATCCTGTTGTGCTGGATTGTTCTGTTACCAGGAGTGAATGACGAGAGGCGAGCGGATCCATAAGCAAGCTTTTATTGGGACGAGACAGAGACATGGTCATACGGGCTGGGTAGAGACAGGAGCAGACAGGGATGTAACAGGTGATCCAAGAGAATAATCCGAAAAACACGAGCAATAAATCACAAGGCAGGCGGCTAGACAGACGTAAACGAGGAAACCAGGCAGGAGATCAAAAACCAGGAACTTGGAAACACGCTAGGGAAACAGGAATATGAACACAACACTACAAATCAACGAAACAACAATCCAGGAAGTGCAACTGAGGAGGACCGGGGTTTTATAGGATGCCTGATTGGTCACGGGGGCTGACGCAATCAGAGCGGTGGAGGATGGGAGATGCAGTCCGAGATGCAAAGCGACAGTCAGAGTGAGTGGGTGGAGCGAGAGTGACATCTGGTGGTGAGTAGACAACGGGACACCGACCAGGTTCGTGACAGAAACTGAGTCACAATTGCAAGAAAAAGTTGCAGTTACAAGAAACCTAAAATACAACAGAGGTTCAATTGTAAGAAAGTCACAATTACGAGAAACTGTCACAATTGTGAGGAAAAAAAGTTGCAATTACAAGAAACCGAAGATGCGAAAAACTAATGTTCAGTTGTGAGTAAGTCATAATCACAAGAAACTGAGTCACAATTGTGAGGAAAAAGTTGCAATTACAAGATACCTAAGCCGCAAGAAACAAAGGTTCAATTGCGAGAAAGTCACGATTACGAGAAACTGAGTCACAATTCAAAAAAAGTTGCAATTACAAGAAACACAAAATGCAAGAAACAAAGGTTCAATTGCAAGAAATTCACAATTGTGAGAAAAAATCTGCAATTGCAAGAAACTTAAGATGCAAGAAACAAAAGTTCAATTGCAAGAAAAGTCATCATTATGGGAAACTGAGTCACAGTTGTGAGAAAAAGTTGCAATTACAAGAAACCAAAGATGTGAGAAGCAATTGTTCAGTTGTGAGGAAGTCACAATTATGAGAAACTGACAAAGTTGTTAATTTTGGGAAACTGAGTCACAATTGCAGGGATAAAAAGTTGCAGTTATAAGAAATCTACAATGCAAGAGACAAAGGTTCAATACTGAGAATTACAAGAAATCTAAGATGCAGTAGCCAAAAAGGTCAGTAGTTGCAGCAAAGTCACCATTGCAAGACATATATCTGTTTTTGTCTAAAACAAAGTCACACTTGTGAGACTGAAAGGTTCTTTTTTGTAACAAAGTTGCAGTATCAAATATAAAGTCACAGCTATGAAATACAGTGGAGATTATGAGAAATAAATTTGGAGTTGCAAGAAATAAAGTTGAGAATGTGAGATAAATCACAATTACGAGAAACAAAGACAGAGAAAAAGTTGTAATTGCGACTTGTGAGAAACAATATTGCAGTTGAGACTTGCAAGAAACATAGTTCCAGTTGAAACTTGAAAGAAACAGGTGACTGGTGAGAAACAAAGTTGCATGTGCAAGTTGCAAAAAACAACTTGCTATTGACACTTGTGAGAAACTGTCATGAATCTGGTCGTTTTCGTCTGTCCCGCCCCCTGCCTTTCTGGACTCTAGCTCGTTATAAGGATTACTCTTCTGTCTCACATCATGGATTATGTTCGCCGCTGATCGACCCACGCCTGCCTCACGGACTACTCTTGAGCCTCGCCCCAACATACCTGTTTGTTATTGTTGTGACCCTGCCTGTCTGACCATGTATTTGTCTCGTCCTATTAATAAAAGCTCGCGTATGGATCCCCTCGCCTCTCGTCTCCCTCTCCACATTACAGAAACGAAGTCGCAACTGTGAGTTGCAAGAAACAAAGTTGCAGTTGAGACTTGTGAGAAACAAAGTTGCAATTGCAAAACGTATATCTGCTTTTCCAAGAAAGAAAGTCACAATAGCGAGGAAAAAAAAAGTTGTAACTGGTGTAAAACTGTGACTTGTGAGAAAAAAGTTACTACTGTGACTTGTGGAACAACAAGCGACTTGTGAAAAACATGAACATTGAAAAACAAAAACATTATTGCTATTGAGACTTGCGAGAAACAAAGTTAAAACTGCGACTTGCAAGAAACGGTTGCAGTTGAGACTTGTGAGAACAAAGTTGCAGATGCAATTTGCGAGAAACAAAGCTGCAATTGGAAAACATATGTTCACTTTTCCAAGAAACAAAACAAAGTCATAATTGCGAGAAGAAAAGTTGTAATTGCAACTTGTGAGAAAAAAGTTACAACTGTGACTTGTGGAACAACAAGCGACTTGTGAAAACATTATTGCTATTAAGACTTGCGAGAAACAAAGTTAAAACTGCAACTTGCAAGAAACGGTTGTAGTTGAGACTTGCGAGAAACAAAGTTTCAACTATGTTACTACTATGTTACTAAAAAGTCACAATTGCGAGAAATGGTAGTAATTACAAGAAATGAAATTGCATTTACGAGAAATAACGTCGCAATTGAGTCTCATAATCGCATTTGTGAGACTTAAAGATTCAGTTATGGGACCGAGTTGCAATAACAAAATATAACAATATATATAAAGTCACAGCTGCGAGATAAAGTTGAAATTATGAGAAATAAAGTTGCAATTGTAAGAAATGAAGCTGAGAATGTGAGAGATAAACTTGCAATTACAAGAAACAGTTACGAAAAAACAAAAGACACAGTTGTGAGATATATAGACTTAAAAATTCAGTTAAAAAATATAAAGTCACAACTATGAGATATAGCTGCAGTTATGAAAAATAAAGTTGCAATTACAAGAAATAAAACTAAAAATGCAAATAAAAATACATTTGTGAGAAACCACTGAGAACACCTAAGCAACCACCTTACTGTATCTTTACAATCACTCAACTGAACACTTTAGCACCTAAGCAAATCTGAATAATTGAGAAACTGTCATGGTATTAATGTTGGATATTACTGCTCGTTTTATATGCATAGAGTTCATTGACATAGAAGTCTTAAAGGTCCAGTAGCAGTATAATTCTAACAATTGAAATGAACAATTGAAGGGTTCAAAGAGGCTAATATCACCTAGAGAGATCTATGAATCTATGATTCTCGCTTGTGCTGTATCAACACATCTGCTGATAAAGTGCAATTTCCTTTGATTGCTTTATGTTGGCTGTGGGTGCTTGCCAAATTAAATTTGATTTATATAAGATTACTGAGAGCCACTTCAGATCATCATATGTGACCGTCTCACAGTCTTTTATGGGTTTCTCACACGCGCACACACACACACACACACACACATTATTAGTTCTTCCGGTTCTCAAGACTTGACGTACCCACTGGTCCCTGTTTTTCTCCTCTTAAGAGGCTTTCAGAAGCATATACCTCATCAGGAGGAAGAAGCATCTAGAGAGTGTGTGCTAATTCACTGATGAGACAGGGCATGTTTCACAAAACCCTTTGGGAAATCACATCCAAACTCCACAGGCAAGAATTGGCAAGCCTGGGGGCAAAGCCAGAATCTGATTTCACTGAGAGCTTGCGTTGCCAGTTCTTTCCCAAATAAGCCTCTATGGGAGATGACGGCGATGATGGTGATGATGAAGATTATGGTGATGAGAATGCGTTTGGCAATGTGCTTTTTCAGAGAAGGTTAGCCTGCTAAAGATAGCCCAACTTACAGCTGAGGTTTTTGTGTTTGTCAGCAGTGCTAGACTAAAATATAGGCTAATTAGAGCCTAAAATTTTTGAGATTAAAGTAATTATTATACATTTATTTTACACATTATTTACCCAAAATCCATTAAACCACAGTTGAAGTCAAAGTTGCAAGAAACAGTCTGACTTAAGAGGAACGAAGCCTGACTTAAAAAGAAAACTAAAAGTCTAACTTATGAGAAAGTAATTTGCAATTGTGAGAAACAAAAGTTGAAATTGCGAGAACCAAAACTCACAGCTGTGAGAAGCAAAATAATTAAAACAAAACATTTTGGTGGTCACAATGTTTTCAGCCTCTGCCACCTCCATATATGAGTACATGAACACAAACATATAATCTCTGGAGCTGCTCTGAGAGTCACTTCATGAGCATTGTACCATTTCTTTTGAGAGACACTATAATCATATTATAAACAGAAACTTTAAGGTCTTCACAGCAACCTGTTAAAATAAAAGTTTGATTAAATTTGAAGAAACTTATGAGAGAAGAATATTAATGTACTGGTGGTACTACTACTAAAAACATTATTAATGCATTATTTTATAAGAAATATTTACCAGAAGAAAATATTTACCAGAAAAAATGTGAAAATGTATTTATTTCTGTAAATAAATAAATAAATAAATAAATAAAGTTCATAAAATCAACTAATTAGAGATGCTTTTGATTACAAAAAATTAAAGAAACCATTAAAGTGGAATCTGGAAAATGAATAGATAACAGAATTTGGTTTAAAAAAAAATACAATTGAGGAAAAAAGGTATTTCATAGGGCTTTACAATTTTAATTTTTGTTAAACTTTTATTAAATTGTTGTTAAATTGTGTAAGTTCATGATTTCAATTAATTAGACATGCTTTTTGTTTAATTTTTTTTAACTAAACTATTTAAACAGATTTTAGAAAAATTAAAAGGAAAAAGAAAAAAAAAAAAACAGAATCCAAAAATATTAAATATAAATATGTTATAGTTATATTATAAAACATTTTATATTGAAATACTGAGAAAATCACCTTTAAAGTTTTCCAAATGAAATTCTTAATAATGCATATTACCATTAAGTTTTAATATATATACAGTAGGAATTTTACTTAATTTCCTAAAGTTTTTTGGCAAAAAAAGAATGAGCTAATGAGATATATTTTTGGCTATTGCTACAAATATACCCCAGCGACTTAAGACTGGTTTTGTGGTCCAGGGTCACACACACACACACACACACACATAAAAAAAAAAAAAAAAACTAAACAAAAGCGGAATTTGGGAAAAAAAAAAAAAAAAAATCAGAAATTGGTAAAGAGTAAAATGGGTTTCACAGGGTCCTAGTTATGTGATAGTTTCAGCAAAATATCAAATCTTTTGCAGTAAAAAGTTGCTTGCAATTACAAGAAATTAAGTTGCAATCACAGGAAATAAACATGAAAATGTGAGATAAATTTGCAATTACAAGAAAATGTCACAACTGCAATATATAAATTCTTAATTACAAGAAACAAAGCTGTGATTTTAATTATTTAGATTTAGGAGTTTTAAGATTTTAAAGTAATGAATACCTTTATTTTACACAGTATTGACTCAAAATTCTAAATGATTCCTTTGAATTAACGAAATTGCATATAATTTAGTTACTTGTAATTCCTATTATAATAAGTTAAATTACTAATTTAATAATCATTCACCGATTTAAATCTAGTTATTTTTTTAATAAAATATTTACATATTTACAATATTTACATATATTTTAATTATTGCACTTACAGTCAATTATTATATTTTTCATTATTTTGTCTATGTCTCATGGTATTGTGTTCAAAAGCGTCTGCCAATTTTTGTTTTTTCTGTATTAGAAATAAAGAGTGTACTAGCTGATGTAAAAAAAAAAAAAAAAAAAAAAAAAATAGATTTCTCATTCACAAACCTATGAACTGTGAATATATGCCCTTTTTATGTAGTGTAAAGGCCCTCATGGGCATCTGCAAGTGCTATTGTAGTATTCATTTGTTGGTGTGTAGTGGGCTTCAGGTTCTGGTTGCTAGTTTACTTCTCTGAATGAGGCTTCAAGTTGAAGTATCTTCACTATTGTGCCATATTTAGTTTTTATTTCCACTGGCAGCTGTAATTACTAATACTCTATGTATCAGCTCTTATTTTAGCAGCTTTTAACACCTACAGTGAAGGTTTTAACTTTGTGTTGGCATGAGTAGTCTCATTCTTACTGTTATTGGCAAAGCAATATTTATTACGCATTGGCTAAACGTGCTATTTTTCCTCCACCTTTCCATTGAAATGCAAAGAACATCCAATAACTTCATATTATGTTTGTATTTTCCTTCAGTACATTTTTGTAATATATTTTTTGAATGGAGGGAGCCCATGAAATGACAGATTTGGAAAACATTCACAGTCTTTGGCTTTGGTGTAAACAAGAAAATAGCCTTTTGTGCTATTTGTTTGCAGGATACTGTAGGATAGGGATATGTTTCTCTGTTTCCATTTGTTTGCTCTGAGAATATCTTGAATTATTGGTATGTGTTGAAGTATTAAGCAGTGTGCACAAACCCAAACAAAGCTTGTGGATACTAGGGATATATTGTATTAATTTAGTTGTGTTTTCTTTTTTTATATGTATGGCCTTGCACTAATCTTTCACCTTTACTTACCCTTTTCTTAATACCTGCTCTGAGGCTTTATGGAGATCTCAAACTCTCTGTGTTCCCTCCAAACCCCCAGACGCCCCGGCTCCCGATGGCCTACTGCAGGGATAATCTCTCGCAAACGCCAGTGGATTTCACAATGTGTCTGTCTCTATATATTCACTCCTGACTCACATATTTACATTTGCATTCCAGAGCCTGCTTGTAATTGTGTAAATTTATTCGCTGTCATTTTGGCCACTGGACAAACAGTTACGCTTTTAGATTTAAATGGTGCTCAATATGTTTTCTGTGTCCAAACATAATTATATTTTAGCCAGTGTTCCCATATGTCTGGACAAACACGGCCTGAAACTGTGTGCTTCAAAGCCTGAATTAATCTATGAATATCTCTGTTTGTTTATATGGTCAGATTTGTTTATCCAAATCCTAATTTGGCTGGAAAACTCAATATTTACAACCCTGTAACCGCTTGTTTGATGATAAGTACAAACGTTGTTCAGATTTTATCGTATTGTCATCTAGGTTGTTGCACTTGTCAATACCTGGTGGAAGTGACAACCTCTAAATGTAAGAATCCCTAGTTTTGAAGGGCAGCGCTGCTGCTTTCATTTAAAGAAAAACCTAAGTTTGTCTTGTAAAAACTTGACGCCTTTAAAACGACTTTCTTTTTCAGCTGATATCATCGTGAGTAGCCGATACTCAAATAACAATTTAGGTTTTGGCAAATTCCTGGAGAGGACTCTCTTCCTGGGCTGCTGCTGCTCGGATTTGGACTTGGCTCCCAGGGACCAATTGGAGGTTCTGGTAGCTGATATTTTTTACCCCAGGGGAAATGCATCAAATCTGGTCTACTTTGCAGATTGTTCTGGCCTAGAATCACAGACGTAGGCAGGAAAAGACCATTTGACCAACATGAAAAGTGACCCATCATCAATCGTTTTAGGTGCGCTTTTACTTGAAACAGTGCCACGATAATAGACCTCTGTTGGAAAACTTCATATTTACAGCCCTCAAACCTCTTGTTTAATGATAAGTACAAACATTGTTCAGATTTTATTGTATCGTCATCTAGGTTGTTCTACTTGTCGATACCTGGTGTAAGATAAGTGACAACCTCTAAATGTAAGAATCTCTAGTTTTGAAGGGCAGCACTGCTGCTTTCATTTAAAGAAAAACCTAAGTTTGTCTTGTAAAAACTTGTCATCTTTAAAACGACTTTCCTTTTCAGCTGATATCATCGTGAGTAGTCGATATTCAAATAACTATTTAGGCTTTGGCAAATTCTTGAAGAGCACTTTCTTTCTGGGCTGCTGCTCAGATTTACACTTGGCTTCCAGGGACCAACTGGAGGTTCTGGTAGCTGATATTTTTTTACCCCAGGGGAAATGTGTCAAATTTGGTCCACTTTGCAGATTATTCTGGCCTAGCATCACCGACGTAGGCTGGAAAAGACCATCTGATCAACATGAAAAATGACCCATCATCAGTCGTTTTAGGCATGCGCTTACCTGATATATACCACAATAATAGACCTCTGTGCTACAGATTAAACTAAGAATATCTTTCAGATATGATGCCGCTATCCTTGCAAGCTTAGACACATCAAGTGAATATTTTATCTTCAAAAAGAGCTCATTGTATCGTTCACGACTAAAACTGTCGTAATAGTTTAATATAGCTTTCAAGGTTAGGGAACTTGATGACTAGTCAGATTTGTTTATCCAAATCCTAATATGGTTTTAATATTTACATCCCTCGAACCTCTTGTTTATGATAAGTACAAACGTTGTTCAGATTTTATCGCATCGTCATCTAGGTTGTTCTACTTGTCAATACCTGGTGTAAGATAAGTGACAACCTCTAAACGTAAGAATCTCTAGTTTTGATGGGCAGCACTGCTGCTTTTATTTAAAGAAAAAACAAGTTTGTCTTGTAAAAACTTGTCGCCTTTAAAATGACTTTCCTTTTCAGCTGATATCATCATAAGTAGCCGTTAGTCAAATAATTATTTAAGCTTTGGGAAAATCCTGGAGAGCACTTTCTTTGTGGGCTGCTGCTCGGATTTGGGCTTGGCTCCCAGGGATCAACTGGAGGTTCTGGTAGCTGGTATTTTTTACCCCACTTTGCAGATTATTCTGGCCTAGAATCACCGACGTTGGCAGGAAAAGACCACTTGACCAACATGAAAAGTCGTTTCAGTCATTTTAGTGATTTTACCTGATATAGTACCACAATGATAGACCTCTGTGCCACAGATTAAACTCAGAATATCTTTCAGATATGATGCCGCTATCCTTGCAAGCTTAGACACATCCAGTGAATATTTTATCTTCAAAAAGAGCTCATTGTATCATTCATGACTAAAACTGTCGTAAGAGGTTAATACAGCTTTCAAGGTTAGGAAATCTTGATGATTAGTCACTTATGATTGTAAAATGCAGCGTTGTTATTCAGTGTGAATTTTTTCATCCTTCACATGAATTAGCAAAGCTTCTGCATCTTTTATTTTTTAAGTACTGCTTAATCTCTTGTAATTCCCACTGTCATTGATATTAATGCTAAAAAAGCTCTGATCTCTCCACAGCGGCGTGAATTAACTTTGTATTTTCGTCAGTTAGGAAGAGATGTGTTACTATGAGTAAATAATTAAAGTCTGTAATTGAGAGGAAGTAATTTATATTTCTTTAATGTTCATGTAATACAGGTTATGCAATAATACCAAATAATCTTAAAAATGAGAAGAAAATTGTATATCAAATTATATTGGAATTGGAATGCCTTATGTTTACTTGGCTGAATGGATGCTTACTGCATCTGTACATACACTTCCAGGAAATTCTTACTGTTGGAGTTTAGAATATATTTTGATTCCAAGGTTTTTCTTCTTTCTTGGTGATACAGATACAGATTTGGAAACAGTCCCACAGCTCAACTGCCATTTTCTGTGGGTCTGGCTCCAGGTGGGAGTGGGTTTGAGATGATAATAAAAGTAGGAACGCTTTTTTGCTGCATCCCTGGAGAGTACTTTCTTCCTGGGCTGCTGCTTGGGTCAGAGTTTGGCTCCCAGGGACTTACTGGAGGTTCTGGCATCTGGTATTTGCACCCCAGGGGAAGTGCACCATGCTTGGACTGCAGTCGCTCCTGGGATTGGGGTATTCCTGGAAGCCTTCGCACTGACTTGAAGAAAACCTGCTTCCTATCATACACTGATCTTTTTCAGCCCACTCAAGTACTGGTGCCCTGTTATTCTGATTTATGAACTGTATCATTTTCAAATGCTGAATGCATGAAAGCAACCATATAAACAAAACAAAAAATAATTTTAACTGAATTATGCTGAACTTTATTGCATTACTTGGTGAGTCACTATCAGTTGCAACAAGTTATAGTGAGTCAAGAATTGTGATTTGACATTTGCCATGTGATTATATGTCAAGAGCATTTTCACTTTATGTGAATCTGCCCATAATTCACTGATGTATGGATGCAAAATTTGAATAGATGTCCTACATTAGGAGCGCTGTCCAAGGTGCTGAAAATGCATTTGAATCTCTCAGGTTCTCAGACTTCGAGTTAGCCTTGCATTTGGATGCTGGATTGGTCCAATTCATACACAAGGCATTCAGATAGGTTTTATAAGCTGAATCTGCCAAATATTCAAAAGGATTTGGCTCAAAAGAAAAGAATGATTTTCATAAAAGTGGTGAGGAGAGCTGGGCCAGATGTCAGTTTATTACCAGCCTGGTTAGAAAACATTCTGTTTTACATTTTGGTGAATTGGTTGAAAATTTGTATGAATTCATATGATTTGCTTTGTACAAAAACATACGATTTCTATAATAAAAAGTAAGCAGAAGCACCACTGCTAAAGCTAATCATCAATGGGGTGTAAGAAGATTGTATGAAAACATACTAATTGTACAAATTCATACAAATTTGCCATCAATTTAACAAAATGTAAAATTGTTATAAATTGTTATGACAGTATGTAGGATTTACAGCAAGTAATGTTTCAAATTTTGTCTGTAATTTGATCTTTAGAAGAAGACCAAGTCATACAGGGTCTGAAATGACATAAGGATGAACTTATAATAATTTTGGGCGAACTTTCTTTTACAAAGAGTAAAGCAGCAGACAAACCAACAATGAGAACTTGGGCAGATGTCAAGATTTACCAACCTGATCTCAGCAGAAACCATTATTATTTTACATTTTGGTGAATTGGTTGAAAATTTGTATACAATTTGATTAATATGATTTTTTTTTTTAAAGAAATAAGCAAGGTACACCCCTAAACTCACAGATTGTATGGAAGAAAAAATCACCAATTTGCCAAATAGTTACGAATCACCATCAGATTAGATTTAAAGCAAATAATGTTTTAAATTTGGTTTGTAATTTGGTCTTTAAGAGAAAGTCTAAAACTATTTGTTTTGGTGAAATGGTGACAAATTTGTATGAATTTATATGCCTTATTTTGTAGAATATGTACCCTTTTTTTTTCAATCAGATTGATAGAAATGAAATGTGAAATGGTATGAATTCATATGTATTCAGCACCAATTCACCATAATGTAAACTAGTTATGAATTGCCATGAGAGTATGTTGGATTTGAAGTAAATAATGCTTTGAATTTGGTATGTCATTTGGTCTTTAGAAGAAAGAAAGGGTCTGAAACAACATTAGGATGAGTGAAGCAGCAGACAAAGTAACAAGGAGAACAAGGGTAGATGTCAAGATTTACCAACCCAATCTCAGCAGAAATTCTAACTATTTTACATTTTGGCAAATTGGTTGCAAATTTGTGTAAATTTGATTCATATGAAAATGTAAAATTAAATACACCCCTAAACCAACAGATTGTATGAAAAAAAAAAATAAATATAAATGGGACATTTTACAATCAGTTCGCCAAATAGTTACAAATTGCCATCAGATTTGATTTAAAGCAAATAATGTTTTACATTTGGTATGTGATTAAGTCTGAAACTATTTAATGTTTTGGTGAAATGATGACCAATTTGTATGAATTTTATGCTTTATTATGTACAAAAATGTAAAATGTTTTGAAAAAAAGTACTGTAAGCAAAAAGGTCAGATTTCATGAAAACGTTTAATTGAAATTGTATGAATTCTTATATATTCAGCCCCAATTCACCATAATGTAAAATAGTTAAATTGCCAATAATTGTACGTTGGATTTACAGCAAATAATATTTTAAATATTTTGGTCTGTAATTTAGTGTTTAGAAGAAAGAAAGGCCCTTGATACAACATTAGGATGAATGAATAATGACAGAACTTTAATTTTTGGGTGATCTTTCCTTTTTACAGAGTAAAGCAGCAGCCAAAGTGCCAAAGAGTGTTAGGACAGATGTCGTTACAAGAACAGGGTTTGAAATTACAGAAAAATGGCAGAACTTTAATTTTTAGTGGAACTATCGATTTCAGAGAGTAAAGCAGCAGACATGAAATCAAATCTGACCCCATTTTCTGCACACAACAACAGTTCAATGTCTTCAGCAGGACTAATTTGTAACTGAGCACGAGAGAAGTGAAAGTTCACGACCTCTCGGCTGACCTGACTCGAGGCCAACTAGCTAAAACACCTCCCTCCCGAACCCCATGCGCCCATGTCGGTTTAATCTCTCTCTGGCTCTATTCCCATCGCTCTAATCCTGCCTTTTCTCTCTTGCAAATGTCAGTCTGTATCTCTCACCGTTCATCTGTTCCCTGGACAACGCCTATCTCCTCCGCTGCATGCATTCAGTGGCAGGGCAGATACTAATGAGGCTGCCCAGGAGAAGCGTAAGAGAATAGATCTGTCTCCTTATTCTTTTCCTTTGACAGCCTTTGTGTATTCAGGCCTCAAGGCCGGATCTGACATAAACCCACTCAGCGGTTCTCCAGCGAACTGTATGTTTTCGGGACTTCGGCTTAGACGTTTTGTCTGTGGGTTGCTATTGTCAAACTCTATCAGAACCTGTTGTTTGAGGGATACACAAAAATAAAATTCTGACTTCATTAAGTGACTCTCAAATCATTTAGTCATCTATATACATGAGTTGATCAATGATTCGTTTTGATTTAAGAGTAAAAATCACTTAAATTCAGCTCTGTTTAGTCTCTAGAAAACCAGTGAGGTTGTATGGATTACTTTAACGCTACATTTATTTCCTTTTTGCAGCTTGAAACTTTTGGACCCTATTGACTTACTTTGGAAAAACAGCCGAAACATCGAATCTTGTTTTGTGTTTTGCAACAAAACAATGAATCATACAGGTTTGGAAAGACATGAGGGTGAGAAAATGATGTAAATACGCCACATTACAGAAGTAAAATGGCTTTTGCGTTGACTTTCACTCATGTAAAGACACTTTTTCGCACAGACCGCTGGCTCACACATGGCTCTAACCCTAGGGCAGCTATTTGTCTTTTCCCATCATCTCCCGGTGGGAAGAGTGCAGTTTACGTGGATTATATCTCTGAAACTAGGTTACAATGGATGCTGTGTGCATGGCCTGATTCAGTAGTGGCAGCCTCTGTAAATGAAGCGACCTCTATTTAGAGAATATTTTACCCGCATGGTCTCACAAAAGCCGTATTTCCTACTACAACGGATAATTTTGGAAGGTTCCAGTGTAGATTCTTTCTGTTGGAAATTAAATGAAAGCCCATTTGGTTTAAAGTTGTTCATAGCCTTGACTATAGGCGGCAGCGGTAGAGGGTTGGTGACAAATGGGGATGTCCAGGGAAAAATCTGCTTTAAAACACTAGTGCCAAGTTGTTTGAAAAGCAGACTTTGTACGAAATTTTCAACAACAAATTTAATTTAATGATTCAGTGGTGTCTAATGGTTGAACCACCAATACCAAGAGTACAAGAAATTACTCTTACACCTTATTATTTTCAGAAAAAAGTGAAAACTATTTTACTAATTTAATGTTTTATGTTTTTCTTGGTTACAGCATACTGATATTATGGAAGCCTGTTTCCTCCACTGAATAATAATAATAAAAAAAAAACACTTAAAAAGGTAATTGCGAGTTTTTATCTTACAATTCAGACTTTTTCCTTGCAAGTGCAAGTTTACATCTCGCAATTCTGACTTTTTTTCTACAAACTCGCAGTTGTGAGTTATAAAGTCAAAAGAGCGGTAAATAAACCCAGCTGTGAAAAATAAAGTCAGAATTGCAGGATAAAAACTCTGATAAAACAATTCTTACTTTATAACTAGCAATTACAAGTTTATATCTCGCAATTCTGACTTTTTTCTTGCATTTCTTGCATTTTCTATAAACTCGCAATTGCTAGTTATAAAGTCAAAATTGTGCGATATAAACTCGCCATTGCAAGTTATAAAGTCAGAATAGTGGTATACAAACTCACAATTGTGAGAGAATTTTTTTCCCGCATTTGTGAGTTTATATCTTGCAATTCTGACTTTTTTTTTTCTTGCAATTGCGAGTTAATATCACACAATACTGACTTTATGACTCACAGCTGCGAGTTTATATAACGTAATTCCGTGAAAAAAATAAACTCACAACTGCGAGAGAAAATGGAGTTATGAGATAAAAAAACATTGTAATTACCTTTGCGCTACGGGCGTTCCGAGTTCGAGTCCCGACTTGAGGACCTTTCCTGATCACGTCCCCCTCCTCCTCCCACTTCGCTTCCTGTCTCCTTGACACTGTCCTATAATAATAAATGTAAAAACACCATATATATATATATATATATATATATATATATATATATATATATATATATATATTATACTATAAAAGAAATTGAAAACATGTATTTGAAGAAGCTGTCAAAGTAAAAGTAAATTAATAAGGGTTTTTTGAAATTGAGATTTATATATTACCTGAAATAAATAATCATCTGAGTAAATGAGCTTTCCACTGATGTCTGGTTTGTTAGGATAGGACAATATTTGGTCAAGATACAACTATTTAAAAATCTGGAATCTGAAGGTGCAAAAAAATCAAAATATTGAGAAAATCACCTTTAAAGTTGTCCAAATTAAGTTCTTGGAAATGCATATTAATAATCAAAAATTAAGTTTTGATATATTTATGGTATCAAAATATCTTCATAAAACATGATCTTTACTTAATATCCTAATCAATTTTGGCATTAAAAAAAAAAAAAAAAAAAAAAAAAACGATAATTTTGCCCCATACAATGTATTTTTGGCTATTGCTACAAATATACCCAGTAAAGACTGGTTTTGTGGTCCAGGGTCACAAATAAGTTTAAGCACTGAAATTACAAATTGGAAAAACTAAACTAAAAATAACTAAAAATAAACTGAACCTAAATAGTAATATAAAAAAAGCACATAACAAAATTACCAAAAAGTAAACTAAAATTAAAATGAAAACTGAAAAGCTGTTTTAAAAGCTCATTTAAAATAAGAATAACTATAATCATATATCAATAATACTAAAACAAAATGTTATCACTAGATGCGTTTCCATTGCCCTTCAAATTGCGAATTGTGAATTGACTACACAATGCTTGAATAAAAAAACTTGTATAACCCCTTATTTAGACTGCGTAAGTCTGCATAGCTGATCGTCATTCTAGTCAATGCTTGTTTATACCAGGTGCGCCGTTGCTCATTTCAGAAATGTCCCAGAAGCGGCTCTCCACGCTGCTTCTGTAAGGATAGATGCCTGCGTCTCCTACGATTAAAATGAATGGCTAGTGCGGTGGCTTCGACATACATAAACCTACCAACATCCATCGGCATGACTTATCACGAGAGGAAAAAATAAGTTTTAGTTGCATAGCATTGGTTAATGGAAACATGGTCATTTCGCAAAATGTATAAAACATCGCAAAAGTTTTGAGCAAATCTGTAATGGGAACGCACCTACTGTCTATATCAGGGGTGGCGAACTCCGGTCCTGGAGAGCCGCAGCCTGCAGAGTTCAGCTCCAACCCTAATAAAACTCACCTGCATATAGCTTTCTAGTAACCCTTCAGACCTTGTTTGGCTTGTTCAGCTGTGTTTGATTAGGGTTGAAACAAAACTCTGCAGGGGTGCGGCTCTCCAGGACTGACATTCGCCACCCCTGGTCTGTATGATCCAGACAAAAGCAAAATGAATATCATGTCACCCTTGAGCCTTTGCCAGATATACTGCATGCTGGGAGAAGGGTCAGTGCTTTATTACTGCGTTTGTTCATTTCCCAGAGTGATCCTTGAATTAGAGATGCTGGCTGCCCGGCACTGAGCGGCCCCTCTGACTCAGCGGTGGTTAATCACAGGAAGTGACAGCACTTGAGTCCGATTCTCCCGGCTGTCAGCCCCACAGGTTTAAGCTCTCAGCTCAGTAGATGGAGGACACCAGTCGGGAAATGTCTTCCGCTGCCTCTCTTGGGCCCAGCACAAAGTCTGTTTTCCCCGGTCTCACGGCCGTCCAGTGGGACTGTGAGAGGCAAGCGGAAACGGGTGTGTGAGAAAGCGATCAAATTATCACACAGTGCTCCCATGATGCTCAACTTCATCTGTGACGCTTGCCCAGTGTAGGTGTATTTTCTAACCAGTTGTGGATAAGCTATTGATAAAAATCTTTACGAGAAGTCTTCAAGATGTTCAGGATGGTTGGATTGCAGCCCAGAAGTGCCGATCTGGGTTCCCCACTGTGTTCAGAAGAACCTTCAGAGAAGTGGATGAAGAGCAGGACTTGCATCCATTTATTATTCATCAGCAGTAATATATGTTTGTAGAGATATATATTATTAAGGCTATAGGCTCTTTGCGGCTGTTAACCTTTAACTGGTCGATTTAATAGATTTTTGTAAGGCTTCCCTAAACCAAAAATGAAAGAGGGGTTTTTACCCTTAGTACTAGTTTGGTGGGTTTTGCTAATTTAATGAACTGTCTGGACCTCAAGATCAAAAACATTGTATAATATGCATATATTTTCTGTACACGGTTGAATTTTGTAGGTGTGGATATACTACCTCTTTCTCTTTCTCCCTGTTTCTCAAGTATTTTGAAAGAGTGATCATACCAAGTTTAAAGCAAAAGTCTACAATATATAAAACACACTTTTCTGTTTTCTTTTCTATTTTCTATTCCCAAATTATTTGTTAACTTCATTTTCATTAAATGCCAAGTTTTTATCAAAGTCTGAACAAGAAAAGAAGAAAATCGACCTAACACGTGAAATACTAGAATTTGTTACCACGAAGTATTAATTAGTTCCCTTGTTTTAGTTAAACCGTGGCCAAATTTTTGTTGGTGCTAAATGATTAATCAAGTTTGAATAAACTCGACCCTAAACCTGAGTTTTAACAAAAGTGAGATAAAAAGCATTTGCTGATGGAACCATGTCATTTTATCTTGCTTGTAGTCTTTGAGCTCTTTCATTGTGACTCAAGCATCACAACTGTTGGTGTACCGGGTGCACTAACAAGCAAGTTTACAGTTTTGTATTAGTTTCATGAAAATAAGCCTTTATTAATTTATAATCTGTCCCGTAATCATAAATTGTTTGACACAGACTAAATGTTGTTGCTGTTTTGCTTCCGCTAGTGTTTATTTTAGCTGAAAACTACAGGGAATTGTATGAAATATGAAGTATGTATAAGTACTTTTTTGTGTTCAAACAATAAATAATTTACTTGACATACATTTCTTTTAATTCTATCTCTGCGGTACCATTTTTTAATATATATACTAAAGTACAATACAAGATTAATGATTAATCAATAATGTACACTAAAGTTGACCCTAAACCTGATAGTTTTAACAAAAGTGAGATAAAAAGCATTTACTGATGGAACCATGTTATTTGATCTTGCCTTCGCAAGTCTTTGACTCGTACTCAAACATCTCAAGTGTTGCTGTACCAGGTGAACTACCGAGCAAGTTTACATTTTTATATTAGTTTCTGTTTTGGGGTCGTAACAGTATTTGACAAGAAATTGTGTTAAAATAAGCCTTTATTACTCGATAATCTGTCCCGTAGTCATAAATTGTGTGAAACAGAATAAATGTTGTTGGTGTTTTACTGCCACTATAGTATTCATTTTAACTGGAAACTGCAGTGAATTGTATGAATTGATGAAAAAGTATTTGCTGATGGAACCAGCTCTTTTATCATGACTCTTGTATCGCAGGACTCAAACCCAAGCATCACAGGTGTTGCTCTATTGAGCATGTTTACAGTTTTATATTAGTTTTTTTGTTAGGTGTTTTGGTGTCGTTACAGTATACGCCATGAAATCATTTTAAAATAAGTTTTTATTAAGCGATAATTTACCCCGTAATCATAAATTGTGTGAAACAGAATATATGTTGTTCGTATTTTACTGCCACTTAGCTGGAAACTGCAGTGAATTAGGTGCTTTTTTTATGTTCAAATAATTTATTATTTACTTGGCATCCAATTTTTTTTTAATTCAATCTTTGCAGTACAATATTTTGTATACGGTAAAGTACAATACAAGATTAATGACTAATAAATAATGTTAACTAAGCCTGACCATAAACCTGATAGTTTTAAAATAAGTGAGATGAAAAGCATTTCCTGATGGAACCGTGTCATTTTATCATGCTTCTGCAAGACTCGTACCCAAGCATCACAAGTGTTTCTGCACCAGGTGCACTACTGAGCAAGTTTACAGTTTTATTTTAGTTTGTGTTTTGGCGTTGTAACAGTATTCGCCAAGAAATCATGTAAATGTAAGCCTTTATCAATCGATAATATGCCCTGTAACCATAAATTGCGTGAAAAGAAATAAACGTTGTTGGTATTTTACTGCCACTAGTGTTCATTTTAGCTGGAAACTACAGTGAATAGGTACTTTTTTTAGTTTTCAAACAATAAACAATTTACTTGACATCCATTTTCTTAATTAATTTTTTTGCAATACAATTTTTTTTATAGTAAAGTACAATACAAGATTAATGATTAATCAATAATGTACACTAAACTCGACCCTAAACCTGATAGTTTTAACAAATGGAGCCATGTCACTTTATCCTGCTTCTGCAAGTCTTTGAGCTCTTTTATCATGACTCTTGCATCACGGGACTCATACTCAAACATCACAGGTGTTGCTGTACCGGGTCCACTACCGAGCAAGTTTACAGTTTTATTTTATTTTGTGTTTTGAGGTCGTAACAGTATTCACCAAGAAACCATGTGAAAATAAGCCTTTATTAATCAATAATTTGCCTCTAATCCTAAATTGTGTCAAAATGGAATAAATGTTGTTGGTGTTTTACTGCAACTAGTGTTCATTTTAGCTGGAAAGTTCAGTAAATTTTATGCATAGGTACTTTTTTGTGTTTGGCAATTTACATGCCATCATTTTTTTAAAAATTCAATCTTTGCAGTACAGTATTTTGTATACAGTAAAGTACAATACAAGATTAATGATTAATCAATAATGTAAACTAAACTTGACCATAAACCTGATAGTTTTAACATAAGTGAGATAAAAAGCATTTGTTGATGGAACCATGTCATTTTATCCTGCTTCTGCAAGTCTTTGACTGCTGTACCGGGTGCACTAACAAGCAAGTTTACAGTTTTGTATTAGTTTGTGTTTTGGGGTCGTAACAATATTTGAAATTATGTGAAAATAAGCCTTTATTAATTGATAATCTACCCTGTAATTCTAAAATGTGTGAAAAGGAATAAATGTTTTTGGTGTTTCACTGCCAATAGTGCTCATTTTAGCTGGAAACTGTAAGGAGTTGTATGTAAAGATACGTTTTTCATTTTCAAACAAACATTTTACTTTACATTATTATTTTTGTATAGAGTAAAGCACAAAACAGTATTAAAGACAGTAATTCAGAGTTGTGTGTATGTGAACTGATTTATTTGGAAAACTTAAGCCAGAAAAATATACTAGTAAAAGGTCTGTTTACAGAAGACCTTGTGTTTTCTGTCCCTCACTTTGTGCCTCATTTGTATTTGTGAATTATAGTCCAGTGTCTCAGATAAAGCTGTTTCCTAAAGAGTTGTGAAGGAATGTCTGTTTAGCGCCAAAGCAGCCGAACACCCTCAGCGAGGCTTTGCAAATGTCACGGTTTGTGCACCCAGGCAACAGAAGCCAAGACAAACAAGCAAACTCTTTCACCTGTGCCCTTAGCTTGCCAGCTAAACGCCTTTAATTGTTAACGTTTAGCTAATCCTCTTCTCCAGTTCGCCTGAGCTGTTATGTCACAGTTCTTGGATGTCCTCCTGTGCACACATGCTGCCAAGTGCCTCACGATGTCAAAACAGCATAACAGCTCGGTCTCCTATAGCTTTTATCCAATCTGAGGCTGAGTTTGACCTGATAGTGTTTGTTGTGTTTGACGCAGTTTTCACTGCTAATGTGTTGGTACATGCTAGCATTGTGTCTGTGATCTGGGCTGTACTTTGTTTTCAGGCTTTAAAGAGAGTCCAGAAGCTACTGACTCGTACTGTGGATGAATGAGATTTGTAGCTCTTAGCGTCAGTCCACTGAGGAGGAACGTTTCATTGTGATGCATCCCACAGCATTTACATTGATCCTTATTACTGAACCGCACTTTATCCTAAAGAAATACCTTACGCTTCAAGTGTGTGGCGCCTCAACAGTTTTTACCATAGTTGGTCTATCTTTTCTCATTTAGAGGACTTTTATAGTTTCCAGTTGGCTGACAATTTTATTTTGCAAAATACTACATATATTGACTGACAGTTTGGCCTTTTCTAATATATGCAATGTATTTGCTTTGTTTTGATTCACTCAAATTGGCTCTTCATTTGTCAAGAGTTGTTTGTTTGGGAATTGGACTACACTGCTTGTAAGAGTCATTAGTTTGAGAAGAGGTTGGACAACACTGCTTGCAATGTATTACACTTCAAAGAGCCAACTCAAAAGAGTCATTTGTAGAAGCATTGGACTACACTAGCCATGCTTTGTTCTTGATTCACTTAAAAAGAAACAACTCTTAAAAGTGATTCATTTAGGAATCTGACTAAACTAGTCACTCTGGTCACTAAGCACTGTGTTTTTGAGTCATTTAGAAGAACCGTTCAAGAAACGGTTGGATACACTGCTCATTGTGTATGCATTGATTCACTTCAAAGAACCAACTCATTAGAGTCATTCATTTGGAAATCAGCCTACACTGGTCATGCTTTTTTTTTCTTTGAGTTATTTAGAAGAAATGGCTTTTAAGAGATCTTAGTTTGAGAAAAGGTTGGACAACACTGTTTGCTTCAAAGTACCAACTCATAAGAGTCATTTGTTCAAGAATTGGGGTACGATAGCCATGCTTTGTTTTTGTTTTTGACTCATTAGTTCACGAAAACGTTGGGCTCCACTGCTTTAAAAGTTTGCATTGATTCACTTCAAACAACCAACTAAGAGTCATTTGTTTAGAAACTTGGATTATGAAAGTCATGTTTTGTTTTTGATTCACGGCTCTGAAGAGTCACTCTTTTTGCAATTAGACTGCACTGCTTTGCTTTTGAGTCATTTAGAAGAACTGGGTTGTAAGAGTCATCCGTTTAAAAAGAGATTGGACAAAACTGCTTGCAACATATGTTCAGATCCACCAACTCAGAGTCATTGGCTTTCAAATTACTTTAGAAGTTATTTAATGAAGAAATATGAATTGTACCTCAGCATTATAATTGTTTTACCCGCGCCGAAAAGCCCCTGAGCATGCCACTGTTTGTCGTACCAAACCTCTCACGGCAGGCGCGTCATCAGCTTTAGATTGGTTTATGCGATCGGCCTTTTCAGAGACCGCCGATGAAACATCCCTAAGGGATTATCGGCCGATAATGATCGGTAGCCGACCAATCGGAGCACCCCTGCTCTCAGTGGTTATTAAAAATCCCAGGATGTCTTTTGAAAAGAGTAGAGGTGTGACCTCGGCATTCTGGCCAAATTTGCCCACTGGCCTCCTAACAATCCCCATATCTACTGATTGGCTTCATCACTGTTTCATCTCCACCAATAAGCTGGTGTGTGGTTGGCGTTCTGGCGCACTATGGCTGCCGTTGCATAATCCAGGTGGGTGCTGCACACTGGTAGCGGATGAGGAGATCCCCCTTACAATAAAGAGTGCTTTGAGTGCTTAGAAAAGCAGAAAAAAGCTCTATACAAATGTAATGAATTAATTATTTAATGTGTTGATTCGCTTCAAAGAGCCAGCTAATAAGAGTCGTTCATTTGGGAATTGGACTACACTGGTCGTGCTGCGCGTTTTTGAGTTATTTAGAAGAAATGGCTTTTATAAGATCTTAGTTTGAGAAAAGGCTGAAATACTCTGTTTGCTTCAAAGAACCAACTCATAAGAGTCGTTTGTTCAGGAATTGGGGTGTGAGAGCCATGCTTTGTTTTTGATTCACTTAAAAAGAAACAGCTCTTAAGAGTCGTTTATTTGGAAATTGGATTCAACTGGTCAGTCTGTACTGTATGTTTTTGAGTCATTAGTTCAAGAAGAAGTTGGGCAACACTGCTGGTAACGTTTGCATTGATTCACTTCAAAGAACAACTCATAGAGTCATTTGTTTGGAAACTGGATTTACAAGTCGTGTTTTGTTTTTGATTCATGGCTCTGAAGAGTCATACCTTTTGCAATTGGAATACACTGCTTTGTTTTTGAGTCATTTAAAAGAACTGGGCTGTAAGAGTCATTCGTTTGAGAAGAGGTTGGGCAAAACTGCTTGCAACATATTCGGATTTACTAGCCGTGGTTTGTTTTTGATTCACCTAAAAAGAAACAGCTCTTAAGAGTGATTCATTTGGGAATCTGACTAAACTGGTCACACTGTACTGTATTTTTGAGTCATTTAAATGAATCAGCTCATTCATTTGAGAAAAGATTGGATACACACCT
The DNA here is from genome assembly GCA_036247105.1 of Cirrhinus mrigala. Lineage (NCBI taxonomy): Eukaryota > Metazoa > Chordata > Actinopteri > Cypriniformes > Cyprinidae > Cirrhinus > Cirrhinus mrigala. The sequence continues at coordinate 4,078,263 of CM070031.1, forward strand.
CATCATGTATGCATTGATTCACTTCAAAGAACCTACTTGTAAGAATCATTTGTTTGGGAATTGGACTATACAATTCATGCTTCATTTTAAAAAAGGCTCATAAGAGTCATTAATTTGGGAATTGGACTACACTGATCATGCCTTGCATTTTTTAGTTATTTAAAAGAAATGGCTTTTAAGAGATCTTAGTTTGAGAAAAGGCTGGACAACACTGTTTGCTTCAAGGTACCAACTCATAAGAGTCATTTCTTCAGGAATTGGGCTACAATAGCCATTCTTTGTTTTTGATTTACGTAAAAAGATGTGGCTCTGAAGAGTCACTCGTTTTGAAATTGGCTTTGTTTTTGAGTAATTTAGAAGAACAGGCTCATTCATTCAAGAAAAGGTTTTATACACTGCTCATCATGTATGCACTGATTCACTTCAAAGAACCTACTCATAAGATTCATTCATTTGAGAATCAGACTACACTGGTCGCGCTATGCTTTTGAGTAATTCAGAAGAAACTTGTTTTTGAGATTTCTTAGTTTGAGAAAAGCTTGGAATACACCGTTTGCTTCAAAGAACCAACTCATTAGAGCCATTTGTTCAGGACTTGGGCTACAATAGCCATGCTTTGTTTTTGATTCACTTAAAAAGAAAAGGCTCATAAGATTTGTTTGTTTGGGAATCAGACTATTCTGGTCATGCTGCATGTCTTTCAGTCATTTAGAAGAAGAGTACTTTGTTTGGGTTTAGTCTTTTGATTCACCTCAAAAGGAACTAGTTACAAGATTAATTTTTTCAGGAATTGAGCTATAATGGCCATTCTTTGTTTTTGATTTATGTAAAAAGATGTGGCTCTGAAGAATTAGACTACACTGCTTTGTTTATGAGTCATTTAGAAGAACTGGCTCGTTCATTTGAGAAAATGTTTTATACGCTGCTCATCACGTATGCATTGAATTACTTTAAAGAACCTACTCATAAGATTCATTCATTTGAGAATCGGACTACACTGGTCGTGCTGCTTGTTTTTGAGTAGTTGAGAAGAAATTTGTTTTTGAGATTTCTTAGTTTGAGAAAAGCTTGAAATACATTGTTTGCTTCAAAGAACCAACTCAAGAGTCATTTGTTCATTATTTGTTTTTGATTCACTTAAAAAGTAATCGCTCTTAAGATTCATTCGTTTGGGAATCAGACTATGCTGGTCACGCTGTACGTTTTTGAGTCATTTAGAAGAAGATTCACTTAGAAAGGAGCTAATCATAAGGGCATTTGTTCTCTAAAAATTAGTCTACACCAGTCTTGTTGTATGTTTTACATTGTAGATTCTGTAATTGCAGCATATTTTATTTAAAACCAGTTGTCTTACTTTGTTCTAAATGATCGTATTGCTGTATTTGTTTTCTTTGACTTTGAATCCATACAGAATGATTTCTGTGAGCACTCAACAAAGGCTCTTTGTGTTCTCGAGTACTGGATCATAATGGACGAGTTGGGTCACCTCAGATGGCCAGCGGTGTTAAGGGGCCATTTGTCTTCTAACCCCGTAACGGAGAGTCACTCTGGCTAAAAGCCAACTGGCACACATGGTCCGATTCGCTGGACTTTGGTGTGATGTGTTAGTGAGAGAGACAAAACAAGATGCTGCCACCACTCTCAATGCAGTTCTCTAGAGAGATGCTTTCATTTTCATATGAACGGGGCCACATCTGACGCATACACGGATATTCCTGGGTGGTTGTGTTACCCAGTACTCTGGCCTTACAGAACAGAAGAAACCATCTTGAGAAAATCTCACACATCTAGAGCGCTGAATGACTGGCTGTTTGACAATGTTCTGGTGTTTGTAATTCTAGACCGTACGTAGCAATCGAACTCTCTTTGTTGTTTTGGCTTCCTTCCCGCGTCACTGAGGCTGAAATACATGCCGGATTCCAAAAGAAATGTCATTAAGCATTCCATTAAGCAAGTCATTTGGGTATTAATGTTATTTATTTATTTTCAAAGCAGGAAATTAAATCATCTATGAAGATGGAACACAATAAACCGATATAACATCTAAATCTAAATCTACTCTCAGAGAGGAGAAATAAAAACTATTGGTGGAAAATAAACTTTTAATTGCCTTTTGCATTCAAAAACTGTCAGGTAATGGAATAGAACAGGAAACTGTTTTTTTTTTTTTTTTTTAATAATACTATAAAAAGTCAAATTACAACTTCAACTTATGTTAAAATGAAAACGTAAAATTGAAAATAAAATCTAATTAAAAAAATTTACTTTTTTAACCCCTTTTTTGGACAGCAATTTAAATGGCTGAACAATAAATTACTAATCGCTACTATTACCTTGGCCAAAAATAACTCCAACTGGTAATATAAGTTAAACTGGTTGAACTTAAAATCCATGTTTCTAGTTTACACCACAAAAAATTAAAGCATCGCTATGTTAGTCATGGCAGTTTCAGGAGTGATATGTAAGTAACAGTATTTTAGATTTTAATAGAAATTAAAATTTACTTTAATACAGTTTACAAGTGGTTGTTACTCCCAAAGTTTTGAAGGGGTAATCAAAATTTTTGAAGCAAAATATTGATATACAATGGAATATTGTGTAAAATTGATAATATAAGCAGTAAATAAGCAATATCACATGAGTAGCCGTACAGTAGGCAAAAACAAATTATATCTCATGTTTAGCCACTATAGTGACATCAGAGCTAGCAGCAAATTCCAGAAGCTCTGGCCGAGGTAAGGCTGCTCTCAGCAGGTTCATGAGCACTGAATGGTTGCTCACATCTTCGAAAACATCAAAGCAAATTTTCAAATAGATAATATCTTTATTAACAAGCTGCATATTTGAAGTCTAAACAAGTTCATTCTTGCCTAAAAACTCTTAAAACTACATTCTTTGACACAAAAGCAGTATTATTTATAAGATTATAGTCAATTTGGATGTCCGTCATGAGAAATACTCCAAGTGGAGTGATACAAACGGTGCAGCGGTTGGAGTTCTGATATCACTAGAATATCACACTCCCCTTAGCCAATCAGATTTGAGGACCAGAAAGACCTGTCGTATTAAACATATTTTTAATGCATTGCAAAATCTTCAGATATATACATAGGTTTACACTGAAATGAGACGAAGTTACTTTATTTACAGTGTTTCATGGGAGTAGCCAGTCGTTTTTCTGCTTGTTCTGTTTCCATGATAACAGTCACTTCTCTGATTGGTGGATTTCTCCTTAGGATTGTGGGTAATGTAGTTTCTCTGTTAATTCTGGACGACCCCATTATAGCTTCCCAAAGGGTAAATTTCAACTTTTTTTTGACAATTATTGGCCTAGAGAATCTAGAGAATTGTACTGCAGTGTTTTTTTTTTTTCCCAGACTGAATGAAAAACCTAGGACTAGTTCACAGAAGTAGGTTTTTGACATCTTCTCAATCATTTAACAAACAGTTTGATTGACAGCAATGGTTCTAGAGGCAAAGTTCTCTGGAATGAGGAGTTCTGTCATTTGATATGAATATCGTGCATATGTGCGAAAACCGTGCATCGTACAATTGTTTATGGCATTGAAAAATGTGATATCGCCCCCCCCAGTGGTTGATTTCTTTCAACTTTTTTTTAGACCTCAGGCCCACCAAGTTTCGTTCCGATCGGCCTCAGGTAAACTTTGTCCAACAGGTGCTCAAAATTCGTCAGCCAATGTTTTTCATGTTTTTTGAGATATGCAAATGTCCTTCAGGACACTTGTGGCTCTTCAGACCAAGACGTGCACATGATTTTCATGTTGATAGCACAAATGGTTGCGCAGTTATAGCCATTTGTATGTTTTTTTTTTGTTTTGTTTTTTTCGTTCTTATAGCGCCACCAAGTGGCCAAGCTCCTCGATTTTGTGACCTCAGATTGAGGTCTTACATAAGTGTTCTGAGTTTGAAGTTGATATTCACTCTCCAGAGAATCTTTCTGCACTGGTTTGGTTCCGATTGAGCGAAAAACCTAGGACTAGTTTGCAAAAGTAGGTTTTTTGTTGTTCAAAAAATGCAAAATACCCGTAAATTTCGCCAGGCTCACGATCAAACTGAGACATGCGTTTTGTCCGGCATGAGCCAAGGATTCCACCGACATAAGACACTTGAGCCTGCAACTGATGGTTTAGGAGTTATGAGCGATTTCATACTTTTGTTCGCTGTAGCGCCCCCGTCAGGCCGATTGGGGTGAGTCTTGGTGATGTTGTAGGTGGTGTGAGTACTACCATTCCTCCAAGTTTAAGTCTCTACGACTTACAGTTTGGTCTGCACGATCAATTTTACATGGAGATTGCTGATCTATGACCATTCTGGCAATTACGCATTTGAACAAGTAAAAATAACATACTGTACACGGAATGCAAGAATCACTCTGTTTACACATACATATCATTTTTCAAAAATTATTGCAGTAGAAAACACCATTTCAGTCTTTCTACTTCAACATTTCACATTTAATTCAATGAGTTGCTTGCAGTTTCTTTGTAATTGTGAAACGTGCTAGCAATTTCTGAGCAAAAATTGTTTCAAACTAAATCCTACGCTGCATTTTTTTACACTGTTCACCCCCTAGTGGTTTAGTTTAGCGCAAGTCCTGTTTGTTTTATGTTGAGTATATGAAGATATGAAGGCTATGCATGTATGCGTAAGCGTTCACCTGGTTCCTCTCTGGTCACAGTGCGTTTGCAAAGCCTCTGTTTTATAATAAGACCATTTGTCACAGTGTGATGAAGCATATGACAAGCGCATCAACACCAGCGTCTGTGCTGATCCGGATCTGATGCCGCAAATGCAAAGGCTTCCCACACCTTCCTCCATATGAGCACACAGATTTCAGTGTGGTGAGTTGGAGCAGGGCTTGTCCACAGCACATTCTGTTCTCTAAACACACATAAGGCATGGGGAGAGCTAGACTATTGTTTTATCATCTTTCATTAACTCTGCACCGCCCCATATGACCTTGCGACGGCAATAAAAGCCAAGCGGATGCGGGATGGCGGGCCGATGGAGGAAGAATTTATTACGGGACGGTTTTTACGCCAGGTTGCTCGTGCTGACCGTGCTTTACCGGGGTCCTCGCTCTCATAAGCTCAAGTGCTTGTCTTTCGGTTGAGGTGAATGAATGGGCTCAGCTGGTTTATAGGACTGTTACGGTCATGAAATGTTGGATAACGGATAATCCCCACACAAATAATTGTAATTAATGTTGGTCTTACACACACACACAGACACACACATACATATATATATATATATATATATATATATATATATATATATATATATATATACACACATATCTATATCTACATATCTATATCTGTAAAATATATAGATATATGGATATACACACACACGCACACGCACATATTTAGTATTATGGAATGCCATTCAGCAAATGATATGACGTTTGAGTGTATGGAATAAAACTCTGAATATATGCAATGCAATTCTTAATATATGGAATAAAAGTCTGAATATATAGAATGAAAGTCAGAATATATGGAATGAAAGTCTGAATATATGGAGTAAAAGTCAGAATATATAGAATGAAATTCTGAATATATGGAATGAAAGTCTGAATATATAGAATGAAATTCTGAATATATGGAATAAAAGTCTGAATGTATGTGAAAGTGTGACTATATGGAAAGAAAGTGCGAATTAAACAATTCTCGCAGAATAATTTATAGCTTGCTTTATCCTCATTATCAGAGCAATAGGCTTTTGAATTGTGATTCATTTAAAATGTCATTCCCTAAAATTTTCCAATACTTTGTTGAACTACAAGACTTTTTTGCAGCAGCTGGTCATACTCCAAACAACACAAACACACTGTAAAAAAAAAAAAAAGTCAACTAAAATATTCCAGTTGTCACTTAAATTAACATTAAGTAACTTAAAATTTCAAGTTGACTAAACAAATTATTTTTAAGGCAGCGGGGTGACAAATTATGTTAAGTTGAAACAACTTTTTGAAAGAATTAATTAATTAATTTATTTATTTATTTATTTATTTATTTATTTCACAGTGCAGTTTGGAGTCTACATCACATCATCTTGAGGATCATATTTCTTAGTGCATCAGATTTCCTTCAATAGCTACAAGTATATATATATATATATATGTGTATATATATATATACATAGCCTGACTTTCATTCCATATATTCAGACATTCATTTTAAATATTCAGATTGTCATTCAAAATATTCTGACTTTCATTCCATATATTCAGAGTTTCTTTCCATATACTCAGACTTTGATTCTTTATATATTCCAACTTTTATTCTATATATTCTGACTTTCATTTCATATATTCTGACATTCATTTTATATATTCATACTTTCCTTCCATATATATGGAATTTTATTCCATATATTCAGACTTTCATTTCATATACTCAGATTCTCATTATATATATATTTAGAGTTTTGTTCCATACACTCAAACTTCATAATATAAATATAATTATTTCCTGAACGGCAACACACTACTATATGTTGAAAAAGCCATATCTTTTGTTCAAAAATTAGGTTCATATCACATTCATATCAAACCTAGTATTAAGCTGTCCGATTTTGTAAAGTTGCTCATTCTGCTCTGCATTTAAGCATGAAAATTACCTCAAATATAAATGATCATATATATTTGTATATTTGTATATATATATTTATTAAATATATAATTATCATAGTTTTGCCTTCAGTTAGATTACGTTATCAAGACATTAGGGTGTGCGCTTCAAAAATAATAAGTGTTTATTTTGATATAACTTGTCCAAAATATATTTCTAAACATACCATATCCTCAATAGTTCTAGGCTTCCATGTTGAGTATAGGCACAAAACACTAAAAAATGTCAACTAAGTTACCTGTCAACTGTGTTACCCGGTAAAGGTAACATGGTGGACAGTAGCAAACATAGATGGTATTTTATGCACATATTCCTACAGATCACCTTTATTTATATAGCGCTTTATACAATATAGATTGTTTCAAAGCAGCTATGTAAGGCCATGTTTGGGTTTTTGGGAAACAGGAAAACCTTTTTCTTCACATTGTCAAATGCTAAATGAACCCCTAATTATAGAATGACCCTTATATATTCATTTATGCATTGAGAAATTGAGTTTAGTGTTGTTTATGCTTGAAGCATGAAAAAAAGAGTCTTGTATTTAGGATGTTTAGCTATTTTAATTTGAAAAAATGATTAAAGATTACTTTTTTTTTTCTTTTTTTTTTTTGTCTGTGTAAATTGGCTAATACAGTACATCTCTGGAAATATTATCAAAGCTCAAATATTTATTCATATACACAAGAAATTTTGTTTTCTATGTATCTTTTTTACTTGCATGTATTTTCCTTGTGTGAAATGTTGCTCACATTCTTTGGCAGTTTTAATTATTAGCAAAAAAAAAAAAGAAATCTACAGTATATTCCCTTCGTCTTGCTTGATATCTTCTTACAGAGCTGTATAGCAGCTTACAGTGGCTTAAAGCACCGTTTTGAACAAATAAGCTTAGTTTTTCCACAGAAACACAGCCGCTAAAGCTCTTTCAGGGTTTTTGTTCTGCTAGCTTTTGCTACTGGTTGCCATTCTTATCTCCATATATTAAGGAATAATGGATTAAGTCAAGTAGGGCTGTTTCCAATTTGTAATAATGCCCACATTATTTAAGCCTGCATTATTTAATTTAGATATTGAATTAAGCAACATTACACATGCTATAGCAGAGGTGCATATTTAAACAGCATAGACAAATATCAAATACAACTGAGTGTTGAGATAAGAGCACTAATTAGCTAGCTACCTAAATGTTAATAAATGCTAAGTTCTAATTAGGAGCTAAGACACTTAATGCTAGCTGATTAACGTTGACCACAAGCTCAAAATTGTGAATAATAAATGTTAATCGCTCAATAATTTGTCTTCCAGTTTGGCTTCTAACCTATTAAAACCGTAAATTAGCTAGCGATAGCTTGATGGTTATTTAATTACATTTAATAATTGGTTAATATGTTAAAATGACATGTTTTGAATTACAGTTACACTTCAAACCACTCATGTTATGGAATGCAGCCATAAAACGTTCAAATGCTAATGATATTGCGCATATTTATCCTCCCCCACATGTGCCGTGGTATATTGATAGTATTACTATAGTACTTTGAACCAAAAACAGTTGTAAGTATAATATATCTTACGAATCTGGTTAAGTTTGGCTTTGGAAGATCCTAGATGGGATTTGAAAGAGGGAATAGCACCCTGACTGGGAACAAAGGCGCTACAGCGTGACCCTTTAAGCGTACATCAAATGGATTTGACTTCAAAGCACCTGTATGTCAGGATGAGCTCCTAATGCATTGATTTGCCCACCGTTTGTCTGGTCTGATGTGATCTTTGAGAGGCTGACGGCCCTTCTTTTACCTCTGTTTACAACGTTATCTCTTTTGTGTAGGCTGCATGTAGACCTATGAGTGCATGTTTGGCCAGAAGGTATCGATTGGATATTTGAAGGGTTGTAAGAGGAACAAGGTGATGGGAGATGAAATGTTGGCATGCTTGAAGGTGTTGTGCAGAGGAACCGGTGCTCAGCAGGTGTTATCAGTTCTCAGGTTTGTCCAACAAGAACATCTCTAAACTAATTCTAAATGAAAGGCTGTAGGCACACTTTATCGTCTGGACCCCCTTTTTTGTTTTGGTTTGTATTCATAGATTAGGCACACTTTGGGTGTTTTGTTTTGTTTTGTATTGTTTTGGCTTGGTTTGAGTTTTGTGTTGTTTTGGTAGGTGGACCCATGTTTTTGTTTTGTTTGATAGTTTAGGCACATTTGTAGTCTTGACCCATGTTTTTTTTTTTTTTTTTTGCTTTTGTTTTTTAATTTGTGTTAGTTTCATGGCTTGAGCACACCTAGTCTGGTCCCATGTGTGTTTTTTGTTTTGTTTAGTTTTGTTTGATAGCTTAGGCATATTTGTAGTCTTGCCAATGTTTTATTTATTTTTTATTTATTTATTTATTTTTTGGTTGGTTTCATGGCTTGGACGCACTTGGTCTGGACGTCTGGTGTTTTGTTTTGTTTTAAGTTTTGTTTCGATAGCTGGACCCATGTTTTTTTGTTTGTTTTGTTTTGCTTTGTTTGATAGCTTAGGCAAATGTGTAGTTCTGACCCATTGTTTTTTTGCTTTTTGTTTTTTTGGTTTGGTTTCATGGTTTAAGGACACCTTGTCTGGCCACATGTGTGTTGTTTTGTTTTTGTTTTCTTTTTTTTCTTCTTCTTTGTGTTGTTAGCTGGACAAATGTTTTTTTGTTCTTGATAGCTGGACCCATGTTTTTTGTTTTGAAACCTGGACCCATGTTTTTTTTTTTTTTTTTTTTTTTGCCTTATTTATTTATTTTTATTTTTACTTTTATATTTTTTTACTTTTAAAACCTGGACCCATTGTTTTTCTTTACATTTTGTTTTGATAGGTGGACCCATGTTTTTTGTCTTGATAGTTGGGCCCATGTTTTTTGTTTTTGATAGCTGTACACATGTTTTTGTTTTAAAACCTTAACCCATGTTTTTTTTTTTTTTTTTTTATTAAGTTTTTTAATAGCTGGACGCATGTTTTTGTTTTGAAACCTGGACCAATTTTTTTTGTTTGTTTTGATATCTGGACACGTTTTTTGCTTTAAAACCTGGACCAATGTTTTTTTTTTTTTTTTTTTATTTTGATATCTGGACACACGTTTTTTTTTTTGTTTTGTTTTGAAACCTGGACCCATGTTTTTTTGTTTTGATTTCTGGACACGTTTTTTGTTTTGAAACCTGGACCCATATTTTGTTTTGTTTTGTTTGATGGCTTAGGCACATTTGTAGGCTTGAGCCCTTTTTTTTTGTTGTTTTTTTTTGGTTTAGTTTCACAGAGCACTCTTGGGCACATAGTCCGACCCTATGTGTTTTGTTTCTTTGTTTTGTCTTGAGTTTTGTCTTAATGTTTTTTTGTTTGTTTGTTTGTTTGTTTGTTTGCTTTGATAGATTACTCAGTCTTGATAGAACACTCAGTCTTGCCCCAAAGGTTTGTTTAATTTTTGTTTTTGCTTTCTTTTGCTTTGATATCTTAGGCACACATTGTATAGTCTGACTTATGTTTTGTTTTGCTTTTGGTTTGGTTTGTTTTTCATTTATTTTAATAGCTTAGTCACAATCAGTCTGTCCTCAGATGTTTGTTTTGTTTTATTTTTAGTTTGGTTTGGTTTGGTTTGAGGGGTAATAAGATGAATGAGGTGTTTGGAGATTAAATGAAGGTGTTGTGCAGAGGAACTGATGCTCAACAGGTCTATCAGTGGTCAGGTTTGTCCAACAAGAACATCCTCTCTAAACTAATTCTAAATGAAAGGCCACTCCATCTTTCATGTCAGGTTCATTTTCATGGCTTGACTGGTCTAATTCACGTTTTAGGATCAGTGAGGTTGCCTTTGTAGTGCATCGGTGTGGAAGAGCATGGTCTGCTGGTTTATGATGTTTCTGTCATCTCTCTTGGTTGTTTGATCACCTTCTCTTTCTTTATTTTCGATCTCTCTCCACAGCAAGCTGCTTGCTCACATCCTAGATGCCATGCTGAGATGGCGGCCGGGCCAGGTGGCATCACGTCACACCTAGTGCTGACACACACTATACTAACACACATTTCCACCCCTCTGTGCTCACTCACCACAAGTAGATGCGATTTTAGCCTCTTTTTGCTTCTCTTTTATCTTGCCCTACATGTGGCATGTGGTGCTGCAATTTGCACCCTAGTCACCATTGTTCTGTTTGGCTGGATGGGATGTGTCAGACAGGGCTAGTATAGGCACAGTCCAATCTGGCCCCATGAGTTTTGTTTTTTGGTTTAGATTTGTTTTGTTTTAATAGCTTAGGCACACTTTGTAGCCTGGCCCCATCCTTGTTTTTGTTTTTGTTTGGCTTGTTTAGGCACGTTTTGTTGTCTGGACATATTTTTTTGTTTGGTTTGATTTGTTTTGATAGCTTAGGCACACTTTGTAGCCTGGCCCCATCCTTGTTTTTGTTTTTGTTTGGTTTGTTTAGGCATATTTTGTAGTGTAGACATGTTTTAATGTTTTTGTTGTTTAGTTTTTTTTTGTTTTTGTTTGGTTTGTTTTGATAGCTTAGGCACACTTTGTAGTTTCGTTGTTGTTTTGTTGTTGTTTGTTTGATTTGATTTCTTTTGATAGCTTAGGGGTGCTTTGTTGTCTGGACATGTTTTGTTTTTGTTTGTTAGATTTGATTTGATTTGATTTGATTTGATAGCTTAGGCCTGCTTTGTAGTCTGGACACGTTTTGTTGTTGTTTTGTTCTTGTTTGTTTTGTTTGTTGTTTTATTATGAGTTGATTTTGTTGTTTTGTTGTTTGTTTTTTGTTTGGTTTGTTTTTGTTTGATTTGTTTTGATAGCTTAGGCACACTTTGTAGTCTGAACATGTTTTGTTTTGTTACTTTAAAAGCTTAGGCACACTTTGTAGTCTGGAAATATGTGTTGTTGTTGTTTGTTTGTTTTTTGTTTGATTTGATTTCTTTTGATAGCTTAGGCATGCTTTGTTGTCTGGACATATGTTTTGTTTTTGTTTGATTTGTTTTGATAGCTTAGGCACACTTTGTAGTCTGAACATGTTTTGTTGTTGTTGTTGTTGTTGTTGTTGTTTTTTGTTTGTTTTGTTTTTTTAGTTTGATAGCTTAGGCACACTTTGTAGTCTGGACATGTTTTGTTGTTGTTTTTTCATTTGCTTTGTTTTGATATCTAAGTCACTTTGAACATAATAGCATACTCATTTTTTGTCATCTGACTTTTTTTTTTTTTTGATTGCTTAGTTAATTTTTGGCATTATGTTTGTTTGTTGGGTTGGTTTGTTTTTGTTTATTTGTGTGTGTTGTTTTTTTTTTTTTATAGCTTAGCCACTCTTTGTAGTCTGGCCCCATCTCTTTGTTTTGTTGTCTTTTTGTTTGGTTTTATTTGTTTTTTGGTTTGTGAATTGTTTTGTTTTGTTTTAATAACTTAGACACGCTTTGTAGTGTGGCATTGCTTATTTTTAGATAGATAGTTTGTTTGTTTGACTAGATTAGGCACACTTATCATTAGTGATATTGACCGATATTGATTTTTTTTTTTTTTATAACCGATACCGATTATTTGCATAATGATGTGCCTGATAACCGATATGCAGAACCGATATTTATTTACTGTTATTTATTTATTCATTGAATAATATTCTCTGGAATATTGGAATATAACAAACAAAACATCGTATTTTATTGTATTTCTCAACTGGTATGCTATATCAGAATTACTAATATCGTTTTCATCAGAATTGGTTCTATTCTGAAATGCCTGCTGACAGCGCAATTTGTCTATGCATTTACATAGAAGTATACTCAAACTGTGATCACTGGCGAAGATAATAAATAATTTCCATAGAGTTGTATATATTTAGAAGTGTATTAGCGAAATAATGGTTATGGTAAATGTTAATATAATTTAGGGTGTTTTAAACAAGTAAATCTTGTTAAAAGTTACAAGCGGTGGCCATCAGAGCATCAACCCGGTGAGTGAACGGCAAAATGAAAGCGACTTCTCAAGACGAATGATGAGCATAGACAACAGAGACAGAATTAAATTCAGCGCTTTCATTTCCAACATGTGCTCATTCATGGCTGTATATTATTTAATTCAGGCAAAGTTATGTTTATTGGGGCAGGACTTGACAAGTTATTTTACGTGACTGTAAGTTTGTCTCTGTTTCTTAGAGCCAAGCTGCATAAACTAGCTACATATCAGGCATTTATGTATCACATCTAATATGAGCATTAATGGCTGTTATATTAAATAAAGCTGACTAATTACAGCAAAGCAAGAAAGTAGGCTATGCTTTACCTTTGCACACCGTTGTTGTTGGGTCTCCCCTCAGGTGCGCTGCATGCACGCAATTCTCAAAACACCCACAAGATGTTTATCTGTGAACCCGATATTACAAAACCGATAACCGATTATGGTAAAATCCTTAAATGTCGGGACAAATATCGGTAAATCGATATATATCGGTCGATCTCTACTTATCATTCAGCCTCCATATTTTTATTTTGTTTTGCTTTTTAGGTAGGCTTTGTTTTGGCTTACTTAATTTGGTTTGGTTTTCTTTGGTTGGTTTGTTTTGTTTTGATAGCTTATGCACACATTGTATAGTCTGGACCCTTGTTGTTGTTTTTGTTGTTGTTGTTGTTGTTGTTGTTGTTTCTCTGTTTTGTTTTGTTTTTGTTTTGTTTTGTGTTTTGTGTTTTGTGTTTTGTGTTTTTTGTTTGTTTGTTTGTTTGTTTGTTTGTTTGTTTGTTTGTTTGTTTTGATAGCTTATGCACACATTGTATTGTCTGGACCCTTGTTGTTTTTTTTGTTGTTGTTGTTGTTGTTGTTTCTCTGTTTTGTTTTGTTTTGTGTTTTGTGTTTTGTGTTTTGTGTTTTTTTTTTTTTGTTTGTTTGTTTTGATAGCTTATGCACACATTGTATTGTCTGGACCCTTGTTGTTGTTGTTGTTTCTCTGTTTTGTTTTGTTTTGTGTTTTGTTTTGTTGTTTGTTTTTTTGTGTTGTTTTGTTTTTTGTTTTGTTTTGATAGCTTATGCACACATTGTATTGTCTGGACCCTTGTTGTTGTTGTTGTTTCTCTGTTTTGTTTTGTTTTGTTTTGTTTTGTTGTTTGTTTTTTTGTTTTGTTTTTGTTTTGTTTTGTTTTGTTTTGTTTTGTTTTGTTTTGTTTTGTTTTGATAGCTTATGCACACATTGTATTGTCTGGACCCTTGTTGTTGTTGTTTCTCTGTTTTTTGTTTTGTTTTGTTTTGTTATCTTAGCCCCGTATTGTGTCTGGCTAATTTTTGTTTTGTTTTGATTGGATGACTGGTTTTGATTGGAGTCTCAAAGGAATAGCATACTGTTGCTAGCTCTCTTTATTTTATTTTATTTTATTTTATTTTATTTTATTTTATTTTATTTTATTTTATTTTATTTTATTTTATTTTATTGTCACACACTTACAACAAAATGACTTATGAGGGTTTTTTTGTTTGTTTGTTTTTTTAAATCTGACTTGGAGAATTGCTCAAAATGATGATGCAAACTGCCAGGTTTTGTGTCTTGCTCAAGGACACTCTGCAGGGGACAGTCTCCTGGTGTTCATAGTGTCTGAATCTGAAAAAAAAAATGAGAATATGACAGACAGAGAGATAAATCACTCAGTCATGCTGTCACTAGTGGCATACCTGGACATCAGTTTACCAACTGCAGATTTTTCATGCTTTTCTATTAGTATTTTTTACATTTATTATTCTGATTCAGATGATATTTTATCAGATATTACCAGGGTTTTTCAACCAGGGTCTTTTAGCATTACAGCCTTTCTGTGCAAGGTTTTCTGTTTTGATTCCCATTTCCCATTTGAATAGTATTTCCTGTCTACAAACAGCCAGATCAAGTCATAAGTATGATTATTGTACAATACTATGATTATTCCAATACCATATTACAAAATTTGAGTATGTGGGTTGGTTAATTTAAATTAAGCATATTTTTGGTCACTTTAACTTCACATTTTGTGATATAACAGATCAGGGATGATGTACTAGAGAATTCAGCGCCTAATGTGGGTGAGTTAAAAACAGTCTCAATAAGAGCAAAATGGCCTATTTTATACACTTGACAAAAGAACAAAAGGGGATATTAAAACCCAAGAGAACAAAGTGTCCTTGGGAGCCCGGTGAGAGAGAAAGAGAGAGAGGGAAGTTTGCGATCAGCATGGGCTCGCGCATGTGTGTACGAGTGTTTCTCGCAGGACCGAGGCAGAGGAGTGACGAGGAAGAGTGTGTGAAATGGTGTTTCTATAAATAGCGCCGCTGTTTCTCGGCCTCATTGAGGCGCTTCGCCTGTGCTCCTCAGATTAGGAGTCAGGATTTGCTGTGAGTGGCGTCACTCACGGTCAGAGATTAGAGCGCTTGTGTGCTTGTGTTTACCTGTGTGTTTACTCTGATAGCGTTGCTGGAGATGAAAGTGTGTGCGGGTCAGGATAGATACAGACAGAATATGACATTTCCCCTAAAGGAC
>CM070031.1:4098407-4105907 GCA_036247105.1 Cirrhinus mrigala
TTGACGCTATAATAATTGAAAAGAATTGAAAAGAAGTTTTTGTCAGAGCCTTTGGTATTCTTAATTTTGACTTTAATTTTCATTTTTACACCAGACATATTTATCGGTTCAAAATATCGGTTATCAGTCTACTTGATCTGTAATAATTGATATCTGCACTGGCCCTGATAAACACATATTGGTTGACCCCTAGGCCTGATTGATTACTTTTTTTCTAAAAATCATGTGAAATCAATACGAAACAATTGGTGAATATGTGGTAAATTCATATAGTCTTATTCTGACATTTTTACATGATCTGCTTACACCCCGCTGATGCTTAGATTTAAGGATGAACAATTAGATTTAGGGATGACCTTAGTGCTCGACTTTTTATAAAAATCTTACTTCTTTTTTTTTCTCACAAATTAATCAGAAACTGGTCAATTTGTACAATTTTGTGATTGTTTTTATACGATCTGCTTATGCCCCACTGATGCTTAGATATAGGGATGGACCTTAGTGTTTGACTTTTCTAAACAATCTTATGTTTTTTGTATGAATCAATGAGTAAATTTGTAGTAAAATTGTACAATTTTACGGTTGCTTACGCCATACTGATGTTTAGATTTAGAGATGGACCTTAGTGGTTTTTTTTCCCTAAAAATCTTTTTTTTTTTTTTTTTTTTTTTTGTTAAAAACTGTTTTGTTATGTGTTGTAAATTTGTACGATCTTATTCTGACATTTTTATACAATATGCTTACACCTAACTGAGGTTTGGTTTCATGGATGGAGCAGGAGTCGACCGATTATTGGCCTGGCCAATTATTGGCGCCGATATTAAGCATTTTTATGGTTATCCATTGGTCATTTTCAAAACCGATTTGCTGCTTATTTAAAAGCATTTAAAAGTTTTTGTCAGAGCCCTTGTTATTCTTAATTTTGACATTAATTTAAATTTTTACTCCAGACCTACATATCGGTTCAAAATATCGGTTATCGGTCTACTTGATGTGTAATAATCGGTCTTGAAAAATACATATCGGTCAACCCCTAGACCTTAGTGATCAGTTTTTTTTTCTCTAAAAGTTGTATGTTTTTGTATAAAACAATTGGCAATTTGTGGTGAATTCATATAGTCTTATTCTGACATTTGTATATGATCTGCTTACACCTCGCTGGCGGTTAGATTTAGGGATGACAGTGCTTAGCTTTTTATAAAAATCGTAAGTTTGTTTTGTTGTTGTTTTTTTTTGTTACAAATCAGTGAGTAAATCTGTGGTAAATTTGTACGATCTTATAGTTGTTTTTATACAATCTGCTTACGCCCCACTGACACTTGACTTTTTCTAAAAAATAGTAGGGTTTTTTTTTTTTTGTACAAATCAATGAGTAAATTTGTACGATCTCATGGTTGCTTACGCCTCACTGACGCATAGATTTAGGGATGGACCTTGATGCTTGTGCTGATATTAAGTGTTTTTATGGTATTGGTCTTTTTCAAAACCAAATTACCCACTAAAATAATTGAAAACCATTTAAAGAAACTTTTTGTCAGAGCTCTTGGTATTTTGTTTAATTTTGACATTTTCATTTTTACTCCAGAAATATATATTGGTTCCAAATATCGGTTATCGGTCTACTTGATCTGTAATAATCGGTATCCACATCGGCCCATGAAAAACACATATCAGTTGACGCCTAGACCTAAATGATTATTTTTTTTCTAAAAATCATGCGTTTTTGTGTACAAAACAATTGTGTAATTTGTTGTAAATTCGTACAGTCTTATTCTGACATTTTTTATATGATCTGCTCATGCCCTGTTGCTGCTTATATGTAGGGATTGACCTTAGTGTTTTTTTTTTTTTCTTCTAAAAATCCTATGTTTTTGTCAGTTGTCAAAAAAAAGTCAATTGTGTCATTTGTTGTAAATGTATACGATCTCATTCAGACATTTTTATACAATATGCTTGCGCCTAACTGAGGTTTAGATTTAGGGATGGAGCAGGGGTCGACCAATTATCGGCCTGGCCAATTATCGGCACCAATATTAAGCATTTTTATGGTTATCAGTATTTGTTATTTTCAAAACCGATTTGTTGCTAAAATATTTAAAAAGCATTTAAAGAAAGATTTTTGTCAGAGCCCTTGGTGTTCTTAATTTTGACATTAATTTTCATTTTTACACTAGACATATATTTATGTATGGGTTTGAAATATCAGTTATCAGTCCACTTGATCTGTAATAACCGGTATCTGCATCAGCCTTGAAAAACACATATTGGTTGACCCCTAGACCTGAGTGATTAGTTTTTTCTAAAAATCGTACGTCTTTGTAAGAAACAGTTGGCGAAAATGTGGTAAATTCATATAGTCTTATTCTGACATTTTTATATGATCTGCTTACACCGCTTGACTTTTCCTAAAAATCTTACTTATGAATCTTATGAATCAACGAGTAAATACGTTGTACATTTGTACAATCTTGTGGTTGTTTTTATACAGTTTGCTTACGCCCCATTGATGCTTAGATTCAGGGATGGACTTTAGTGTTTGACCTTTTTAAAAAATCGTATGTTTTTTTTTGTATGAATCGATGCGTAAATTTAAGGTAAATTTGTACAATCTCATGGTTGCTTACACCCCACTGAAGCTTAGATTTAGGGATAGATGGACCTTAGTGCTTGTTTCTTTTGTTTGTTTTTTTTTTCTAAAAATGGTAAGTTTTTTTTGTACAAAACAATTGTGCAATTTGTTGTAAATTCATATGATCTCATTCTGACCTTTTTATACAATATGCTTACTGAGGTTTAGATTTAGGGATGGAGTGGGGGTCAACCGATTATCGGCCTGGCCAATTATTGGCACCGATATTAAGTGGTTTTATGGTTATTGGTATTGGTCTTTTTTAATTGGCCGCTAAAATAATTTAAAACCATTTAAAGAACGTTTTTGTCAGAGCTCTTGGTATTTTGTTTAATTTTGACAATTTCATTGGTACTCCAGACATATATATCGGTTCCAAATATCGGTTATCGGTCTACTCGATCTGTAATAATCAGTATCTGCACTGGCCCTGATAAACACATCAGACGTTGGTCGAGCTCAAGACCTGAGTGATTAGTTTTTTTTTGTGTAATTTGTTGTAAATTCATACAGTGTTGTTCTGACATTTTTAAATAATCTGTTTACGCCCCACTGACGCTTAGATTTAGGACCTTAGTGAATGATTCTTCTCTGAAAATCATACTTTTTTTTGTACAAATCAATTGGTAAATTTGTACGATTTCATTTTGATCGTTTTTATACAATCTGCTTATGCCCCACTTATGTTTAGATTTAGTAATGGACCTCAGTGCTTAGTTTTTTTTTTTCTAAAAATCATACTTTTTTTGTACAAATCAATTGGTAAATTTGTCAATTCTGATTTGGACATTTTTATATGATCTGCTTGCAACCTACTGACATTTAAATTTAGGGATGGACCTTAGTACTTAGATGTTTTTCTAAAAATTGTACATTTTTTGTAAAAAACAATTGGCGAAATTGTTTTTGTACGATTTGCTTACACCCAACTCATGTTTAGATTTAAGGATAGACCTTTGTTAGTTTTTTTCTAAAAAGTTTACATTTTTCAAATGAAACAACTGGCATACAGTTGGCATTTTTAGAGATTTTTTTTTTGGTACGTTGAAACAGTTGGTGAATTTCGAATATCATCCGTATGTTTTTGTACAATCTAATTACACCCAACTGACTTCAGATTTAGCTGTGAATCTTATGTGCTTATTACAGACATCCGTACAAATTTGTCACCAGTTCTCCAAAATGTAAAATAGTTACATTTTCTCATTGAATATTTTCACAAAGCAAACATCCCTATAACCTTATCGTTAAAAATTATTCCAGGACCTGGAAGATCTACTACTTGTATGCTACAGTTATACCAGACAGCAACTTCATTCCAAGCACTCATGCAGCAGTTTACCAAAGTTGTCTCAGGCTGTTTTTGTTGTTGACTGTGTGGTTTATTGGTGTTTGTGTTAGTAGCGGTGCTGAGGAGCTCTGGGAATCAACAGGAAAGGAGCTCAAGTTCAAGCACATGCAGATTCTCCACCCGCTCTGTGCTTGGTCTTCAGCGTTCTGCCGCGAACAACTTGACGTGTGCTGCTTCACGTTGCTTTGATTAGCAAACGGAGACGTTCCTCTGCGTAAATCTCATGCGTCACGCTGAAACTTTGGAAGCCACTTCCTCGTCTGATTTTGGCTCCTTATCCTCGCCGCTCCGAGGAGATTCGGGAAGGGGGGGGTGTTGAAATGATCTTACGGCAAACGATGAGCCCTGAATCCCTCAACGGTTACATAAAACGGTAAATTATTAAGTTGCTGATGTGAGAGGGGAAAGTTCCGCCCCTCGGCTGCACTCCGCCAGCCAATCAGAGCGCGGCACGGCTGTATTTGGGTCACGGTAGTGCGTTGCTTTTGCGTGGTTGGCAGATGTATTGTGCTGTAATCTTCCCCAAAAAGAGATGAGGGGGTTTAGAGCTGCCTTCCCTCAAATTTAGTTACCTCTCGCTCCTCTTTCCTTGCTTTCATCATGGTTTCTTTACAATAAATGCTCGTCTGAATGCTTTTCTTTTGTGTTTCGTGTCTGCGCTTTCGTCCCAAAAACAGACGACGTAATCAATAAAATGGCTGTTAATTAATTCAAAATGGTGGGTTTCTGCTTTATAAGCCATTGATTTCTTAGCTCTCTGCTCATAAAAGCTTCTCTTAGCTGCTGCAGTTAAGCGGCGAATGAGTGAGAGTCCCAGATTTGGGAGCACAGGGATTTGCAGCGGTGAAAGATCTTTTTCTCTGCTGGTTGGAACTGATTCATTTTGACTCGTATGATAGCGGCGCCGCCGGTTTGTGTTACGGTACACGAGGTGTGCGATCGTGTCGGGACGGAGGGGAATTGATAGTGACAGATTATGCGCACCTGTAATTAATTCTCGCGGTCCGCGTGAAGCTCTGATGAGCAGGTCATGGATGCGAGAGACATGTGCGGCGTTTCTGATGAGTTTGTGTGAGGCTCTTTGGAAATTTGTGTTGCTGTAAGGTTTCTTGAGTTTTGTGACTGTTGTTTACCAGCCAGTGAAAACATTTTCTCTCTTTGAAAGAAATTCACCTGTTGTGATCATGTTTTTTTTTTTTTTTTTTTTCATGGGAAGAGAAAGAATGAATGGTGAAAATAAAACACAATTTGACACATCTAATTTAATATCGTAACATAAAAATGCATTCTCAGAAACATTTTAAATTTTAAATCTTTTAAAAACATTTTAAAAACATTTTTTAACCACAAATGTTTTTTTTTTTTTTGTTGTTGTTGTTTTTTTGGTGTAGTTATCAATAATAATTACAGATGTTATTTTATTTTGAGTAACAGTAATCAGACTTTATAGTAATACTAAAAAAAGACATTTTATTTAAGCATTATTATAAGCAACAGTATTTATTTTGATATATTTAGATTATTTATAAATATAATAGTTTAAATCAATTTTATTCATGAATATTTTGTTGTTAATGTTATTTTAATGAAATAAAATAAAACGTATTAACATAATAACATAAATAACATAATATTCATTTATACAATTATGGTGGATATGGTGGATTAAACGGTTATATTTGTTATTAAATATCAAAATATATACTCTTAATATAGTAATAATAATATTTTAGCTCATAATGGAATGTGATACTCCATTTAATTAATTACTACTTTATTACTCAAAATAATAAAATAAAATAAAATTATATTTATTAATTTTATTGATTTGACTTAATAGCAACAATAAAAATGAGATATTTTATTATATAGTATTATTATAATTTTATTAATGGATTTTATTTTATTGTTATATTAATAAATGATAATACAAAATTATTATTATTATTATTATTATTATTATATCAATAATATATTATGTGAATGATAATTGTATTTTATTGATTTATTTTAAGCAGTAAAAATAGTTTTAATTAGCTCATAATGTAATGTGATGCTCTGTTTAATTAATTACTACTTTATTGCTCAAAATAATAAAATAAAATCATATTTAAAATTGTATTAATTTGACTTAATAGCAACAACAAAAACGAGATATTTTATTATATAGTATTATTATAATTTTATTAATGCATTTTATTTTATTGTTTTATTAATAAATGATAATACTAAATCATTATTATTATATCAATAAATACATAAATAGCTATATTCATTAATACAGTTATGTTTAAACATATTTGTCATTATCAAAATATATACTGATAATAATAATAATAATAATAATAATAATAATAACATCTCATAATGAAGTATGATGCTCTAATGTCTAATTAATTACTACTTTTATTACTTAAATTAAAATAAAATAAAATATATTAAGTAATAAAAGTATCAAATAATTAGCCATAATAGCATACTAAAGCAAGAAGACATTTTATTATATAATATTGTAATTTTATTAATGAATATTATTTCATTATTATATTCATAAGTGAAAAGTATTATTATTATTATTATTATTATTATTATTTTTATTATTATTATTATTATTATTGTTGTTGTTTTATTTTAGGTAGTAAAAGTAGTTTTAATTAGGCGTAATAGTAATATTAAAACTATATGACTTTTTTTTGTCAAAGTATTATTATAAATAACAACATTATGTATTTTAATAATTATTTATGATATAATATTTTAAATGCTAATTTATGATTGCATTTTATTTTTTAATAAGTGATTTTATTTTGAGTAACAAAAGTAGAAATTAATTAGAAATAATATTAATATTAACAATCACGTTTTAGCTATAAAGTATTAAGTTTAATTTGTTGAATCATTTAAAGCATAATAATTATATATAGTTTTTTTTTTTTGAGTAACAGAAGTAGTCAGTAATTAGAAATAACAGTAAAAAAAACAATGATATTGTAGTCATGAAGTATTAATATAAATGTATATTTTGTCGTATCATATACATTTCTTTCTTTTTCTATAAAATAAATGACACTCTGTATGATTTAGTTTTTTTTATCCCCCACGCAGTGATATCGGTACATTTGTGACGTCAGTGTTCAGATTTTTGTGCCGCTGTATTATGCACAATTAAACTTGACATCTTCAGTATGATATTAAACATTTTTTTATGTCTTCTTTGACAGAAAGTCTTTTACTTTAATCTGTCACCCTGTCAAATAACTTCATATCCGTCCATCACATTATATAAAACCTACACAGTTCAGCGAACATGAAGTGCTAGACGACACACGGCCTCTGCTCTTAACCACTGCAGCGTAATGAACTTTACCAGCCGGTTAGTGACCTCTAAAGTTACTTGAACCGCAGTAACTTGTTTACCACACCATGACCGTGTTTCACCCTGTTGTGTCAGAAATGACTTCTCGCCTCTTGTGAGAAGTACGCAAGTGTTGAGGTCATCTGTGAATCAGTCATAACATAT